>CM047805.1:35812126-36196412 GCA_026214975.1 Gentiana macrophylla
CAACAATATTGCTATTGATATAATATACAAAACTTTGGACAGCAATATGTACATGAAAGTGAAGGATTGCAAGGCTGCAAAGGAGCTTTGGGATAAGTTGCAATTAATCTGTGAAAGCACTGATGCATTCAAGAAGAACAAAATCAGTGTGGCAAAGAAGAAGTTCCAAGAGTTCAAAATGAAACCAAATGAAACTATTGAACAAATGGAGTCAAGATTCAATGCAATCATGGATGAACTCGCCCTACTGAGTGTGAAGTATTCAAAAGAAGAAATCATTTCAAAGATTCTAGAAGCTTTACCAGCAAAAGAGTTTGGGAAATGAAGGTGACTGCCATAGAAGAGATGAGAAGTTTACATGAAGAGGATACCTTCAAATTATTTTCAGATCTCAAGGCTTATGAATTCAGTAAGAAACTTGTACCTGAAACTGAAAAAGATGAACCAAAGACCAATGCATTGGCTGCTACACATCAAGAAGAAACATCAGGAGCTCAAGATGATCTATTGGATGAGATGCAAGAGCAAATTGCCTTATTGAGTAAGAAAATCAGAATGATGAAAAATGGAAAGGGTTCTCCATGGAATTTCACAAAGAAATCTATTGAAAAGAAGAAGGATGAATCCAAGAAAGACAATGATTACTTATGCTATCAATGCAAGAGACCAGGACACTTCAAACCTGACTGTTCTGAACTAAAACAGAAGAAGGAACCTGATTATCTTTGCTTCAATTGCAAGAAGCCTGGACATTTCGGACTGTTTGTCGGACACTCTTCAAGAGCAAAAGTCGACAAAGAAGATCCGGCAAGAAAGCTATGGTTCTTTGAAGATGAATCAGGATATGAAGTTGAATCAGAAAAAGGAAATGAATCTGATGATACTAAACTTGTTGCAGATATGGATGATTATGCTTTAATGGCAAATATGGATAAAATAGAGGAGGTATACAATTCTGTATCTATAAACACTCCTGCTGAAAGTGATTGTGAATCAACTTGTGGTTCAAATCCTAAAAATTCTGACAATGAAGAAACTTGGTATGCCATTCTTAATCAACTAAGGATTTTACAATCTGGTTATGAGATTGTGAAGGCTGAAAAAGAAGCTCTTCAAACAAAAGTTGAAAGATTAAAAGTTGAATTAAGAATTCTCAAGGGAAAGGAAAAAGAGTTTGGACAGAATCATCATAAGTCTACTACACATTCAGTAGCTGCTAAATCTGTTGAACAATCTAGTTCTACCACTGCATTCAAATCTGGAAAGTCTTATGGTGATAGAACAGGCCTTGGATTTGGAACTCAACAATCTAATAAAAGTGGATCCAGTAAGGTTGCTGAACCTAGTACTAGAATTGGTCCTAAGTTTGTGCTTGCACAAGATCCAACTCACAAAAAGGTTGCTGAGGCAGTGAAGCCTACTGAGAAGACTTCAAGGAAGCAAAATCAGAAGTCAAAAAGGTCAACAGTACCTTACAAATGGAATAAATCCAAAAGTAGACTGCTGTACCTTCTAGACCTGCTGATAGCAGACCTACTACCAAGTCTGCTGGACCACAAAAGGGCAAAAATAAAAAATATTCCAAGGATAAGAATCCTAAACTTAAAAATGTCAATCATTCTAAGGATACTTATCTCCAGGGGAAAGGTAGATTGTTCCCTACTGACGATGATTGGAATATTCCTGTCCCTACTGCTAGAAACATCAGGTATAACCATAATGCTAGGGTAAACCTCAGCAATGGACTCAACAGAGGATTCAGCAGAGGACTTATACAAGACCTCAGCAGGGACCTCAACAGACTCCATATTACAGGGCTATTCCTAAAAGACAGCAAACCTATGGTTATGCTAGTGCTTTTAACAATAGAAATCACTCTAAACAGCATTACATACCAAAAGGCTAGAAAGCATATGTGAGTCCTACACAACCAAAAGTTAGACCATATGGATGTGTAGAACACATGTATGAACAAAAGTATGACACTTTTCAGAGAAGACCTTATGGAAATTTGCCAAGGGTCATGCTTACCACTGACCACTATGGACCCAAACAGTTTTGGGTACCTAAAATACATTAACTTTATTTTGTAGGGTGTCTTGTACTTTGACAGTGGATTTTCCAGACATATGACAAAGAATAAGCACCGTCTGACAAACTTTGTTGCAAAGGATGGTCCAAGAGTGAATTTTGGCAACAAGAACACACCAGGATACACAAGAGGATATGACACACTTGTGAGAAATGGATTAACAATCAGGAATGTTGCATTTGTGGAAGGACTGGACTACAACCTACTGAGCACTGGAAAATTTTGTGACATGGGTTACAAGGTCAATTTTGTCAAGAACACCTGTATTGTCATTAGTGAAAAAGGTGATCAAGTTGTGTTGGCTGGAAGAAGACAACAAAACATGTATGTTGTGGATTGGTCTACTGCTATTCCAGAGACATGCTTGATTGTGCATACCAATTCAGAACTAAATTGGTTATGGCATAAGAAGTTGAATCATCTAAATTTTGATGATATCAATCGAGTTAGTGAAGAAGAAGCGGTGGTGGTTTACTCGAGATCACATTGAAAAAGGATGCTGTATGTGATGCTTGTCAGCAAGGTAAACAGACAAAATCAAGTTTCAAGTCAAAGACTAAGCATTCAACAAAAAGAGTTTTGGAGCTGATGCACATGGATTTGTTTGGACGAGTAACACCAACTAGTGTAACAGGAATGAAGTACACTTTAGTAGTTGTGGATGATTATTCAAGATACACTTAGGTAATTTTCATGAAAAAGAAAAGTGAAACACTTCAAAAGATGCCTGAAATTTTGAAGAGATTGCAGAATGAGAAAAGTTTGAGAGTAGTGAAGATAAGATCAGATAAGGGTACTGAATTTCTCAATAAAGTTATAAGAGAATACTGTGAGTTGAATGGTGTGATACATCAACTGGCTGCCGCTGGTACACCTCAGCAAAATAGGGTTGCTGAGAGAAGAAATAGAACTTTAAAAGAAGCATGAAGAACTATGATTTGTGAAGCATTTTTACCTGAAAGATATTGGGCTGAAGCTGTCAATACAACATGCTATACACAAAACCGAACCTCAGTGAACAAGAAGCTGCTGAAGACACCTTATGAGATTTGGAATGGAAGGGAAACCTAATATATCCTATTTCCATGCATTTGGAAGCAAATGTTTTATATTGAATCATAGGGAGCAATTGAAGACATTCCAACCAAAATCAGTTGAAGGAATTTTCTTAGGATATTATTCTGTCAACAAGGCATTCTGGGTACTGAATAAAAGGACATTGAAACATGAAGAAACAATACATGTTGTATTTGATGAACCTAAGTTGACTGGAATGGAAGATGAAGCATCAGAACCTGCTGAGAATCAACAAGTCACTGATCCAAAATGTGTTGATGTTTTGGAAAGGATAAATGACTTAAAGGTTTCTGACTCTGCCCCTGCTGAACCCCCTTCTAGTAATACTACTGATGCAACAACTGAGGTAGTTCAAGGATCTGCTGAACCTCTTGCTGAAGCAATAGCAGACCCTATTGAAGATGATGTTCCTGAGAATAACTCTAACCAAAATCCACAATGGTTAAGGGATCACCCTGCTGAGCAAGTTATTGGCAATATACAGCAAGTGTAAGGACCAGAAGACAATTAGAAGCAATGTTTACTTGCTTTCTATCTCAAATAGAACCCAAAGTTGTTGAAGAAGAAATATCAGATCCAGATTGGATAATTGCTATGCAAGAAGAATTGAAGGAATTTGAAAGAAATCAAGTTTGGACACTAGTTGAAAGGCCTAATCATGAAAATATAATTGGAACCAAATGGGTATACAGAAACAAATTGGATGAATCTGGTACCATTGTAAGGAATAAGGCCAGACTAGTAGCAAAAGGCTATTCTCAAGCAGAAGGAATAGATTTTGATGAGACATATGCCCCTGTTGCAAGATTGGAAGCTATAAGATTATTCTTGGCATATGCTTCTTACAAGAACTTCAAGGTATACCAGATGGATGTCAAGAGTGCATTTTTGACTGGCATTCTGGAAGAGGAGGTCTATGTTCAGCAACCTCCTGGTTTTGAAGTTAAAGATCAAGAAGATAAAGTGTACAGACTCAATAAAGCACTTTATGGTTTGAAACAAGCACCAAGAGCATGGTATGAGACCCTATCTCAATTCTTGGTGGAGAACGGTTTTACAAAAGGAACCATTGACAAGACTCTTTTCAGAATCAATGAAGGAGACAAAGACTCCACCTGACGTCTGATTTATGTTGATGACGTAATTTTTGGTTCTGAAAATGAATTGCTATGTGAGAAATTTGCTAATCTCATCAAAAGTAAATTCCAAATGAGTATGATAGGAGAAATGAACAACTTTCTAGGATTGCAAGTCAAACAAATTAAAGATGGAATCTTCATTCATCAAACCAAGTATACCAATGAGCTGCTGAAGAAGTTTGGTATGGAAAACAGCACCAAAGTATCAACTCCTATGAGTACAATCATTAGATTGGATGAAGATAAAGAAGGAAAGGATGTTGATCAAACCTTATACAGAAGGATGATAGGCAGTCTGCTGTACCCTACTGCCAGCAGACCTAACATATCCTTTGCTGTAGGTGTTTGTGCAAGATTTCAATCAAAACCTAAGGAAAGTCATTTAGCTGCAGTCAAAAGAGTTCTCAAGTATCTAAAAGAGACCTTGGATGTTGGGATATAGTATTCAAAAGATGGAAGCTTCAAAGTTATATCCTACTCAGATTCTGACTATGCAGGATGCAAGATTGATAGAAAAAGCACCACATGAACATGTCAGTTGATAGGAAATAGACCGGTTTCCTGGTTTAGCAAGAAATAGAATTCTATATCAACTTCTACTACTGAAGATGAATATATAGCTGCTGGAAGTTGTTGTGCACAAATACTTTGGTTAAGACAACAATTAAGGGATTATGGAATTGAAGAAAGAGAAATTCCTATAATGTGTGATAACACAAGTGCAATTGCAATCACAGAAAATCTTGTTTTGCACTCAAGAACCAAGCATATTGATGTTAGACATCTTTTTATAAGAGATCATGTTGAAAAGAAAGATGTGTTGGTTCTTTACATCCCTACTGAAGATCAACTTGTTGACATTTTTCACAAAACCATTGGATAGTGAAAGATTTGCTAAGTTAAGGACTGAACTTGGAATTATAAAAGTTGTCTGATACATCCTTGATCAACGATTATCTTGGAATTCACCAAGGGGATTAGGCTTTTCTATGTTGGGTGAGCTCACTTAGCAAATTAGGCATTGGTATCAACAATTCCATGTACTTATTTATGTTTGGACAATTGAGCAAATGAAGTTGCCAAGGGGGTTGGTCTTTGTCCTGTTGGGTGAGCTCATTTGATAGTTTAGTCATCGAAAGAAAGCTCTCGAGACATTCTATCGCCAAATTTCTTGAGCCAAGTCTCTTGATGGCAAAAGGCTCTTTGAAGCATACATTACACAGTCAAACCTTAACAAAAGTCAAAAAACAAAAGACCGGGATATTTATCTTATCTTTATAACCGCAGTTACACGATCGAACGGTTACCACTCTTTATGGATCAGTTATGGGACACATGGAAAGATCTCATTTATTCCAAATTTAATCGTGGTTAATGCTACAATACGTGTACAGTGCATTATCCGACAGTTTCAACTACCTCTCTCTATATATACAGACATAGACACATAGTTCCTACTTACAAATCTAAGATTGATATTTCTCTGCAAACACTTTGTGTGAACACAGATTTGAAAACCTTCTTCTTCATCCTTTTCATTTCTAATGGCGGATAAAGCTGATGTTCATATTGGAACTAGTCAAAGTGTGAGAGGATATGTTACTGACTGTCACACCACTGAGTTAGCTATTAACATTGGAAGAAGAATCAGAAGGGTTGCTGGCTTAGAGAATTTCATTAATAGAAGATTGGAAAGAATCTCATACATCAATGTTTTGGAATTTTGGAAGAACATAGTCATACATGAAGGTAGAGAAGCCTTTACTACAACGGTTAATGGCAGAGAGATTGAAATCACTTCAAATCTACTGAGAGAAGTATTTCATTTTGCACCTGGAAATGGTGCTCCTACCAATCCAAAAATGACGAACCTGCCAAGAATGAAGTTTGTTGATACAATAATGACAATGAGACTATACCATCATCTCTAGGCATTAATGTGAGGCACATTGGATTCGAATATAATCTACTGAGCAAGTTAATTGCCAAGACCATTTTGGGATTCAGTGGGAGTCTAGATACACTATCTTGACCCAAGAAAGATCTACTGATCATCATCTGCAGAAGTATGAAGTTTGACTGGGCTGGATTCTTTATACACTATATGAAGAAAGTGTTTACTGAAGATATATATGGTATAAGGAAGTCCAAAACCACGCCCCTAGGTCTACTGATTCAGACCTTACTGAATCATTTTCAGATACATGATGTTGCACCTGAGAAACTCAACAAGTCCAGATATAAGAAGGAGATCACCTATCCTATTCCTGGATTAGATGATGATGAAGATGTAGATGATGAAGCTACTGAGAGTGACAATGATGGGGATGATGATGCTGGTGGTGAGCAAGTCAAGCAAGTTGTTAAGTCTGCTGCACCTAAGAAAGTAGCTGAAAAGAGAAAGACTGCTGATACTGGAAAAATCACTGAGATTCTAAAGCCTAAGAAAACAAGGAAGCAATCAAACAGATCATCTGAGTCCACCGAGGTTCGATTGAAGTTGAAGTTCTTGACCTCTTGAAGTTGTAAATAAGAAGTCTGCTGCTGAAATTTTGAAAGAGCAACAAAAGAAAGGTAAAAGAAAGAGGAAAGCCACTGAGATTGAAGCAGAAAGACCTTTAAAGAGAATGAAGGAGATTGCACACAAAAAGAAACATGGAAAAGGAAAGGAATTGAGGGTCCTAGAAGAAAGGGAAGTAGAAGTAGAGGTTGTTGAGCCTGCTACTGATGCTGGTGTTGTTGTTGAGCAACACACTGATGAACAACACCAGACTGCTGAACTTGAGCCTAATGTATCCACAACTCTAAAGGCTACTGAGTCTACTAAAGCTACAGAAGTTGTTGTTGAGCAACTTACTAAAGAGCCACAACAGACTACTGAATCTGCACCTGCTATGGAAGTTGATACAATGGTACAAGACCCTGCCATTTCTGCAATAGTTCAGGGGGAAGAGCAATCTATTGCTGACCCTGCCGATGAGCATGTAAGTCAGGGGGAACCAAGTGTGGAACAGATGGAGGTGGTATGTACAAATTTACAACCAGAAGAACCTACTGACCTACATGCATCTGTTGAGGAAACTTTGAACCTACTTGTTAAGACCTTTGGAGGTCAACAAGCTGCTGCAAGAAAGCCTTCAATGCCATTTGAAAGGAAGAAGAAAAGAAAAGAAGGATATGTTGATCCTAAACTCAAGCTGGGGGCTGATTACTTTCAATGGAAGTTTGGTTATTACAAGAAACAAAAATAGCTGCTGAGCCTATGACAGACTTTGAAGAATGTGCTTTTGAAAAGTTAGAGTGGAAAACCTACTTGATCTGGTCAATACCTCTTTGCTGGAAATGAGGTTAATGGAAATTATAGACAGAGAGAAGGGAGAATGAAGCATCTTGTTTAAGGATCCTAGGGATGCACCAGACAGTGATGATCATCCTCCACATCAAGGTGAAGCCAGTGGGACTGCATTGTTAGATGAACCTAGAGCAGAACAGTCTGCTGGTACTGGCAAGTCTACTGAGGGTCAACAAATTGAACAAATGGATGAGGATCTGGAAGATCTCACTATAGATGATTTGAAGGCTCTAATTAATGACGGAATAAATCTTGGAGGTAACAGGATGGTTGTCACATCTGATACATTCAAGGATGTGGAGTCTGAAGTGAATCCCGATGATCAGCAGACTGAAAATCTGGATGAGGAAAGGATTTTTGAACATAGTGAGCCTGATATCAGTTCTGAAGATTCAATTCAATATCAAGAGTGGATTGATACTCAGGGCACTATATCTAAATCTACTGATACTTTACAGAAGATTGCTGATGCTGGAGGATCTCTAGAGGAAAACTTGGCTACCTTTCCTTTTATTTTTGTGGAAGAGAGGGTCCTACTCATTGAGGAACATACAGTGATTGGACAGAGATTGAACATGGTAATGGGTCTTGAAGGATCACCATTACTTCTTGAGGAGGTTCAGGCTTCTGAGGAACACGTATCACCTGAACAAAGGTCGGAACTGGTGGTACAGGTTGCTGAGGACCAAACAACACCTGGACAAAGGTTGGAACTCACAATGGGTTTGGAGGAAACCCCTGCTATTGTTGAAGAACATGCTACTGTAATATAGCTTACTGGAGTAAAGGTCACTGAAGGGAAGGACAGTCAGCAGACTGCTGTTATTGATGAGGATAAACAGCTGCTGGACTATGACTTCAGTGATGAAGAGTTTCAAGTGCCTGAGGAAGAACCTATTGCCGCTGAACCACAACAGGCATTTGTACCAATTTTTGAGAAACCTGCCCAAGATCCAATTGTAGAGGAAATTTTTGGGATGTAGTTGAGGAAGGTCCTAACCCTGCTGGAAGGGATATGAGTTGGGCCATAGTTGTCAGCAGACAGAGGGTACAATACAATGTAGAAGAGCCTACTAAGGATGCTGCTGGTCATATGGCTGGAAGAGTGGCTGGTGGAGTACTAGCACAGGTGTTGGATGAGTTGAGGGTAGTCAGAAATGACATTATATGGTTAAGAACTCAACTTGTCAGACAAGAGCAAAGATTTGAAGTTTTGATGAACCTGGTGGAAAATAGAGGAAGGACCACTGAAACAGTTTCTTCCAATATCACATCCACTCAATTTTCTCTTGCTGACCTTACCAAAGATGTGAGATGCATAAAACTAGGAAATACACTCAAGGATCAGTTCTTGAAAGAACAGTTTGCCGCTATTCGCAAGAAGCTTGACAATCTTGCTGAAGCACCCAAACCTACTGTGGCTGACCCTGCTCATGCCACTCAGCCTGTTGCTTTGGATCCTAAGATCACTGAAAGGATCAATTTGTTGGAACAAACACTAGAAAGAGGGATCACAGCTGTTGACACTTGAACATAAATTATGGAAGGTCAACTGAATAACTTAGTGATCACACATGAGAGTGTTCACGGCCTGCTTGCCCGTTTTGTTGATGATGTCAATAAGGGGAAGAGAGCCAGACAGCAGTAGCAAAAGAGGCTGCAAGGATTTTTGATAAAAAGAAATGGGAGGCTGATACAAATGCATTCAGAGAATTTGCACCTGGCAGACTTCAGCTGAATGATGACCTCTTCAAAGAATACAAGAAGCTCTATTACAATAGGAGGAGACCTTACCATGACAAGGGCTTTCATGAAGGGCTAAATTCCTTTTCGGATTGAAATTATGGGAAGCTAGAGTCAAAGCTCTAAGATCTTCACATAGAGGTGGCAGAGGTGGTAGAGGTGGAAGAAGTCTACCTACCACATCAGCAATAGATTCATTGGATGAATTCAAGTAGTTATACATGCGTTTAGGTTTCAGAATACACCAAATTAATCTTTGTTGGTCCATTGAAAAGGCTTTGGTTAAGTTTAGAAGGGGGGGGGGGAGGGTGAATAAACTTAACACTTAAAACTTTGGAGTTAACAAACTCAAAGAACTTCAAAGAGCTCATCGATACTCGATGTCTGTGACGACACTCGATAGTCTGGCGGCTATTGACTTTTACTGAATTTGTTGCAGCGGAATATATTTAAATTAAGCCTTAATACTTGTTGTTAAAATAAGATACCAAGTATTAGATACTTAGTAGTGTATGTGTGTGAATCAGTTGCTAGTTCAGTAGATTGATGTGCTAGATGTACTATATGCAGAATATAAATGCAGAAAGTAAGTAGGGAGTTTTTATAGTGGTTCCAGGTGGTGTAATCCTATACTCCACTCTTCTCCTACGATGTTGGAGTAAATTCACTAAAGATCTTTGATGTAGCTGTTACAAAAACCCCTAAGTTGCTTGTCCTTCACCAATAACTATGGCTTCACTGAATACTTGGAGCAGGTAAGATTGCTGCTCCAAAGTCTTCCACTGGTCCTTGAAGGGTGGGATTTCCTCTTCACCGACTCCACCACAAACAACAGTCCTTGACACCTCAAAAGATGCTTCACTGTCTCAGCAGGTTTCTTGTAGAGAAAGATTGAATCAAGTAAGTGATTCAGCTTTCAGCAGCTTGATCAGGATGATATGATCAGCAGCTTCAGGTCTTCAAGTGTGTAAACTTGATGTAGCTTGAAAGAAAATTACACTTGAAGAATCGTACTGGATCAATAGCTTAAAGCTCAGTAGGGTCAGCTGGGTGACTTTCTAGATAAGAATTTGAAGCTCAAGATTATCTGTTGTTTTTCCTCAAAAATCATCATCTGTATCTGAATTAGGAGTCCTCTATTTATAGGCAGGAATCCTTGTGACTTATGTTTGAATTCAAACATAGCCGTTTCATATTTGTCCCATCTTGACTTGCTTTTTTTGACTGTTCCTAGGGCTGACACTGTCAGATTCCTTTTTGACAGTATACAGTCTGTCCACCCTTTGACTTGTATCCATTGGATAAAGGTCTGAATCATCTCAACGTCCCTTTAATCTTAACCATTCATTTGTTTGATAAAATTAGAGGTTGTTAGTTGTCCCTTTCTTTGTAATCTTCCAATGTAGCCTTTGAATAATTCGAAGTATATTTATAAGCAGGTTCCTTTGATCATAAGTCTGCTGAAGTACATATCAGTCAGCTGATCCATATTTTGCTGTGTTTATGAAACAATACAGCTGACTTCTTTTATCTAACTTTTTATTGTGAAGTTAGACTACACCATTTGATCATAACCAAGTTCTAATCACCATTTAACTTATGGAACTTAGACCTTGTACTCAAGGTATATGTAATCAGTTTAGGTCATCACAGACTTCCCAAAATTCTGATTCCATATCCTTGACTTTGATTACTAAATTTGATCTCTTAGCCTTCAATAACTGAGTTTGAACCTCGACTTTGAGGTCTTGGCGAGTTCCTAAACTAGTCTACTGACTCAGGTACCCTACTGATATAGATAAGTCTGCTGATATAAGTCAGCTGACCATTTACAGTGCTTGTTTGATCAAACCTATACAATGATCAAACACTAATAAACCTATACATTCGATATAGACATCTTTTTGCCTTTGCTCTATAACAGCTAGTCTGACACTCATCACTAAAACTCAAAAATAAGTCCATCAATTTTCCCCATTTTTGGTGATGATGCCAATACCCTCCTTACAGCAAAGCAAAAAGATTAAAAACAAAAACAGATAAAACTAAGACATTTCTCATTATAATCAGTTGTTCAAAATTATTACAGTCTAGAATCTGTAAAAATAAAGCTTATGAAGTATGATGATCTAGTGTCTTCTTTCACTTTCTTCTCTTGCCTTCTGTACTTGCTCTTGATAAGCTCTTATTTCTCTAATAATTTCTCTCATCCATTCATTTTCAATAAGAGAGAAATCAATGTGAGGATTCACTTCTTTCCACCATTTCCATGCTTCAGGTAGAGTAAGATTGATTTGATGTACTCTAAAGCCTAAGCGCATGTATACTTCTTTGAATTTATTCAGTGATTCCTTTGCTGATGTGGTAGGTAAACTCCTTCCACCTCTTCCACCTCAATGTACATCTCTCAAGACTTTGACTCTTGTTTCCCAAAATTTGAGTCCCAGAAAGGAGTTCAACCCTTCATGATATCCCTTATCATGATAAGGTCTTCTCTTGCTGTTGTATACCTTCTTATATTCTCTGAGAACATCATCAGTGAGTGGAAGTCTTCCAGGTGCAGATTCTCTGAATGCATTGGTGTCATCTTCCCATTTTTTCTTAGCAAAGATTCTAGCAGCCTATTTTGCTACTGCTGTTTGGCTCTCTTCCCCCTTATTGACATCATCAACAAAACGGGACAGCAGGCCATGAACACTCTCCTGTGTGATGACTAGATTACTCAATTGTCCTTCCATGATTTCAGTTCTAGTATCAACTGCAGTAATCCTTAGTTGCATAGTTTGCTCCCGTAGATTGATCCTCTCAGTAAACTTAGGATCCAATCCAGCAGGTTGAAGTGTTCCAGCAGCCTCAGCCGCAGCATGCTTGGGTGCCTCAGCAAGTTTATCAAGTTTTGATGAATAGATGCGAATTGGTCTTTCAAAAACTTGTCCTTCAGTGTATTACATTGCTTAATTCCTCTCACATCTTGGGTAAGGTCAGCAAGAGCATACCGAGTGAAAGTAATATTGGAGGCAACTGTTTCGGTAGTCCTCCCTCTATTTTCCACTAAATTCATTAAATCTTCAAACCTCTGCTCTTGCCTGTCAAGTTGAGTTCTTAAACTGGTAATGTCACTCCTGACAGCCCTCAACTCCTCCAAGACATGTGTTGGTACTCCACCAACCATTCCTCCATCAGCTCTATCAGCTGGTTCTTCCACATTATACTGTGTTCTCTGTCTTCTGATAACCAAGGCATAGCTCATATCCCTTCCAGCAGGGTTAAATCCTTGGAATTCCTCCAAAATAGGATCAAGAGCAGGTTCTTCAAAAACTGGTACAAATGCCTGTTGAGGTTCATCATCAATAGGTTCTCCTCAGGCACTTTAAATTCCTCATCACTGTAGTCATAGTCCAGCAGCTATTCATCTTCATCAACAACAATAGTCTGCTGACTATCTTTCCCTTTCGATGACCTTTCCTCCAAAGAGAGCTCCACTACAAAGAACTGCTTAACAACAACAACAACAACAGGGGTTTCCTCCAAACCCAAAGTTAGTTCCAACCTTTGTCCAAGTGCTGTTTGTACCTCAGCAGCCTGTACCACCGGTTCCAACCTTTGTCCAGGTGCTGTCTGATCCTCAGTAGCCTGAACCTCCTCAATCAAAGGTGATCCTTCAAATCCCATCACCATATCCATCTCTCATGCAATCACTGCATGCTCTCGGTGGTTAGCACTCTCTCATACAAGAATTGCAGGGAATTCAGCCATATTATCTATTTGAAATTCCCTATCATCAGCAATCTTTCATAGAAAATTGGCAGTTTTGAATAGAGTGTCTTGAGTGTCAATCCATGCTTGATATTGAGCTGAATCCTCAGAACTGACATCAGGCTCACTATGATCAGTAACCCTCTCATAATCCAAATCCTCATTCTGCTGATCCTCAGGTTTTTCAGCAGCTTCTACAACAAATGAAGTATCTGATGTACCAAATAGTCTGTTGCCTCCAAGATTTATCCCATCGTTTATCAAGGCCTCCAGACCATATATAGTGAGATCTTCCAGATCCTCATCCATATGTTCATTTTCTTGCCTCTTAGTAGACTGTCCAGCACTAGTAGACTGCTCTACTCTTGGTTCAATAATCAATGTAGTCCTACTGACTCCTCCTGGACCAGAGGGATGATCAACACCAGAATCAGATGATGAATAGTCATCACTGTCTGGTTCATCTCTGGGGTCTCTGAACTTGATACCTTATTCCTTTTTTTGTTGATCAAAGAGATCCATCATCTCGTTTCCAGCAAAGAGGTATCAACCAGATCCAACAAGTTCTCCACTCCTAACTTCTCAAAGGCCCACTCCTCAAAGTCTGTCATAGGCTCAGCCACTGATTTTTGTTTCTTGTAATATCCAAACTTCCATTGAAAGTAGTTAGCAACCAGCAAGAGCTTAGGATCAACATACCCTTCCTTCCTTTTCTTCTCTTTCCTTTCAAAGGGCATGGTTGGCCTTCTAGGAGCAGTTTGAGTACCTTGCTGACCTCAAAAGGTCTCAACAAGCAGGTTAAGAGTTTCTTCCACAGATTCTTCTAGTTTAGTAGGTAGCTCAGATTGTACATTAGTGCCTACTACCTCCATCTGTTCCACACTGGGTTCTCTCTGACTAACATGCTCATCGCCAGGTTAGCAAAGTGACGCTTCTTCCCACGACTTCTTACAGAACTTGCAGGGTCTTGTACCAATGTACCAACTTCCACAGCAGGTGCAGACTCAGTAGTCTGCTGTGGTTCTTCAACAAGTTGCTCAACAATAACTTGTGCAGCTTTAGTAGGCTCAGCAGCCTCTACAGGGTAGGATTCAACAACATCTACAGCAGGCTCATGTACAGTAGTCTGCTGTGATTCTTCAGTAGGTTGCTCAATAACAACCTCTACTATCTCAGTAGGCTTAATAGTTGTTAGGGGCTCAGCCTTAATAGCCTCTTCATCCCCCTGAGCCTCCAGAGTCCTCAGTTGTTTCCCTTTGCCATGTTTCTTTTTCTTGGAAATTTCCTTCATCCTCTTGGAAGGTTGCTCAGTATCAATCTCAGTAGCCTTCCTCTTTCTACTGAATTCTTTCTGTTGCTCTCTCAAAACTTTATCAACATACTTCTTCTTTGCAACTACAGCAGGGTCAGTAATCTTAATTTCAGCTGGACCCTCAGCAGACTCAGCAGTCTGTGCTGTTTGCTTCCTTGTTTTTCTAGGCTGTGACATTTTTGTTATCTTTCCTTTGTCAGTAGCCTTTCTCTTCTCAGTAACCTTCTTGGGTGCAGTAGGCTTAACAACTTGCTTAACCTGCTCACCACCAGCATCGTCATCTCCATCATCATTATCACTTTCTGTGGCCTCCTGAACCACATTATCATCATCATCATCATCATCTAATAGGAGTAGCAACTTCTGGCTTGTACCTCGATTTGTTAATCTTTTCAGATGAAATATCAGGTATCTGAAAATGATTCAACAAGGTCTGAATCAATAGACCTAGGGGCTTGACTTTGGACTTCCTTATACCATCTCTATCTTCAATAAACACCTTCTTCATGTAGTGTATAAAGAATCCAGCCCAATCAAACTTCATACTCCTGCAGATGATGATTAGCATGTCTATCTTAGGTCCAGACAGTGTATCTAGACTCCCAATGAATCCCAAAATGGTTTTGGCAATCAATTTACTCAGCAGGTTATATTCATATCCAATATGCTTCACATTAATGCCTAGGGATGAAGGTATCTCCTCATTTGTCTTTATCGCATCCACGAACTTCATCCTTGGCAGATTCATCGCTTCTGGATTGGTAGGTGCACCATTTACAGGTCCAAAATGAAATAACCTTCTCAGTAGGTCTGAAGATATTTCAATCTCTCTTCCATTAACTGTCGTAGTAAAGGCCACTCTACCTTCATGTATGACAATATTCCTCCAGAATTCCAATACATTAACATATGAAATTCTCTCCAATCTTTTATTGATAACATTCTCCAAACCAGCAAACTGTTTGATTCTTCGTCCTATGTTAATGGCTAGTTCAGTAGAGTGACAGTCATTAACATAACCTCTTACACTTTGACTGGTACCAATATGAACATGATCCATGTTTGCCATGATAATTGAAAGAGATGAAGAAGAAAGCTTTCAGATCTGTGTTCACACAAAGTAATTTCAGAGAAATCGCAGATTGAGAGTTGTGAGTGTGAACTCTGTGTATATGTCTGTATATATAGACGGAGGAAGTCATGCTTGTCGCCGTGAGCACGTCTTGTGGTATTAACCATGATTAAATCTGAGTGAATGCTGTCTTGACACGTGGCCCATTACTTTTCTATAACGTTTTGTAACCGTCAGATCGTGTACCTACGGTTACAAAGATAGAATAAATATCCCGCCATTTGATTTTTGACTTTTGTAAGTTTGACTGTGTAACGTTTCCTTCAAAGACCTTGGCATCGATGAGACTTGGCTCGGTGAGCTCTTGACAAATATGCCTCGCCACTGTTGATGAATTACTCTGCTGATCTACTATTCCTCCTTGTTTTGTTCAACTGATAATACAAGATGAAATTTAATACCAGTGACTGATCTGTCAAGTGAGCTCACCCAACATGACAAAGACCAATCCCCTTGGCAAATTTATTTGCTCAATTGTCCAAACATAAGTACATGGAATTGTTGATACCAATGACTAATCTGCTAAGTAAGCTCACCCAACAAAGCAAAGACTAACCCCCTTGGTGAATTCCTGTACATTGCTGATCAAAGATGTATCAGTCAACTTTTATAATTCTAAGTTCAGTCCTTAGTTTAGCAAATCTTTCACTATCCAGTGGTTTAGTGAAAATATCAGCAAGTTGATCTTCAGTAGGGATGTAAAGAACCACCACATCCTTCTTTTCAACATGATCTATTATAAAATGATGTCTCACATCAATATGCTTGGTTCTTGATGCAAAACAGGATTTTCGGTAATTGCAATTGCCCTTGTGTTGTCACACATTATAGGATTTCTCTTTCTTCAATTCCATAATCCCTTAACTGTTGCCTTAACCAAAGTATTTGTGCACATCAACTTCCAAAGACAAATATATTCGACTTTTCAGATGAAGTTGATATTGAATTGTTTCTTGCTAAACCAGAAACTAGTATATTTCCCATCAACCGACAAGTTCTGTGGTGCTTTTTCATCAATCTTGCATCCAAAGATAATCGAATCGAGTAGGATATAACTTTGAAGGTTCCATCTTTTGAATACCAAATTCCTACTTCCAAAGTCTCTTTTAAATACTTGAGAATTCTTTTGACTGCACCTAAATGACTTTCTTTAGGTTTTGATTGAAATCTTGCACAAACACCTACAGTAAAGGATATATCAGGTCTGCTGGCAGTTAGGTACAACAGACTCCCTATCATCCTTCTGTATAAAGTCTGATCAACATCTTTGCCTTCTCTTTCATCCAATCTAATGTTTGTACTCATAGGAGTTGATACCTTGGTGCTATTTTCCATACCAAACTTTTTCAGCAGCTCCTTGGTATACTTGGTTTGATGAATGAAGATTCCATCTTTCATCTGTTTGACTTGAAAACCCAAAAAGTAATTCATTTCACCCATCATTCTCATTTGGAACATACTTTTCATCAGATTTGCAAACTTTTCACAAAGTAAATCATTTTCAGAGCCAAAAATTATGCCATCAACATAAATCTGTACCAGCAGGGTGCTGTCCCCTTCACTAATTCTGAAAAGAATCTTGTCAATGGTACCTTTGGTAAAACCATTGTCCACCAAGAATTGAGATAGGGTCTCATACCATGCTCTTGGTGCTTGTTTCAATGCATAAAATGCTTTATTGAGTCTGTACACTTTATCTTCTTGATCTTTAACTTCAAAACCAGGAGGTTGCTGACGTGGCCTTTTCTAGTGCTAATACCAGTCCTTAACCGACAGTGTATCGGGTCAAACTGTAGTGCTAGTATGGTGAGTCAGAGTATCGTATCCTCAGGGAACTTAGTAATTCTTCTAAGTGTAGTTAAACACCAAAGAGCTGTTATTAACTCGATCAAAATCTCAGTTTTATAACACAGATCACTACTATTTTACTTAACATAAAATAAATGCATAATTTAAAATTTATTCTAATATAATAGATATAGATATATAAATATATATAGATATGCATAAGTTGCGAAATATATATAGATATAAATATCTGATGCCAAATATATTATTAGAGAACTAGCCAAAGTTTATATAATTGATTTATACGATCTTTTCAAAGGAATGGAATGTGCTCGATCTTTCCTTTTATATTAGGTTCAATTGAGTAAATGAAACGGTGCACTCCTGAGGTTAACAATTCCTCCTCACATAAGCGTACATTTAAATTGTCATATGTCCATTGTCATCAGTCCAAGATCCACAACTGTTAAGGTTTTTCTAAACAGGTCCCGAGTACGATTCTACCTTTGAATAAAAAGGAGTCATTCCGTTCGTCAAACGGTCAATTTTATTTAAAGGCTCCGGTTGTCAAGGCCGGACGATTCAACTTTCGGTTTAAGTTTCAATTAAACTGATGATTTAACATTATTACGATCTCGAGTACAAATTTCAATAAGATTCATCTTTTAGGACAAATCGCTTCGGGTAGAAATCGGGTTCCGTTGTCACGTTATTCACTCGCCAATTTTACCTCCGGTTTTTCTATTAACGAGTTCATAACCTAACTCTCGGCGTCAATTCATAATTAGATTATGAATTCTTTCGAATCAAACTTTATCAATAGAAAAAGATTCAATTAACTCAATTTTAGTCAATTTTACTTAGACAACATTCCTTTACCGAAAAGATTGAAATAAAACGATTACATAACTTTGGCTAGTTATTAGATTTAGCCTACTAACATTATACGAAAATAAAAACAAACATAACAAACATAAATACTTTAGAAATTTTACCCGATTACAACAATTGAATCGTGTCGTATTCTTCCGGATGCTACAACGACTTCAACAACATTGATCTTCCGATAATTTCTCGAGCATTATACGATACTACTTTATTTATGGCATAAGGCCTATATACATACCTACTACTAATAAAAGAGGTAAAGAAAATATATTTGGTACCCCATATGTGCCTGCAATCTTTGCTTTCTATTTATAGGCGAGATTTTTCCAAGCCGGATCGATCCGAGAAAGGGCGGATCGATCCGAAAAAGGCCGGATCGATCCGGGAATAAAAATCTTATCCCCTGGATTTTTCTCTGCAGGCCACATGCTTGGGTAATCATCATGTCTCTTCGATCGATCCGAGGTAATTCCGGATCGATCCGGATAGATTTTCTTCCAAACTTGATCTCAAACTTGATAAAAACATAACTTGAGCTATGGATCTCCAAATGACATAATTCAAGATGCGTTGGAAAGCTCTTGAGAAGATCTACAACTTCCTGAAGGACTTTTCTTCAGAAAATGCCTTTTGATGGGCCATTTGTTCGTCGAAAATATAACTTGATACGGTGTCACGAACCATTGATCCACTTGAACTTTAAAACTCGTGGCACTTCCTTAATTCCTTCAAAAGATATGATTTTACTCCAAAAAGTGTCGTCACTCGGGGTCTTGGTTTACCTAAGATCTGTAAATAAAATACCAAAAATACCCACGTGAATCTGACACGACACTCCGGTTATTAACCCGGTACAAATTTTATAACTTTTTATCATTTTTACTTGATTTTTATAGTATTTAGATTTATTCATAACTATTAATATTTTATAAGATTATCGTTATAATTACTTATATTTTATATAAAAAGAGTCGATAATGTATATAAAACATCGTAATTTTTATCATATAAATGTTATACATCAACTACTCCCCACTTAGCTCTTTGATCGTCCTCGAGCAAAACAAGCGGTAATATATATAAAAATGACGATAAAAATAATATACGTGGTAGATTATATTTCAAATTAGTAAAATATCATTTCAATATTATAACCATATTAATTATATCTTTCTTAGAAATTAACAAGATAAAAAGTGTAGATAACTTTGATAAATTATTTATCAACTATTATTCAAATGAAATTTCACAAAATCTACTCAATAAATATAATTAAAATTCTAGAATTATTTTCCTATCTCAACTTGTATGAAATATTTGGAATCAAAGACTAAGTTAAGTAATTGACAAAATGGCTTATACTTTTAGGATGGGACATTGGTTAATCGAAAAGATAGAAAAGGAAATCAAAAAGAGAAAGAGGCAAGTCGCATGCGTTTTACACCTTCACGTTTGATCAAAACAATCTCGATTAATAATATCCTCTTATTCCAACTATTTTTCAGATTTTCTCTCTTCTTTTTCAATATTAAGAACTAAAAGCGTGAGTGTGTGTAGAAAAATCAAATTTACAAGCATTGCTTCATCAAGATTGATCGGAGTAATACTCTTTCGATCTAAAATTACGAGTCCGGTTTCCTTAAACTCGTAATCATTCTTGAGATCTTATGATTCGAATTTTTATCGGGAGCTTTATACCTCATAGTGATATAGGACGTTTCTAGATAACACCCTACTGCACTCAAATCATTGGAAGCTGCTACCGATTTTTGTATTTGTCGATCAAAGATAAGGAAGATACCTGGTATTCGATTAATTCTGTGTAAATATGGTGCTTCGTTCTTATATATATCTCTTTTTTTTTTTTTTTTTTTTCACCTCAGCATACACCATTCTTAGCTTCTGTTCCATCATCTCCTTTCATAAGTACGTACAAACTCGTGGGATTTTTAGGAAATGTAAACCAAAATAAACCAAGGGTCGGTTATAATCAAAAATGGCTATTTCGAGTGAGGTCTTAATCACTCTAATCAAGGTGAGGTAATTTTGTGGTGTCAAAAATCTCATCATTCCTAATCCGATTCCATATTCATATTTCGTTTTGCAAAGAAAATTATTCTAAAAAATTCATTATAAATATAAGTATTTTCGTTAAATTTCATATGAAATTTACTTGATAATATTTACGTATAGTTATAGTTATATACTTAAAATCTTATAAAATCTAAAATTGACATATATAATATAATTATAATATATCAAATTTACTTTACTTAATTAAAATCTATTCTTACCAAATTATACTATTTTTATTCATATTAATTATATATTATCTAGTTATTTTGATCCAAGACAAATTAAACTAAGTATTAAGCAATTAAGTATAACTTTATATAAGAAAATTTTAATTTGTATTTACTAACTTACCTCTACTCCCCACTTACGAAATGGCATCGTCCCGATGTTCAGTGAGTAAATAAAAGTAGTTCGAAAATAAAATTAAAATTTTACACAATTTTGATTTTTTTATTATTTTTATATATATATATATATGTTGGTCCCTTGAAAAGCCTTTAGTTAAGTTTAGAGGGGGTGAATAAACTTAACACTTAAAACTTTGGAGTTAACAAATTACGCAACTTCAAAGCTGTTGATACTTCATGATCTCTGCCAGAGACCGCAGCGATAACTCTTGATAAATGATGAGTCTCTTGTGATTCGATTCTTGAATTTGTGCAAATGAATAATATCAAAATTAAGCCTTGTTACTTGTTGTTAAATATGTTACTAAGTATTAGATACTCGCAGAGTGTATGTGTGTGATTTCGATTGCTAGATTCAAAGAGTTGATATGAATAATGACTAAGTGCGTAAAATAAATGCAGTAAGTAAGTAGAGATTTTTATAGTGGTTCCAGGTGATGTAATCCTCAGACGTCCACTCTTCTCCTGTGATGTAGGAGGAAATTCACTAGTGATCTTTGAGTTATCTGTTACAAAGAATCCTAGGTTGCTTGTCCTTCACCAATAACTATGGCTTCACAAACTGAAAACTAAGAATGGTAGGATTGCTTTGCTCCCCGAGTCTTCCACTGGTCCTTGAAGGGTAGAATTGCCTCTTCACCACTCCACCACAAACCAACAGTCTTTCACACCTAACAGATGCTTCACTTTGTCTTGGCGAGGTTCTTTATAAAATAAAGAATGAATCAAGTAAATGATTGATTCGCGGCAGCTTGATTAGGATGATATAATCAGCAGACTTGCGCCTCCTCAAGTGTATGCTTGATGCGGCTTGAACACGAGAATGCACTTGAAGAAAATAACTAGATCAAGACCTTAAGCTCAAAAAGTTCAAGGGGTGTTTTTCACTCAATGTTATCACTTGAAGTTTATTCCAAAATTCATCTTCTTCTTCTTGAGTTGAAAGTCCTCTATTTATAGGTAGGAATGCATGTGACTTGAATTTGAAATTCAAATGTGACCGTTCCTTGTATTTGTCCCATCCTCACCGCATTCATCGTCACTATTCATGGGGTCGACACTTTATCGAGATTACTTTTGACATCACGATCATCCCACCCTTTGACTTGTATCCAATGGATAAAAATATGGATCATCCCAACGTCTTTTTAATCTCACTTTGATTTGCTTGATAAGTCGAGGTAGTTGGTTGTTCTTATCCATGTAACTTCCCAATAATCTTGAATTAATCGAGGTATATATATCAATGAGTT
This sequence comes from Gentiana macrophylla, assembly GCA_026214975.1. NCBI lineage: Eukaryota > Viridiplantae > Streptophyta > Magnoliopsida > Gentianales > Gentianaceae > Gentiana > Gentiana macrophylla. Next base: position 35,834,142 of record CM047805.1, read on the forward strand.
CATCGATCATCATTTGTAAAACCAATCGATCTGCTTGAACATCATGTTTTTGTCTACAGAAATATAATGCAAACAAATCCTTATATCCAACTTTTGTTTGTGAAGTTAGTTTACATCATTTAAAGTATAACTAAGTTCCAAACATCATCCAACCTGGTGGAACTTAGACCTTCACACAAGGTATATGTAATCGCTTAGTCACAGACTTGCCTAAATTCTGATTCCATATCCTTGACATTAAATACTAAGTTTGATCCCTTAGCCTTCATTTACTGAGTTTGAACCCTCAGCCTTTCGCCTTGAAGAGTTGCCGACCGATCCATCTCGACCTATCTACCCTATCGACCTGGACCAGATCTGTGATAAACGATCAAAGACCTTTTTACGATGCTTGTTTGATCAAACCTATTTATGAATCAAACTCTAATAAACCTATACATTTTATCTAGACATCTTTTTGCCTTTGCACTATAACAGCTAGTATGGCACTCATCATCAAAACTGAGAAATAAGTCCAACAATTTCCCCCTTTTTGGTGATGATGCCACTACCCTCACCTAATCAGCAAAGCAAAAAGATAAAAACACAAACAGAACAAATTCAGTCAATTCTCATTATAAATATTTGTTCACAGTTATTACAACTAGATACAGCAAAGATAAACAGTGAAAAGTAGCTGATCTATTGTCTCTTTTCTCTTTCTTGTCTAGCCTTCTCAGCTTGCTCTTGATAGGCTCTGATCTCTTCTATCATTTCAACCATCCATTCATTCTCAATAAGTGTAAAGTCAATATAGGAATTGACTTGTTTCCACCAATTCCATGCTTCAGGCAGTACAAGATTGATCTGATTCACCCTGAAGCCAAACTTCATATACAGCTCCTTAAATTCATTCAGTGAATCTTTTGCTTTTGTAATTGGCAGCACCTTTTCACCTCTGCTACTCCTTCTGCCTCTGGTATTTGCTCTTAAAGCTCTAATCCTTGCCTCCCAAAACTTCAAACTCAAGAAAGAGTTAAGACCTTCATGAAATCCCATGTCACGATAGGGTCTCCTTCTGTTATGAAACTCTTTCTTGTACTGTGATAGGAGATCATCAGTGAGTTGCACTCTGCCAGGTGCAGGTTGCCTAAAAGCATTTGTATCATCAGTCCATCTCTTCTGTGCAAAGAGTCTAGCAGCCTCCTTTGCTGCAGCTGATTGGCCCTCTTCCCCCTTAGTGACATCATCAACAAAACGTGAGATGAGGCCATGAATAGCTTCCTGTGATACTATCACTCTGTGTAATTGACCTGCCATTGTTCCAGTTCTAGTATCAAGTGAAGTAATCCTTGATTGCAGGGTCTCTTCCAGTCTGTTGATCCTTTCAGTAAATTTGGGATCAGGCACAGCAGGTTGTTGTGCAGCAATAGGCTCAGCAAGTTTGGGAGCTTCACAGCTTTTGTCAAGTTTCTCATGTATATAGAGACAAGTTGATCTTTTAGAAACTTGTCTTTGGCTTTATTTCCAACTTTGATAACATTGACATCTAGTATCAAATTATTCATTGCATTTTGAGTAGATGCAAAGTTTGAAGCAAATCATGTCGATGGATTGTCTATTATCATTTACCATCTTCATCGATTCTTCAAATCTTTGTTCTTGCTCATCCAATTGAGTTCTTAAGCTGTTGCATGTCATTTCTTACGCTTCTTAACTCATTGACAACTTCAATTGGCACTCCACTGGCCATTCTCATCACCATGGTAGATCCATCAAGAGCTCCTCAACTCTATATTGTGCTCATTGTCTGGCGATGACCATGGCTCTACTCAAATCTCTCCCAGCGAGGGGAGGTCCTTCCTCAACCATTGCACCAAGAACATCTTCAAGGATAGGATCTTGTGCGAGTTCTTCAACAACTTCTTCTTCTCCAAAAATTTGAAATTCTTCATCACTTTGAAGTTATAGTCCAAAGAAATTTGCTCATCCTCATTAATGCTGGCTGATCTGACTATCCTTCCCTACAAAGGGCCTTGGCTCCAAAGAGGCTCCACTACTGACCTCCTCATCAACAACGGGGGTTTCCTCCAAACCCAAATCTGGTTCCAACTTTGTCCAGTCTTTGTTTGAGACTCAGCACTGTACCGCTGTTCAACCTTTGTCCGTCTTTGTTTGTACCTCGAAGAACTGTACCTCCTCTTCAATTTCACCTGGATTAAATATGGCTTCATTATCCACTTGAAAACCTTCTGCATGACCAATCTTGGTCGAATCATGGCGATTTGGTGAGAATCCTTCAAAGTCAAATCCACTTTGATATTCAATGGATTCCTCGTAACTATCACTTGGTTCATCAAGTCGGTGGTCTTTTCCACATCCAAGTCAAGATTCAGTACATCTTCAGTTTGTGCGATGGGCTCTACAACATGAAATGTGCTTGGTTCATCGATCGACCTACCAAAGACTCAATGTAATTCCCTCGGTGATTAGTGCTTCTAGATCATCCATGGTGAGATCTTGTAGATCCTCATCCATTTCTCCATCTCTTTGGCCTCGTGCAGATCTTCCAAAGATCGCGTGGATCACAGTATGCAGATGGTACATGTGTTAGTGCAGCCCCACTTGATTCTCCCGATCCAGAGGGGAAAATCTCTCTACTATCGATGATGAAGAAGAATCATCGGGACCATCTCTTGGATCTCTAAATTGGATACCCTCCTCCTTCATTGCTCATCAAACAGATCCATCGAGTCTTGATTGCGGCAAGGTTGTATCAATCGAGATCCAAAGAAATTTTCCACTCCCAACTTGTCAAAAAACCAATTCTTCAAAATCATCATTGGTTGAGCAAATGGTTTTGTCTTTTGTAGAACCCAAACTTCCACTGGAAGTAATCAGCAATTTGCTGAAGTTTGGGGTCCACATACCCTTCAGTTTTCTTGCTCTTCTTCACATGCCTTTCAAATGGCATAAAAGATCTCCTGGGAGCAGCTCCAGTAGCTTGTTGACCTCCAAAGGTTCCAACAAGCAGATTCATGGTATCTTCTACAGATGTTTGAAAGTCAGCAGGTTGCTGTGATTGTACATTTGTACCTACTACTTCCATCTGTATCACACTTGGTTCCCCCTGACTTACATGCTCATCAGCAGGGTTAGCAGCAGACTGCTCTTCCCCCTGAACTATTGCCAAATTTGCAGGGTCTTCAACCAAGTCTCCAATCACCTCTTCAACCACCACAGCAGGTTCAGGTTCAGTGGTTTGTTGTGGTTCTTCAGTGGATACTACAAAGAGGCTCGTGGTCGATGAGATGCTGTACATCCTCTACACATTGCTCAAAAACAACTGCTCAAAGATCGTGAGACTTGATAACTTCTTCATTTGAGGAATCACCGATAACAACCGGTGGAATGATAGTTAGGGGCTCGGCTTTTCAACAAACCTCTTCTTCCTCTTCTATCTGGTGCTTCCTCCTGGACTCTTTGAGCTTCCAGGTTTTTCAACTCTTTCCCTTTGCCATATTTCTTCTTTTTGGAAACCTCCTTCATCCTCTTGGATAGGGGTTCATCATCATCATCTGTTCTAGTCAATTTTCTTTTTCTGCTAGCTTCCTTCTGTTGTTCTCTAAAAATTTCACCAACAGTTTTTCTTGAACTCACAGCAGGGTCAGTAACCTCCACTTGACCCTCAGCAGACTCATCAGTCTGTGCTGTTTCCTTTCTTGTTCTCTTTGATTTCAAGACTTCTGAAGTCTTCCTAACATCAGCACTCTTTCTTTTTCCAGCAGTTTTCTTTGGTGCAGCAGGTTTGATAGATATCTTCTTAGTTTGTTGAACCTGCTCACCACCAGTATCACCATCATCTCCATCATCATTATCATCAGCAGCCTCTCCAGCAATCTCTTCATCATCATCAAGTCCAGGAATTGCATAATCAATCTCCTTTTTGTATCTGGACTGATTTATATCAACTGGTTCAATGTCAGGAACCTCCAAGTGATTCAGCAGGGTCTGAATCATCAAACCTAAGGGTAAGGCCTTTGATTTCCTTTTCCCTAGTTTGTCCTCCTTCGCAACTTTCTTCATATAATGAATAAAGTATCCAAATTGATCAAACTTCATGCTCCTGCAGAGATGATAATCATCGCCTCTATCTTGGTCCTCGATAGAGTATCCATCTTGCCGCCACCAGCCCAAGTATGTTCTTTGCAATGAGCTTGCTCGGCCAGACTATATTCAATACCAATGTTTTTGCGGTTGATGCACTGTGCGATTTAATAGTTGCTTCGTCTTGATCGATCTACAAAAGCCATCTTGTCCAATCCCATAGCTTGAGGATTGGTGAACCATCAACAACTTCTTCAAAACCAAACACTTGTCTCAAAGATCTTGGAGGAGATTACAAGCTCCTCACCATTCACGATGGTTTTGAAAGCTTGATTCCTTCTTCTATAATCATATTCTTCCGAAATCAATAACATTGGTGTATGATATCGTATCTAATCGATGTTGAGTATATTCTCCGATCCTGCAAATCTTCTTATTCTTCGACCTATATTAATGGCGATTCTGTTTGATTTGCATCAACAACATAGCCTCTTACACTTTGGCTTGATTCGATTTGAACTTCAACTCTTTCCGCCATTGAAATAAGAAAAAGATGAAGAAGAGTTGCTCTCAAATCTGTGTTCACACTGAAGTAGATTTTGCAGAGATAAAGCGAAATTGCAAGTGGTGAATCGCTAAATAATGATCGATTATATAGGCGGTGGGTAGTTGAAACTGCCACAAAGACGTACATTGAGGTAACCACGATTAAATCTGATTAAATCTTTGTCTTGACACGTGGTCCACTACTCCACCATAACGTTTGTAACCGTTGGATGGTTTAAGCGTGGTAATAAAATAAATATCCCGCCAAATCGCTTTTTTGACCTTAATAACTTTGGTGAGTAAAGTTTCCTTCAAAGTGGTATCCTCGGCGAGGTGGGCTCGTGATCTGCGATAATGTGCTTCACGACCTGTGACAAAGTGACTCTGCGATCCTTGTTTTCTCCTTGTTTTGTTCAATTGATAAAACAAGATGAAGTTTAACACCAATGACCGATCCATCAAGTGAGCTCACCCAACATGACAAAGACCAATCCCGCCCGCAACCTCATTTGCTCAATTGTTCAAACATAAGTACATGGAATTGTTGATACCAATGACTAATCTGCTAAGTGAGCTCACCCAACATAGCAAAGACTAATCCCTTGGTGAATTCCAAACACACTGCTTTGAATATCAGTCAATCTTTATAATTCCAAGTTCAGATCCTTAATTTGGCAAATCTTTCACTATCAAGTGGCTTAGTGAAAATATCGACAAGTTGATCTTCGATAGGAATGTATAGAACCACCACATCTTTCTTTTCAACATGATCTCTTATAAAATGATGTCTCACATCAATGTGCTTGGTTCTTGAATGCAAAAGCAGATTTTCTCGTGATTGCAATTGCACTTGTGTTGTCACACATGATTGGAATTTCCACTTTCTTCAATTCCATAATCCCTTAATTGTTGTCTTAGCCATAGTACTTGTGCACAACAACTTCCAAGACAATGTATTCGGCTTTCAAAGATGGAAGTTGAAATAGAATTCTTTTCTTGCTAAACCAGAGACCACTATTTCCCATTAACTGATGAGTTCCTGAGGTGCTTTTTCTATCAATCTTGCATCCAAAGATAATCGAATCTGAGTAGGATATTACCTTGAAGCTTCCTTCCTTGGAATACCATATTCCTACTCCCAAAGTCTCTTTTAGATACTTAAGAATTCTTTTGACAAAGACACTAAATGACTTTCTTTAGGTTTGGATTGAAATCTTGCACAAACACCTACAAAGAAAGGATATATCAGTCTGCTTTGGCGGTGAGATCTGACAGATCGCCTATCATCCTACATGACAAAGTCCGATCAACATCTTTGCCTTCTTTATCTTTATCCAATCGATGTTTGTACTCATAGGAGTTGAGCTCTTAGTCTTTGTTTTCCATACCAAATTTCTTGACAGAACTCTTTGGTATACTTGGTTTGATGAATGAAGATTCCATCTTTCAATCTGCTTAACTTGCAATCCCAAGAAGTAATTCATTTCTCCCATCATACTCATTTGGAATTTGCTCTTCATTAGATTTGCAAACTTTTCACAAAGTAAATCATTCTCGTAACCAAAAATTATGTCATCCACATAAATTTGTACCACAGGTCTTTGTCCTTCACTCGATTCTGAAAAGTGTCTTGTCAATGGTCCCTTTTGTAAAACCATTGTCCACCAAGAATTGAGATAGAGTCTCATACCATGCTCTTGGTGCTTGTTTCAATCCATAAAGTGCTTTGTTGAGTCTATACACTTTATCTTCTTGATCTTTAACTTCAAATCCGGAAGGTTCTTTGAACATACACTTCCTCCTCTAGGATACCATTCAAAAATGCACTCTTGACATCCATTTGATATACTTTGAAGTTCTTGTATGCAGCATGTGCCAAAAATAATCTGATAGCTTCCAATCTTGCAACAGGTGCATAAGTCTCATCAAAATCTATTCCTTCTGCTTGAGAATAGCCTTTTGCAACTAGTCTGGCCTTATTTCTAACAATGGTACCAGATTCATCAAGTTTATTTCTGTATACCCATTTAGTACCAATGATATTTGCATGACTTGGCCTTTCAACTAGTGTCCAAACTTGATTTCTTTCAAATTCATTTAATTCTTCTTGCATAGCAATTATCCAATCTGGATCTGAAATTGCTTCTTCAACAACTTTGGGTTCCATTTGTGATAGAAAACAAGTAAACATAGCTTCCAGTTGTCTTCTAGTCCTCACACTTTCTTATTACATTGCCAATAACTTGTTCAAAGAGGTGATTCCTTAACCATTGTGGATTTTGGTTATTTTGATTTTCGGGAATATCATCTTCGATAGGTCTCTTTGTAGTTTCTTCTACTGAAGTCACAGATCCTTGAATTGCTTGATTGTTGCATCAATAACATTGTCGTGGGGTGTTCAATGAGGGCGATGTCGAAAACTTTTAAGTCATTGAATCTTTCCAAAACTTCAACACAATCTGGATCGGTGATTTGTTGATTTTCAAAGATTTCACACTCTTTATCTTCCATACCAAGTAAACTTAGGTTCATCAAACACAACATTGATTGTTTCTTCATGTTTCATGTTCTTTTGTTCAAGACTACAATGCTCTGCTGATCAAGAATATCCTAAGAAAATTCCTTCATCGATTTTGGTTGGAATGTTTTCAAATGAACTTTATGATTTAGAATAAAACATTTGCTTCCAAATGGGTGAAAATAGGATATATTAGGTATCCTTCCATTCCGGATCTCATAAGGTGTCTTGACTTCTTGTTTCTTGATGTTCTATTTTGTGTATAGCATCTTTGTATTTATCGCTTGACCCAATATCTTTCAGTAGCAATGCTTCACAAATCATTGTTCTTCCCGCTTCCTTTAATGTCCTGTTTCTTCTTTCAAAGAACCCCATTTTGCCGAGGTGTACCAAAGAAGACAAGTTGATGAAGTACACCATTCTGCTTCACAATATTCTCTTATAACTTTGTTGAGAAATTCAGTTACCACGATCCGATCTAATCTTTATGATCATTAAACTTTTCTCATTTTGTAATCTCTTCAAAAGATTAGGTAAGCTTTGGAGTGTCTCACTTTTCTTGTTCATGAATATCACCCAAGTGTATCTAGAAAAATCATCCACAACCACTAAGGTGTATTTCTTTCTTGTCACACTTGTTGGAGTTATTGGTCCAAAAAGATCCATGTGCATAAGCTCCAACACTCTGTTAGTTGATTGTTTAGTCTTTGACTTGAAACTTGACTTTATCTATTTACCTTGCTGACATGCATCACAGATAGCATCCTTCTTGAATGTGATCTCAGGTAAACCAACCACTAACTTCTTCTTCACTAACTGATTAATATCATCAAAATTTAGATGATTTAACTTCTTGTGCCATAACCAATTGAGTTCAGATTTGGTATGCACAATCGAGCGAGTTTTTCGAACTGCGATGAGACCAATCCACAACATACATGTTCTGTTGCCTTCTACCAAAGTACAACTTGATCACCTCTTTCACTAATGACAATACAATTGTTTTTGTCAAAAGTGACCTTGTATCCCATATCACGAATTGTCGATTAACAAATAAGTTGTAATCCAGTCCTTCCACATATGCAACATTCTTGATTGTAAGTCCATTTCTCGATAAGTGTGCCATATCCTCTTGTATAGCCAGTGTATTTTTGTTGCCAAAATTTACCCTTGGACCATCTTTTGCCACAAAGTTTGATAGAGCAGTGCTTATTCTTTGTCATGTGTCCGGAACATCCTTTGTCAAAGTACCGACACCCTACAAAACAAAGTTAATGCATTTTAGGTACCCAAACCTGTTTGGGTCCATAGTGGTCGATGTGACATGACCCTTGGTATGTTTCCATAAGGTCTTCTCTAAATGTGTCATACTTTGGTTCATACTTTGGTTCATACATGTATTCCACACATCCATAAGTTCTAACATGAGGTTGTGTAGGAACCACATATGTTTTCCGGCCTTTTGGTACATAATGTCTTGTTTGAAATGATTCTTGTTATTAGAAACATTTGCATAACCATAGGTGTCTTGTCTATTAGAATGCCACAGTAATATGGAGTCTGCGAGGTCTTGTGTAAGTCCTCTGCTGATTCCATTGCCTAGGTGTTACCCTAGTAGTATGGTTATCTTGACTTGTTTCTAGCATTAGATGCGAGAATATTCCAATCATTATCGCAGGAACAGTCTACCTTTCCCCGAGATAAGTATCCCTTGAATGATCAACATTTTTGGATTTAGGATTCTTATTCTTGGAATATTTCTGCTTTCTTTCCTTCGTAGGTCCAAAGAGACTTGGTAGCAGTCTGCTATCAATGAGCTTAGAAGGTACAATGATCCTATTTTTGGATTTATTCTTTTACTAGAGTCGTTGACTTCGAGACTTCGATTTTGCTTCTTTGAGGCATTTTCATTTGGTTTCTTGCTTGGCTTGACCTTTTATCGAGATGGATCTAGTGCGGTGCACAAACTTAGGACCAATTACGGTACTAGGTTCGATAACCTTCTCGATCCACTCTTGTTAGATTGTTGAGTTCCAAATCCAAGCCCGCCTATCTCCATAAGGCTTTCTGATTTGTATGCGATATTGGAACAAGATGGTTCAAAGAGATTCGAGAGGTCTGCTTGGATGTTCAAAGAGACTTATCTTTGATTCATCCCAACATCTTTTCCTTACCTTTGAAAACCCTTAATTCAAATTCAATCTTCCAACTTCTAACTCAAGAGCCTCTTTTTCACCTTCACAATCTCATAACCGCATTGTATTATCCTTAGTTGATTAAGGATGGCATCCAAAGTCTCATTGTTGTCGAAATTTCTAGGATTTGAACCACAGGTTGATTCACAATCACTTCCAGCGGGAGTGTTTATAGATACAGTGTTGTATACCTCCTCAGTTTCATCCATGTTGGCCATCAAAGCATAATCCTCCATATCAGCAACTTGATCTTTGTGTCATCTGATTCATTTCCTTTTTCAGATCCCACTTCATACCCTGATTCATCTTCAGCAACCATAGCTTTCTTGCCATGTCTCCTTTGTTGACTCTTGGTCTTGATGAGTCCGACAATCAGTCTAAAATGTCCAGGCTTCTTCTGATTGAAGCAAAGATAATCGTGTTCCTTGCCTTGTTTCAACTCGGGACAATCAGTCCGAAGTGTCACGGTTTCTTGCAATGAAAGCATAGATAGTCATTATCTTTCTTTGGTTCTTCTTTCCTTCTTTGAAGAGGCCTCTTTGTGAAATTTCTTGTAGGGGCCTTTCCAGGTCTTCATCATTCTCGATTTTCTTGCTCAAGAGGGCAATTTGCTCTTGCATTTCATCTAGCATATCATCCTGTCCTCCCGATGTTTCTTCATGATGTGAAGCAGCCAATGCAGATGGTCTTTGGCTCTTCCTTTTCAGTTTCAGGCACTAGCCTCTTGCTAAATTCATAGGCCTTAAGATCAGAGAACAGTTTGAAGGAGTCTTCTTCATGCAGCTTTCTCATTTCTTCAATTGCAGTCACCTTCATTTTCCAAACATCTCTTGCAGGTAAAGCTTCCAAGATTTTGGTGTTTACTTCCTCTTTTGAATAACTTACACTCAGCAGAGTAAGTTCATCTAAGATTGCATTGAATCTGGACTCCATTTGCTCAATGGTTTCATTAGGTAGCATTTTGAACTTTTGAAACCTTTTTCTTGCCACACTGATTTTGTTCTTCTTTATTGCATCAGTGCCTTCACAGATTAAGTGAATCTTATCCCAAAGTTCCTTTGCAGTCTTGCAATCTTTGACTTTCATGTACATATTGCTATCCAAGGTTCTGTAGATGATATCAATAGCAATGTTGTTGAGGTTTGCTCTTTTCCTGTCTTCGCATTCCATTCTCTCTTTGGTTTAGGAATGTACTCGATTCACACCCATTTATTCTTGCTTTTGTAATCTCCAAAGGTCCTTCGATTAGTACATCCATCATCTCATCATGAGTAGCGACAAAGATATGCCTCGCATTCGACGTTTATACTCATCAAATCTATCAAGAGAGCACATCAACATGGTTCTAGCATCTTGTGTGTTATCCATGATGCAAGTCTTGAAAATCGATAACTTGAAAGAAAGTTTTAAAGAATCTTCACAAGCACAACAAGTAGGATTCCTTGAGCGAAGCCTTTGCTCCGATACCAATTGTTGGTCCCTTGAAAAGGCTTTAGTTAAGTTTAGAGGGGGTGAATAAACTTAACACTTAAAACTTTGGAGTTAACAAATTCGCAACTTCAAGACTCTCATGATACTTCATGAGTGTCTGAGACCCGCAGATAGCCTGATAAACAGATAGTCTCATGTGATTCGATTTGCTGAATTTGTGCAATGAATAATATCAAAATTAAGCCTTGTTACTTGTTGTTAAATATGTTACTAAGTATTAGATACTCATTAGTGTATGTGTGTGATTTCATTGCTAGATTCAAAGAGTTGATATGAATAATGACTAAGTGCGTAAAATAAATGCGATAAGTAAGTAGAGAGATTTTTATAGTGGTTCCAGGTGATGTAATCCTGACGTCCACTCTTCTCCTTGTGATGTAGGAGGAAATTCACTAGTGATCTTTGAGTTATCTGTTACAAAGAATCCTAGGTTGCTTGTCCTTCACCAATAACTATGGCTTCACAAACCGAAAACTAAGCAGGTAGGATTGCTGCTCCCGAGTCTTCCACTGGTCCTTGAAGGGTAGAATTGCCTCTTCACCACTCCACCACAAACCAACGATCTTTCACACTAACGAGATGCTTCACTTTTTTCTTGAGGGTTCTTTATAAAATAAAGAATGAATCAAGTAAATGATTCATTCGCGACTTGATTAGGATGATATAATCGGCACTTGCGGTCCTCAAGTGTGTATGCTTGATGCAATTGAACACGTAATGCACTTGAAGAAAATAACTAGATCAAGCACCTTAAGCTCAAAGAAGTTCAAAGAGGTGTTTTTCACTCAATGTTATCACTTGAAGTTTATTCCAAAATTCATCTTCTTCTTCTTGAGTTGAAAGTCCTCTATTTATAGGTAGGAATGCATGTGACTTGAATTTGAAATTCAAATGTGACCGTTCCTTGTATTTGTCCCATCCTCACCGTGCATTCTGTCACTATTCATGGGGTCGACCTTTGTCGGGATTACTTTTTGACAATCAAATCTGTCCCACCCTTTGACTTGTATCCAATGGATAAAAATATGGATCATCCCAACGTCTTTTAATCTCAAATTTTGATTTGCTTGATAAGTCGAGGTAGTTGGTCGTTCTTATCCATGTAACTTCCCAATAATCTTGAATTAATCGAAGTATATATATCAAGAGTTCATCGATCTGTTTGTAAAACCAATCAGTCTGCTGAACATCATATTTTTGTCTGTAAAATATAATGCAACTGAATCCTTATATCCAACTTTTGTTTGTGAAGTTAGTTTACATCATTTAAAGTATAACTAAGTTCCAAACATCATCCAACTGGTGGAACTTAGACCTTCTACACAAGGTATATGTAATCAGTTTAGGTCACAGACTTGCCTAAATTCTGATTCCATATTCTTGACATTAAATACTAAGTTTGATCCCTTAGCCTTCATTTACTGAGTTTGAACCCTCAGCCTTCAGGTCTTGAAAGAAAGTTGCCGACCGATCCTCTCGACCTATCTACCCTCTCGACTGGACCATCTGGCGATAAACGATCAATGACCTTTTACGATGCTTGTTTGATCAAACCTATTTATGAATCAAACTCTAATAAACCTATACATTTTATCTAGACATCTTTTTGCCTTTGCACTATAACAGCTAGTATGGCACTCATCATCAAAACTGAGAAATAAGTCCAACAATATCTATTTTTAACAAACATATATTATTTTGATTAAAGTAAATGACATATATATTAAACATTAAGGAAACTATTACAAACTAAAAAAAAAAGATTAAACGATCAACTTAAACGACTATCACATAAAAACATAAACTTAACGATTATCAAACCGTAGATGAACATCCGGGAGTATCCACGGAAGTAATCGTGGCGAGAATCACGAGATGGAAAAATCTCGTCAGTAGTAAACTCAGGCACGTGATTCAGTTGGACACAAAGATGAGAGATAACCCAGGCAAACGGTAACGGTCTTCCCCTATTACGTCTCTCTACTGCAAAATTAATTGCAGTTTTAAACATCAAAACTCCCCAATCAATGTATGATCCGAAGGTTAGTGCATACAACAGCAGCATTTCATCATCCGTAACCCCCATAAAAATCTCTAGTTGGATAGATCCGAGAATTAATGAAGCGTTTCCACGCCCTTAAATGAGGGGGTAAGGCCAGAGTTGAAGAATCATAGTTATGATCAAACAACGGAAATACTGGCCCGAAAGGCTTCCTGCAATGACGATTTAAAACATTATACGCATCTCCAAGTTCCCAAAGAAACTCGAAGTGTGGGTTTCGATCAAAAGTACATGGTGGGATTTGATAGATTTGATTTATGATGACTGGTGAAAATGAAATAACGATTCCCTAATCGTAATAAGTTGAGGCGAGGCTACCGCGTTATCTCGAGTGAGAGACGCATAAAATCTCTCGACAATCGAAATGTTTATTCTACCTCACGGGAGTCTTAATCAACTTTTTCCATCCGCAACCTCGGATTAGATTTCGTCCCCACTGATCAATTTTTACGTGTTTAAGCCTTTCTCCATCGAATAGGAGAACGGACCCGAAATTTAGATGTCTCGGGACGTCATTATGAAAACAAGAGGCATGCCGCCAGGGAACCACACCATCTCGGCGTATGTGGTTCGTAACTATTAACCGAGGAGAGGGAGCGGTTAGACATTTCGACACACGTAGATTTAAACTAAGCTAGATAGAGGAAAGAAGAAATGAACAAAGGTCAAGGCTGCTGCTCTTTCCTTTTATAGAAATAAATCTATCAAGCAAAAGTAGAAAAGATCTCTTGTTTTGGCGTTTTTGTACTTGCCGGATCGATCCGAGAAAGGGCCGGATCGATCCGGCCTCTGAACTAGTAATCCCGCCAGTCGGTACACTCAGGTCGGATCGATCCGGTAAAAGGCCGGATCGATCCGGAACACTACTGTTCACGGACAGAGTTGATTTTGCTTGTAAAATGTCTAGATTTTTCTAGATGACACGTTTTCTCCCTATCTTTGGTTCATTTTCATTGTGTTATAACCATAAATTTTACTACACGATGCGTAATACCATAATATGTAACGAAAACATGAAGATCGTATTAAAATAAAATCCTACCAAAATCAAAATAACCTAAAATTTTATGAAAACGAAATTGTACGAAAAATAAAATGTTTCAATGTCAAAAATCATAGAATGTTTAAAATTACTCCTCTTCATCACTCATCTCGACGTGGCTTGAACTTGGCATAGCTTGATAACGGGTCGATTCTTGGGATGGATCTTGAAAATAAGTTGACATCCGTACCGAGCTATCTAGTCCCATCGAGCTCATTTCTCTCGTAATATCGGAAAAAGTGCTTCCCATCCCGTCGTGGTATGGCCAAATGATCCGAGATCCAAATTTATTCGGATGTCGCAATTTGCCGTAGTACTGTCGAAAAATCCCTACACCACTAGTTTGAAATCCAAAAGAATGTGGCATTTGTTGGAAGTCCGAGCGAGGTGGCATCGGTGGAATGAAATCGGGCAAGGTATAAGGTCGGGTTTGGCAATGCGGAATATCCATCTCGGCATAGGTAGGGTTTGCGCAAGAAATTCATTTGATATAAACCTCGCATGCCTTGACGTAAATCTTCGACTACCATAATCTATTCCTTTCATAAAAACAGCCATATTGGCATTAGCACGATGAACATCATAGGCCATGGATTGAAACATGTCGTAAGTGATGGTATTCGGAAGTTGAGTTTGAGTTTGACCGGATGAAGGAGGACAAAGAGTGGATGGAGTAGGCTGAGGTTGTCGACGGTTAGGGTCCAAAAAATCTATTCTTCCTGCCGGCCTAAGTGGTAAACTAGGACCTATAAGTGTGTCATCCACCATCATCAAATTATCACTTGGGAGCTCACGGACACCTATCTGGCGACACAAGGAAGAAATAAAACATGGAAAAGGCATGTGACTGCCGGGTCTAGCAGTCAGGGCAAATTCCTTGGCCCTTCTACACATTACTCTGCCTACATCCACAGGTATATTATTAACTATAGCCCAAGCAATACACAAATCCTCTTTACCAAAAGATGTAAAATGTCGAGTAGGGTAAAGAGTGTGACTAATAAAACGTTTAATGGCTCTCATATCCCGTATACATTTTCCATAAGAAAACCTGTTTTCATGCCAGACGGCAGTGGGATCTAACTCATTCTGGGCTAGTGATACAATATAATCAAAGTCTGCAGGCTCTCTCTAAATTCCATACAAGATAATAATCCTCACTTTACGGTATATCGGGGATACCATAAATAGCATTTATAACCTTGAGGATTAAACGGCATCATCCCTAGTTCTTAGGTTGACGTGGTTAACTCACCACCTTCGTAGCATTATGAGTTGCTACCAGAGAATAAAATTCAAATACTAAGGTTGTGTTAATTTCACCCGACCTTAAACTAGCTAACTCCAACCACTGTCGTCTTTCAAAGATCTCTTTTACCTCCCTTCCCAAATCTTTGAAATCTAAGCCCCTCTCTATTGCAACTAAACACTTTCCAAATTTATTTTTCAATGCTTTCTTAGCTGCAGTAGACGCGGTTCTTTCAAAACTAACTGCCAATTCTTCTTCTGTTAAAGGTCTAGTTTCTATAACCGGGATTTGGGTAGGGATATGCGGCTTACGTTTTTACTAGCTTTTGATGATTCGGCCATTCTACGATAGTGACACAATAACAAAACAACAACAAAACAACAAAAGAAACAACCAAAACAACACAAATGAGTAACAAATTAAATAAATAGTTGCTTAGAAAAAAACGAAATTAACAAAATAATTGACTACAATGTTACCTTCTAATGCTTAAAAGGTTGAAATTTGGCCGGAAAAGATGAAAATTCGCCGGAATGAAAGTTGAAGCTTTCACTTGAAAAATTCTTCAATTTAAATGAAAGTTTGAAGAGAGGAGAGGAAAATGAGAAAAGTTTAAGAATTGAGGTAGTTTAATAGTAATGTTGTGTTGTATTTTGAAGAAAAAAATTCGAATGGGGGAAGAGGGGAGGGGCGGCTGTTTTAAGAAAAGTGAAAGAAGAAGAAGAAGAAGGGACCCCGTTCCCTTTTTTTAGGTTTTTCAGGTTCCGGATCGATCCGGGGTTAGGTCGGATCGATCCGACCACTTTTTTTTTGTTTATTATTATTATTATTATTTTTTTTTAAAACTTAATAAAACTTCTACAAAATTTATAAAACTTTATAAAACTTTTAAGTAATTTCATAAAGATCCTATTTATAAAATTTCCAAAAGTTATATAAAATTTTATAAATATTACAAAATTCACGAGGTCCTAATTCCAATACTTCTAAATCTTCCAGGAGTTACGACGTAACGTTCTATCAACCTAACCTTAAGAAATGAGGCGTTCGAATTTTCCTTTTGATCTCCGTCGGGATTTTCGGATAACCACCTAATCGTTCCTTCTTAACAACATTCAAACACTCATCCTGGATTTGGTTGTGCTTTCCTACATTTCCTTCATGCTCACTTTTTCCACAGATTCTGATCTCCTTAAAAACTTTGCCCTTCTCTTTATCGAACTTCTTGACTTTCCATTACATACTTCTCTCAATCTGATCTCTCAACAATTGCTCGTTTTTCTCAAAACCGAAGCTTCTATTTTAAACGCGACATCTTTATCCAAGCCTAATTTCCAAAAGCAACATAAAAATTCTTATTCTATCTAAAAAGACATCCAGGTTCTTTTACGTCTATCCGGTAAAAGACGAAACTAATTTAAACATAATTAAAAACACGCAGAAAAGTAGAGTAAAGATAGATAGCACCTGGTATTCGGCTGAATTTAGTTCCTCTACTTTTCAGTTTCTTGATTTCTCTGCTTTTTACTTTGTCGGAGGATCAGTTAGTAGCATTATTTCTTCTTTTAGTGCGGTTCCTTCTCCTTCCACAAATAACTTTACTCTATGGCCATTGGCTATAAAAGTTGTATTTCCATCAGTTAGTTCAACAGCTCCAGATTTGTAAACCCTTGTTACTTTAAATGGACCTGTGCATCTTGATTTAAGCTTTCTGAAATAACTTTAAACGTGAATTGTACAAGAGTACTCGATCACCTACATGGAACTCACGCTATATAGATTCTCTTATCGTGAAAAGATTTCGTGCGCTCCTTGTAGATTCGAGCGTTTTCATAAGAATCGAGACGGAATTCTTCTAGTTCTGTCAATTGAAGCAATCTATGATCACCGACAGCCTTAGGATCGAAATTCAGAAATTTAATAGCCCGAAGGCTCGGTGTTCTAACTCAACCCAGAGATGACAAGACTTACCAAAAACTAACTTATAGGAGAACAACCAATTGGTGTTTTAAAAGTCGCATTCTATATGCCCATAATGCATCGTCTAGCTTAACCGCCCGATTTTTTTCGGTTTGAATCCACCTGTCTTTTCTACAATTCTTTTGATCTCTCTATTAGACACCTCTACACGACCACCGGTTTTGCGGATGATGAGGCGTTCTAACTTATGCGTTACACCATATTTTTCAATTATCTTGGTAAATGGTCTATTACAAAAGTGTGAACCTCATCACTAATGATAGCCCTCGGAATGCCATAACGTGTAAATATATTCTTTTTAAGGAATCGTATGACAACTTTGGTATCATTAGTGGGAAGAGCTTGACTTTCTACCCATTTCAAACATAATCTACCATTACTAGAATAAATCTTTTCCAAAAGATATGGGAATGGTCCCATGAAATCTATACCCCAAACATCAAATAACTCACATTCTAAAATAGGTTGCATAGGCATTTCATGTTTTTTAGATACATTTCCCCATTTTTGACAAGACTCACAAGATTTAACATACTTATAAGCATCTCTATATAGTGTAGGCCAATAAAAACCACATTGTAAAACTTTAAAAGCGGTTTCCAACCTCCATGATGACCTCCCGCCTCACGATCATGACAAAATGATAAAATACTTAAAATTTCATTATCGGCACACACTTTCGATTATCCCATCCGAACATTTACGGAAAAGGTCCGGTTCCTCCCAAGAATAAAATTTTAAGTCATAAAAGAATTTCTTCTTCACGCTAAGTCCAATGAGACGGAATATAATCACAGGTTAAGTAATTAATGATATCTCCAAACCAGGGTGACATTTCCTTAGAAGGAATTCTATTCTTTAATAACTGCATGGTCGAAGGAGTATCTATTCTAAACAGTTGTTCATCAGGAAATGAATCTTTA
Organism: Gentiana macrophylla; assembly: GCA_026214975.1. Classification (NCBI taxonomy): domain Eukaryota; kingdom Viridiplantae; phylum Streptophyta; class Magnoliopsida; order Gentianales; family Gentianaceae; genus Gentiana; species Gentiana macrophylla. The sequence continues at coordinate 35,852,234 of CM047805.1, forward strand.
ATTTCTATTCCTTTCTCAACATCATTTTCCATTCTACTTAGATGATCTGCTACTACATTCTCACTTCCCTTTTTATCTTTAATTTCAATATCAAATTCTTGAAGTAAGAGAATCCATCTAAGAAGACGTGGTTTCACATCCTTCTTACTTAGTAAATACTTCAAAGCTGAATGGTCTGTATAAATTATTACCTTAGAACCAACAATATACGATTTGAACTTATCTAAGGCAAAAATTATAGCCAACAGTTCTTTTTCTGTAGTTGTATAGTTCAGTTGAGTCATAGATTAATGTATGAGATGCATAGTAAATAGCTTTGAGAATTTTGTTATATCTTTGACCTAAAACTGCTCCTACAGCTAAATCACTGGCATCACACATAATCTCAAATGGCAAATTCCAATCTGGTGCTACTAGCACTGATGTAGTAGTCAATCTCGCTTTTAAGGTCTGAAAAGCTTCCTTACATTTACCATCAAAGTTAAAAGGTACTTCCTTTTCAAGCAAATGACTTAGAGGCTTTGCTATCTTTGAAAAATCGGCAATAAATCTCTATAAAATCCTGCATGTCCAAGAAATCCTCTTAGAGTCCTTAGATTAACCGTGGTGGTAATTTTTCAATCACTTCCACCTTGGCTTTATCAACTTCAATTCCTATTCCGGAGATTCTATGGCCTAGGACAATTCCTTCGATACCATTAAATGACATTTTTCCCAATTTAAAACTAAATTGGTATCCTCATGATGTTGTAACACTTTTTCTAAGTCGACAAACATTTACCAAAAGAATCTCCGTAAACACTAAAGTCGTCCATAAAAATTTCTAAGAATTTCTCAACCATATCGGAAAATATAGCCATCATGCATCTTTGAAACGTGCAGAGAGCATTACATAAACCAAACGGCATTCTTTTATACGCAAAAGTTCCATAAGGACAAGTGAAAGTAGTCTTTTCCTATCTCCTGCTTTGCAATGAAAATCAGTAAATAACTGAATAACCATCTAAGAAACAAGAATATTTATGACCACTTAAACGTTCCAACATTTGAACTATGAATGGAAGTGGATGATGATCTTTCTTAGTATGATCATTCGATTTCCTAAAATCAATGCACATTCGATAACTTTGTAATTTCTCTTGTTGGAGTCAATTCATTCCTATCATTCTCTTTCACTTTGAAACCTCCTTTCTTTGGTACCACTTGAGTTGGACTTACCCATTCACTATCCGATATGGGAAAATTATTCCCATTTCTAATAGCTTAATGACCTCTTTCTTAACAATTAACTCGCAAATTTGGGTTGAGGCGGCGTTGCGGTTGAATACAAGGCTTAGCATCTTCCTTCGTAATTATCTTATGAACGCAAAATCTCGGGGCTAATACCTCGAATATCGGCAATCGTCCATCCAAAAGCTTTCTTATGCTTTTTCAACATTCTAAGCGATTGATCTTCTTGTTGCTCGATTAAAGTGATGAAATAATAATCGGTAATAGATTATCGCTTCAAGAAAAGCATATTTGATTTAAAGGTAACGGTTTCAATTCCGTGTTCTTTGGCGGATCTTCTATTGACGATTTAAGAATTGGTCCTTCTAGTTCTAATTCCAAATACTTATGCCATGGTGGCTTAAAGGTAAAACTTTACGTATCTAAAGAAAGAATTATCTCTTTCATTTCAATGTCTTCCTCATCTTCTTTATAGATAGACGAGTTAAGCATTCTTCTAATCATCTTCAAAAGTTGGTAATCGATTATCGTGAGCAGAATGAATATCTTCTATAAAAGAACACGATTACGATGATGGATGATTCATAGCTTTAAAAATATTGAAAGCAACTTCATCTTCATTGACTCTCAAAATTAATTCTCCTTTACGAACATCGATTAAAGTTCTTCCTGTAGCTAGAAATGGGCGACCTAGAATAAGAGGTGCCGAATAACCATCTTCCATTTCCATAACTACAAAGTCTCTTGGAAAATAGAATTTGTCTACTTTAACCAATACGTCCTTAATAATTCCTTTAGGGTACTTAATCGATCTATCTGCCATTTGCGAGTCATTTCGATCTTAGTAAGCTTTCCTATGCCTAGCTTTTTATAATCCTCATAAGACATTAGATTTATACTCGCTCTAGATCACATAAGACCTTCTTAAATGCAAAATCCTCCAATTTCACACGGAATGGTAAAACTACCGAGATCTTTCGCTTTAGTGGTAACTTATCTTTGCAAAGCTATGAACATTCTTCATTTAGGCATATATTCTCATATTCCTCTAATTTTTCTTGTTTGTGAATTTCTTTGAAAATTTTCCATAGGCGTATATTAATCGAGCTTCAATAATGAGGATATTAACTTGAATATGATGAAAAGTGTCAAGGAAACGAGCATACTTCTTATCGCTTTTGCCTTTTTGATTTGATCTTTAGGAGGGTAAGGTAAAGATTCTAAATCTATGACCTTTGGCTCCTTTGTCGCTTTCTCTTTTCCTTTTCCTTAAACCTTCGAGTATTACTCGGTTGCCATGTTTCGAGTTCTTGAATTTTTCTTTTAAATTGTTCCCTGAATCAATCTCTACTTTAGATTCCTTGATTCTTCCTGTTTTCATCCTTGTTTTCATTATCTTCCATTCTAACATGTTCCTTAAATAAAGTCCTTAAATCTTTATCCATGGGATCTTTCGAATCCTAGGGATTTTTACCCAATTTTCCTTTCACTTTCGGGTTCGAACTTTTATTTCTTTTCAAGAAATTTTCTATAATTTCTTCTTCCTCATCTCAGAAATTCAAGTTCATCTTTAGTTTTATCATTCTTACCATCTAAGTCATCTTCTACTTCATTATTCCCAAAGTTTTCAACTCCATTACTTCCATTGAGCTTCTACTTCTCGTAACTACAACATTTACCTCTCTTGGGTTCCTTTCAGGTGTTACTTGGTAATCCTCCTGGGGTCTCTTTGTTATTACGTTCACCTTCCCTACTCAAATGATCTTCCATATTCCTTAATGAGGCTTCTATCGTTCTCATCCTGGTATCATGTCCACTCATAGATGTTTTCATTGAACTCATGTCCTTAGTGATTGTACCAATAGATGTCACCATCGTTTCTATATTTTTAGCTTGAGTAGATACTACACCCATCATATTTTCCATTAGTTTTTCCCATTTTTCAACTCCTTCCAGGTGAGTTGAACTTTGAGTTCTTGGTATACTTTGAGTGGTATGTTGAGGATAGGATCTAGGTAATGATTGTAAATTCGATTAGACGTGTTTTCTTGATAAACTTGATTATTATTCATGTTCCTATATGGAACTCGGATACACGGCGGTTGTCCTTGCTTACTAGGGTTTTCGGACCATCGATAAGTAGGGTGATCTCTTCTAATAGCATTAAACGAGTTTGAGTAAGCATTGTTTAAATTCCTATGCTGCTGGAGAAAACTCACCTCCTCTCTTGAGTATCCTGTTGGTTCTTCGATCCCTAGTGGCATTTTATCCTGAATTGAGTATTCGGTTGGCGTACTATTTTACGAACTTTGGTTTTGCTCGATTGTAGGTCATCAAATTTCCTACTTAAATTTTCTAAATGTGCTAGAACTTCCGTGATTAGGCGTACATTCTCCTGCAAAAGCTACTTTTACTCGGTGCTAGAACCGGTTTCCCACATTCTCGTTATTTTTGGAAATCTTTTCTATAGCATCGTAAACTAATTGAGCTTCACTCATCATTAAAGAACCACCACATGCATGATCTACATCAAGACGTGAATCTTTTCTTAATTTACGACAAAAAGTTGCATTTGCATATCTAAGGAATAACCATGGTCGGACAAGCTCTTAACAAATTTTTAAATCTTTCCTGGCATTCCCGAGCATTTCTTGAGATCCTTGTCTAAAGTTAGCAACCTCGACTTTTAATTCCAAATTCCGTCCGGAGTGAAATATTGTTTGAAATTCGGTTTGAATCTCCTCCCAACTTGTAAGTGAATGATGTGGAAGAGACATAAACCAATCTCGGGCTCGTCCTTTTAGAAAAAAGGAAACATAGTCATCCTTGTTAATTCCTTGTGAGCACCTTGACTTTTGGTCAGATTGCAGATTCTTCAAAAGATAGAGATGATGATGCGGATCTTCATCATCTTCTCCTAGAATTGGGCTCTTGCGTCAATTAAACCAAAAGATGAGATTTAATCTCAAATTATTCGCTCCTTCATTAGGTAAAAGTATGGGATTATTAGTCTGATTTCTTCTTATGGTTTGGTCACAGATAGGCCTTGGGTTTACTGGGTTGTTACGATTATTCTGGTTCCGATTTTGATTATTTCTATTATTATTATTATTATTTTTATTATTAAGGTTAACATGGTTTTGTCCATGCCCTAGAGCATGTTCCAGCCCTTGTTCAGGTGTTTCATCACTGATTTCAGCCATTCTCGTATTTCTGTTTGAAGATGATTCGTCAGGATCCCTGACTAGTATGACCACGTTTTCTCTCTACTCTTAACTGCCTTTCGTAAGTGTTTATGACAGGCTTATAAGGAGTGAGTGGGGCCTTACCACTTCTGGTCATCAACTAACGAAAATAGAAAATAACACGAAATTAATAGTAGTAAAAAATGGTAACTTACCTATAAGGTAAGTACCGACGAAAATAAAAATAGAAATGAGATAAGAAAAGTGTTGACTTATTCTCGAGAATTTTGAGCTAATACAAGTAGTAACCATAAACACAAAAAAGAAGTTAGCGTCGTTCCCCGGCAACGGCGCCAGAAAGCTGACGTGGCCTTTTCTAGTGCTAATACCAGTCCTTAACCAACAGTGTATCGGGTCAAACTGTAGTGCTAGTATGGTGAGTCAGAGTATCGTATCCTCGGGGAACTTAGTAATTCTTCTAAGTGTGGTTAAACACCAAAGAGTCATTATTAACTCGATCTAAATCTCGGTTTATAACACAGATCACTACTATTTTACTTAACATAAAATAAATGCATAATTTAAAATTTATTCTAATATAATAGATATAGATATATAAATATATATAGATATGCATAAGTTGCGAGAATATATATAGATATAAATATACTGAGATGCCAAATATATTATTAGAGAACTAGCCAAAGTTTATATAATTGATTTATACGATCTTTTCAAAGAAATGGAATGTGCTCGATCTTTCCTTTTATATTAGGTTCAATTGAGTAAATGAAACGGTGCACTCACGAGGTTAACAATTCCTCCTCACATAAGCGTGCATTTAAATTGTCATATGTCCATTGTCATCACCCAAGATCCACAATCATTAAGGTTTTTCTAAACAGTCCGAGAAATGCGATTCTACCTTTGAATAAAAGGAGTCATTCCGTTCGTCAAACGGTCAATTTTATTTAAAGGCTCCGGTTGTCAAGGCGGACGATTCAACTTTCCGTTTAAGTTTCAATTAAAGCGATGATTTAACATTATTACGATCTCGAGTACAAATTTCAATAAGATTCATCTTTTAGGACAAATCGCCCGGTAGAAATCGGGTTCCGTTGTCACGTTATTCACTCGGCCAATTTTACCCTCCGGTTTTTCTATTAACGAGTTCATAACCTAACTCTCGAAACGTCAATTCATAATTAGATTATGAATTCTTTCGAATCAAACTTTATCAATAGAAAAGATTCAATTAACTCAATTTTAGTCAATTTTACTTAGACAACATTCCTTTACCGAAAAGATCGAAATAAAACGATTACAAAACTTTGGCTAGTTATTAGATTTAACCTACTAACATTATACGAAAATAAAAACAAACATAACAAACATAAATACTTTAGAAATTTTACCCGATTACAACAATTGAATCGGAAAGTTTGTATTCTTCCGGATGCTACAACGACTTCAACAACATTGATCTTCTGATAATTTCTCGAGCATTATACGATACTACTTTATTTATGGCATAAGGCCTATATACATACCTACTACTAATAAAAAGAGGTAAAGAAAATATATTTGGTACCCCCCTATGTGCCTGCAATGTCGCTTCTATTTATAAGCGATTTTTCCAAGCGGATCGATCCGAGAAAGGGCCGGATCGATCCTGGAATAAAAAATCTTATCCCCTGGATTTTTCTCTGCGGGGCCACATCTTTGGGTAATCATCATGTCTCTTCGGATCGATCCGAGGTAATTCGGATCGATCCGGATAGATTTTTTTCCAAACTTGATCTCAAACTTGATAAAATCATAACTTGAGCTATGGATCTCCAAATGACATAATTCAAGATGCGTTGGAAAGCTCTTGAGAAGATCTACAACTTCCTGAAGGACTTTTCTTCAGAAAATGCCTTTTGATGGGCCATTTGTTCGTCGAAAATATAACTTGATACGGTGTCACGAACCATTGATCCACTTGAACTTTAAAACTCGTGGCACTTCCTTAATTCCTTCAAAAGATATGATTTTACTCCAAAAAGTGTCGCTACTCGGGGTCTTGGTTTACCTAAGATCTGTAAATAAAATACCAAAAATACCCACGTGAATCGACACGACACTCCGGTTATTAACCCGGTACAAAATTTATAACTTTTATCATTTTTACTTGATTTTTATAGTATTTAGATTTATTCATAACTATTAATATTTTATAAGATTATCGTTATAATTACTTATATTTTATATAAAAAGAGTCGATAATGTATATAAAACATCGTAATTTTTATCATATAAATGTTATACATCAGTTGCTGAACATAGACCTCATCTTCCAGAATGCCATTCAAGAATGCACTTTTGACATCCATCTGATATACCTTGAAGTTTTTATAAGCAGCATATGCCAAGAATAATCTAATAGCTCCCAATCTTTCAACAGGGGCATATGTTTCATCAAAATCTATTCCTTCTGCTTGAGAATAGCCTTTTACTACTAGTCTGGCCTTATTCCTCACAATGATACCAGATTCATCCAATTTGTTTCTGTATACCCATTTTGTACCAATTATATTTGCATGATTAGGCCCTTCTACTAATGTCCAAACTTGATTTCTTTCAAATTCATTCAACTCTTCTTGCATAGAAATTATCCATTCTGGATCTGATATTGCTTCTTCAACAACTTTAGGTTCCATTTGAGATAGAAAACATGTAAACATTGCTTTTAGCTGTCTTCTAGTCCTCACACCTTGCTGTATGTTGCCAATAACTTGTTCAGCAGGGTGATCCCTTAACCATTGAGGATTTTTGTTAGATTGATTTTCAGGAACATCATCTTCAGTAGGGTCTGCGGTAGCATCCGGGGGTTCAGCAGATCCTTGAACTGCCTCAGTTGTTGAATCAGTAGTGCTACCAAGTAGGTGTTCAAGAGGGGCGAGTCGAAACTTTTAAGTCATTGAACCTTTCCAAAACATGAACGCGTTCGGATCGGTGACTTGTTGATTCTTAGCAGGTTCTGAATCTTCATCTTCCATTCCAGTGAACTTAGGTTCATCAAACACAACATGTATTGTTTCTTCATGTTTCAGTGTCCTTTTGTTCAGTACCCTGAATGCCTTGCTGACAGAAGAATATCCCAAGAGAATTCCTTCATCTAACTTGGGTTGGAATGTCTTTAATTGCTCCTTATGATTTAAAGATAAAACATTTGCTCCCAAATGGATGGAAATAAGATTTATTAGGTTTCCTTCCATTCCAAATCTCATAAGGTGATATGAATCTGAGTCCAAGTCCTTCTCATGATCCTCTCATGGGTTGGGCCTAAAACTCAAGTGCAACACAAAAAGAGGCTCGAGGTTTTGGATAAATTAGCCCAATTGACAATGTGGATCCATTAAATCCATTATATTTGCTTATGGGCTTCCTGAATAAATGGCCCAACATTAAGGCCTTTATTATGGTATTATATTATATATTTTATTATGCAATAATACTTAAATAAATGACAAAAACTTGGCTGAATTTGGAGAATGAAATGGCGCCACATTTGCTAGCTTTGGAAGGTGAGAAATCAAGTTTTGTGTATTCCAAGTACATTGAATCAAGATGAATGTCTTTTGGGGCGGCTATTTTAAGTGCATTGAATCAGTAGCTTTACTTATCCAAAATTGATGATCCACATATGCATTTCATAGTAGAAAACTTGATCTTCAACTTGCATCAAGGGGTCATCTTCATTTGAATAAGTTATAATGGTCAAAATGTCCTAAACAGATGCGGGACAAAAACTGGAGAAAATAAAGAAGATACATTGAACCTGGATGAAGCTCATTGGATGCGCCAATACGCACTTAATTTAGGAAAAACTTTTCATCTTATTTTTATGAATTCATGTACTTATTTTCCTATAAATAGCCCTTGTATTTGTACTTTGAAAATCAGAAGCTTTTGAATCAATATAAATTATATTTTATTCTTCACTTGGAAAAGTGTTGTGTGAGTTTCTCTGGAAAGGGAATTCAAATCTCGGATTATCAAGGACTTGAGCAATCCTTGTGGTTATCCATATACCAAGGTGCTTAGAAACAAGTTTTCTAAGTGTTGAGGTTTTATTCCAAGGTGCCTTCGCACAGGTTTTCATTGTGTCGCGGAGCTTATTATTCCAAGGTGCTTCCACACAGGTTGTGGTTGTGTTGAGGACTTCCAAATACCTTCAAATCCACGATCCTAAGTATTCATTCGATCCGAACCCTTCCTCCGGGCGGTTTCGCATCAGTTGGTATCAGAGAACAGCGGATTGACGGTATTATATCCCTTTACTTTATTTTAAAAAAAATCTGTTGCATATTATCATATGTATCTGAAGAACCATAGTATGCATATGATCGTGTGTATTTGAAGAACACTTTATTTCACACGAGCATCTATATATTTATATATATATATATATATATATATATATATATATATATATATATATATATATATATATATATATATATATATATATATATTCAAAAAAAAGGTTCACAAGTAAATCGTGTGTATTTGAAAAATATTTTGTTCCATACGAGCATACTTGTTCATCTGAGCAACAAGTTAAAAAAATCGTTTTATACACTTCGCATTCTTGTGTTACATCTTTGAATATCTTCTCTAAAATACTTCACAATTTTTTGTTTTGTTCACTTTGGAAGTTCAAAAACTCTCAAAAAAATTCCTGATTCTTCACTCTTGGTATTTGAGAAAACTCGAGTATCGCTGATTACTTGAAATCTGAATTAATTCTCTACTTGAGTTATATAAACACACCTTTGAGAGGAAGAATGGCTGAATATGAAGATGAAGAAAGAAGGCATCAAACACGGCTTGAGGCCATTGAACAAAGGCATCAACAAAATCTTGAACGAATAACTCAAGGATTGATTGAGCAAATAGATGCACGTTTCGCAAAAATGAATGTTGGTCAAGGTGTACAACACACTGAACTTGAACCCAAAGAATTACTCAACAACAAGAAGATGACGAGGAGGAAAATGATGCAGCAACAGTTTTAGCACCACAGAGAGTTGTGACACCACGGGACACTCTTCAAGGTATAAAACAGAAAATTCTGGCATTTAAAGGTAATCTAATCCTGATGAATATCTTTCTTGGGTTGTTAAAGTTGAACAAATTTTTAATTGTCATGATTATTCGGAAAGGAACAAAGTAAAACTTGCTACTAGTGAATTTGAGGAACGAGCTATTCTTTGGTTCCACAAAACTAATGAAAAGCGCAGGAAATTAAGGCAACAAGCAATTTCTTCTTGGGAGGTTCTTAAAAATGAAATGCATAGAAAATGGGTTCCTGAATCCTATCATCATGAGCAAGTGAGGAAGTTACAAACTCTCCAACAAGGCGAGAAATCTGTTCAAGCCTATCAAGATGAGTTAGAAATGGCATTATTTTGAACAGATACCGAAGAATCCGATGAACATACCATGGCTCGATTTTTGGGAGGTTTGCGGCCCGAGATTGTGGACCCAGTTGAAATGATGAATTGCACTACCTATGATGAGATGGTACATGCAGCCTTAACTAAGGAGAAGCAACTCAAGAAGAAGAAGATGCAATTTGCAAAAAATCATTCAAGTACCACACCAACTAAACTTTTTCAATCCAAAGGCGATGGTGGTACGTTTCCTTTTAAAAATTCTGCTATTAAATATACCCCTCCCCAAGTCGCAAATGACCGTCCTAACAAGGAAAAATATACTTTGTGTTGTTAAAAGTGTCAAGGGATTGGACATAAGGCTAATGAATGTGGAAATAAGCGCTCTTATATTGCTAATAAGGATGGATTATATCAATCGGAATCGGATGATGAGAATGAAATTGTTAATGAAAGTGAAAAAGTTGAGGTCGATGAGAATGAAGACCAAGGTACTTTTTATGATGAGCGCGCACAGTTTGTAACTAAAAAGGTCCTTAGCACTGTGAGTCAAATTGATAACAACGAAATACAACGTGAGAATATTTTTCAAACTCGTTGTCTTATTGAGGGAAAAATTTGCATGATGATAATTGACTCCGGTAGTTGTACCAATGCGATTAGTAGTGAGGTTGTTGAGAAGTTAAAAATTCCAACAATAAAACATGCACAACCTTATAAATTGCAATGGCTGAACGAGAGTGGGTCCGTGAAAGTGACAAAGCAAGCATACGTGAGTTTTAGCTTGTCGAAATATGACGATAAAGTTCTATGCGATGTTGTTCCAAAGCATGTCACTCATTTGTTACTTGGCCATCCTTGGCAATTTGATAAGCGTATTACTTTTGATGGTTTTCTTAATAAATACACGCTTTCGCATAAAGGAAAGCGTATCACTTTGAGTCCTTTGGCACCACACGAGGCTCATTCTGATCAAGTTAAGTTTGCAAAAAAAAAGAGAGGTTGAGCATGCTAATGCACAAGCACCTACTAATTCTGAAACTGCGATTGTTAAAATGCCTTCTGAGACCGTTAAAGTGAATTCCAAAAGTCATGATAAGAAGATGAATTATGCAGCTGTCCAAAACCCCATTTTATTCATATATAAGCATTCCTATTCGTCAGTCCCCATTTGGAATTTAATGAGCACTTTTCTACTCCTTTTCCATGCTATATGCTTATATCTGATCTTACGGGGATTCTTCCCGATATGGCACTAACCTTTTTGCAGGGATTTGGAGATGTACTAACCTTTTATCTTCAACATAAATTTTACCAATGGTGGAAAGAGTTGCGAGCGAAAAGGAAGAAGGACGTTGAATTAATTTGGGCCGACTTTCGGGCGGATGGACGGGTGAAAGCACCAAAATTGATTGCCGAAAAGGATAAAGGAATTGATAAGCTTGAATTTGAGGAAGAGGAAACAAAGGTTGCTGAGATGACATTTAAAATTATTACTCCGATTGTTGAAAAGAAATTTAATTCTGAGGAGCTGGATTGTCAATTGCATTGCGGTAATGTTAAGTTTGAAGAGCCTAAGATTGAGGAGATGGTAAAGCCATGTGTGCCACCAGTTGAAGAGTTCCTTAATCTATTTTTGTTGGTATATGATCTTCATGAGAAGGAAACCGGACGGTTCGATTCACCAAATGCTGCCCCTATATTGAGTTTGGATGAACAATTTCTGATCGGTAATGATGAAAAGACAATGCACACTTTTCATGATCCTTTTGCTGCGTATGTTGAAAATAATGCAACATTGAATTGCTATGATTATATTTCTGACACAACGGTCTTCATCGACATTTATATCAAACCAAGATACACTTTTCATGTTGTTGTAGTGAAGCAGGGATCTCGACATCAACATGCAATTTTGAAGTTGTGTATTCGACTCATATTTGATCCCGGTGTTTGTTGGGTGATATTTTGGATTTATTTAAGAATTGTGTTTGATTCTGAACTATACGACATTCTTTTGATTCGAGGACGAATCCTTCGCAACCGGGAGGGTCTGATATGAATCTGAGTCCAAGTCCTTCTCATGATCCTCTCATATTTCGAAATTTGGCCTAAAACTCAAGTGCAACACAAAAAGAGGCTCGAGGTTTTGGATAAATTAGCCCAATTGACAATGTGGATCCATTAAATCCATTATATTTTCTTATGGGCTTCCTGAATAAATGGCCCAACATTAAGGCCTTTATTATGTATTATATTATATATTTTATTATGCAATATTACTTAAATAAATGACAAAAACTTTGCTGAATTTGGAGAATGAAATGGCGCCACTTTTGCTAGCTTTGGAAGGTGAGAAGTCGAGTTTTATGTATTCCAAGTACATTGAATCAAGATGGATGTCTTTTGGGGCGCCTATTTTAAGTTCATTGAATCAGAAGATTTACTTATCCAAAATTGATGATCCACATATGCATTTCATAGTAGAAAACCTGATCTTCAACTTTTGTCAAGGGTTCATCTTCATTTGAATAAGTTATAATGGTCAAAATGTCCTAAACAGATGCGGGACAAAAACCGGAGAAAATAAAGAAGATACATTGAACCTGGATGAAGCTCCTTGGATGCGCCAATACGCACTTAATTTAGGAAAAAAATTTCATATTATTATTATTAATTCATGTACTTATTTTCCTATAAATAGTCCTTGTATTTGTACTTTGAAAATCAGAAGCTTTTGAATCAATATAAATTTTGTTTTATTCTTCACTTGGAAAAGTGTTGTGTGAGTTTCTCTGAAAAGGGAATTCAAATCTCGGATTATCAAGGACTTGAGCAATCCTTGTGGTTATCCATATACCAAGGTGCTTAGAAATAGGTTTTCTAAGTGTTGAGGTTTATTCCAAGGTGCCTTCACACATGTTGTGATTGTGTCGCGGAGCTTATTATTCCAAGGTGCTTCCACACAGGTTGTGGTTGTGTTGAGGACTTCCAAATACCTTCAAATCCATGATCCTAAGTATTCATTCGATCCGAACCCTTCCTCCGGGCGGTTTCGCATCATAAGGTGTCTTCAGCAGCTTCTTGTTCACTGAGGTTCTGTTTTGTGTATAACATGATGTATTAACTGCTTCAGCCCAATACCTTTCCGGTAACAATGCTTCATAAATCATAGTTCTTCCTGCTTCCTTTAGAGTCCTATTTCTTCTCTCAGCAACCCCATTTTGCTGAGGTGTACCAGCAGCAGCAAGTTGATGTAGTACACCATTTTGTTCACAATATTCTCTTATAACTTTGTTGAGAAATTCAGTACCCTTGTCTGATCTGATCTTCACTACTGTCACACTTTTCTCATTTTGCAATCTCTTCAAAAGTCCGGCATCTTTTGAAGAGTTTCACTTTTCTTGTTCATGAACACTACTCAAGTGTATCTTGAATAATCATCCACAACCACTAAAGTGTACTTCTTTCCTGTTACACTTGTTGGTGTAACTGGTCCAAATAGATCCATATGCATCAGCTCCAAAACTCTTTTTGTTGATTGCTTTGTTTTTGACTTGAAGCTTGATTTTGTTTGTTTAACTTGCTGACAAGCATCACATATAGCATCCTTCTTGAATGTGATCTCAGGTAAACCAATCACCAGTTTCTTCTTCACCAACTGATTGATATCATCAAAGTTTAGATGATTCAACTTCTTATGCCATAACCAATTAAGTTCGACTTGGTATGCACAATCGCATGAGTTTCGGAGCAATGATGAGACCAATCCACAACATACATGTTTTGTTGTCTTCTTCCACCAACACAACTTGATCTCCTCTTTCACTAATGACAATACATGTGCCTTTGTCAAAACTGACCTTGTAACCCATGTCACGAAATCGTCGATTGCTCGGTAAGTTGCGATCCAGTCCTTCAACATATGCAACATTCCCGATTGTTAGTCCATTTCTCACAAGTGTGCCATATCCTCTTGTGTATCCAGGTGTGTTCTTTTTTCCAAAGTTCACTCTTGGACCATCCTTTGCCACATAGCTTGACAGACAGTGCTTATTCTTTGTCATATATCCGAACATCCACCGTCAAAGTACATACACCTACAAAACAAAGTTAATGCATTTTAGGTACCCAAAACTGTTTGGGTCCATGATGGTCAGTGGTAAGCATGACCCCTGTCAAGTTTCCATAAGGTCTTCTTCTAAAGGTATCACACTTATGTTCATACATGTATTCCACACATCCATAAAGTCTAACATTTGGTTGTGTAGGATTCACATATACTTTCTGTCCTTTTGGTATATAGTGCTGTTTGGAGTGATTTCTCTTGTTAGAAGCACCAGTATAACCATAGGTTTGCTTTGTCTGCATTAGAATAGCCCTATAATATGGATTCTGCTGAGGTCCCTGCTGAGGTCTTATAAAAGTCCTCTGCTGAATCCATTGCCTAGGTTTTATCCTAGCGGTATGGTTATATTTGTTGTTTCTAGCGAATGGAAGCGAGAATATTCCAATCATCATCGATGAGAATGATCTACCTTTCCTCGCTCGAGATAAGTATCCCTTGAATGATTGATATTTTTGGATTTAGGATTCTTATCCTTGGAATATTTCTGACTTTTGCCTTTCTGTGGTCCAGCAGACTTGGTAGCAGTGTCTGCTATCGAGTGGAAATAGAAGATGCAATGATCTATCTTTGGATTTATTCTTTCTGTTAGGTGCTGTTGACCTTTTTGACTTTAGATATTGCTTCCTTGATGTTTTCTCAGTAGGTTTCACTGCCTCAGCAACCCTTTTTGGAGTTGGATCTTGTGCAGGTACAAACTTAGGACCAATTCTGGTACTAGGTTCAGTAGCCGTGCTGGATCCACTCTTATTGGATTGTTGAGTTCCAAATCCAAGACCCGTTCTATCACCATAGGGCTTTCCAGATTTGAATACAGTGGAGGAGCAAGATTGTTCGGCCAGATTCAAGACTCTTGTATGTTCAAATGACTTGTCTTGATTCTGTCCAACCTCATTTTCCTTACCGCCGAGAATTCTTAATTCACTTTTAATCATCAACTTCGATTGAAGAGCTTCTTTTTCTGCCTTCACAATCTCATAACCAGATTGTATTATCCTCAGTTGATTAAGGATGGCATCCAAATTTTCTTCATTATCAGAATTTTTGGGATTTGAACCACAGGTTGATTCACAATCACTTCCAGCATGAGTATTAATAGATACATAATTGTATACCTCCTTTGTTTCATCCATGTTTGCCATCAAGGCATAATCATCCATTTCAGCAACCAGTGCAGTGTCATCAGATTCATTTCCCTTATCTGATTCAACTTCATAACTAGACTCATCTTCAGCAACCATAGCTTTCTTTCCAAGTCTTCTTTGCTGACTTTTGCTCTTGAGTAGATCTGGACAATCAGGTCTGAAATGTCCAGGCTTCTTGCAGTTGAAACAAAGATAATCAGGTTCTTTTTTCTGTTTTAACTCAGGACAATCAGGTTTGAATTGTCCTGGTTTCTTGCAATGATAGCACAAATAATCATTGTCTTTCTTTGATTCTTCATTTTTCTTTTCACTGAATTTCTTTGTGAAATTCCTAGGAGAACTCTTTCCAGTTTTCATCAATCTAATTTTCTTTCTTAGTAATGAAATCTGCTCTTGCATCTCATCCAGCAAATCATCTTGGGCTCCTGATGTTTCTTCTTGATGTGCAGTAGCCAATACAGTAGTTTTTGGTTCCTCTTTTTTTGTCTCAGGCA
Source organism: Gentiana macrophylla (assembly GCA_026214975.1). NCBI lineage: Eukaryota > Viridiplantae > Streptophyta > Magnoliopsida > Gentianales > Gentianaceae > Gentiana > Gentiana macrophylla. The sequence continues at coordinate 35,867,855 of CM047805.1, forward strand.
CTAGTTTCTTGCTGAACTCATAGGCCTTAAGATCTGAGAACAATTTGAAGGTGTCCTCCTCATGTAGACTTCTCATTTCCTCTATTGCAGTCACCTTCATCTCTCAAACTTCTTTTGCAGGTAATGCTTCCAAGATTTTTGAGTTGACTTCTTCCTGTGAGTACATCACATTCAGTGGGGTGGTTCATCCATGATTGCATTGAACCTTGACTCCATTTGTTCAATAGTTTCATTTGGTTTCATTTTGAACTCATGGAACTTCCTCTTTGCTACACTGATCTTGTTCTTCTTGATAGCATCAGTGCCTTCACAGATTAACTGCAACTTATCCCAAAGTTCTTTTGCAGTTTTGCAATCTTTCACCTTCATGTACATACTGCTATCAAAGGTTCTGTAAATGATATCAATAGCAATGTTGTTGAGGTTTGCCCTTTTTCTATCTTCAGATGTCCATTCTCTTTTTGGATTTGGAATGTACTGAGTTTCATTATCCACAGTTACGGCTTTTGTGATCTCCAGTGGTCCATCAGTCAGTACATGCATCATTTCATTATGTGTTGCAGCTAGATAAGCCTGCATTCGACATTTATACTCATCAAAATGATCTAAGGAACACATTAACATTGTTCTAGCATACTGATTGTTATTCATGATGCAAATCTTTGAAAATTATATACTTGAAAAAGTTTCCAAAGAATTTTCACAAGCACAACAAGTAGGAATACTTCATAATGTGAAGCCTTTGCTCCGATACCATTGTTGCTCCTCAAAGAAAAAGGCTTTGGTTAAGTTTAGAGGGGTGTGAATAAACTTAACACTTAAAACTTTTGGAGTTAACAAACTCAAAGAACTTCAAATGATCTGGCGATACTCGATAGTCTCTGACGACACTCGATGTCTGTGACTATTGACTTTTCTTGAATTTGTTGCGGCGAGAATATATTTAAATTAAGCCTTAATACTTGTTGTTAAAATAAGATACCAAGTATTAGATACTCAATTAGTGCATGTGTGTGAATCGATTTGCTAGTTCATGAGATTGATGTGCTAGATGTACTATATGCGAGAATATAAATCTGCGAAAGTAAGTAGGCGCTTTTATAGTGGTTCCGGTGGTATAATCCTCATACTTCACTCTTCTCTTGTGATGTTGGAGGAAATTCACTAGAGATCTTTGATGTAGCGATTACAAAAATCCCTAAGTTGCTTGTCCTTCACCAATAACTATGGCTTCACAAATCAACACTTGGAGCGAGTAAGATTCTTTGCTCCAAAGTCTTCCATGGTCCTTGAAGGGTAGGATTGCCTCTTCACCACTCTCCACCACAAACAACAATCCTTGACACCTCAAAAGATGCTTCACTTGTCTCAAAGAGGTTTCTTGTAGAAAAGATTGAATCAAGTAAGTGATTCAAATTTTCAAAGAACTTGATCGAGGATGATATGATCAGTAGCTTCAGGTCTTCAAGTGTGTAAACTTGATGTAGCTTGAAAGCAAATTACACTTGAAGAATTGTACTGGATCAATAGCTTAAAGCTCAAGAGGTCGTGAGGCGACTTTACATATAAGAATTTGAAGCTCAAGATTATCTGTTGTTTTTCCTAAAAATCATCATCATCTATCTTCGAATTAGAGTCCTCTATTTATAGGCAGGAATACTTGTGACTTATGTTTGAAATTCAAACATAGCCGTTTCAATTTGTCCCATCTTGACTTGCTTTCTCGATCATTGTTTCTAGGGTCGACATTTGTCGATTCTTTTTGACAAGATACGATCTGTCCAACCTTTGACTTGTATCCATTGGATAAAGGTCTGAATCATCCCATTGTCCATTTAATCTTAACCATTGATTTGTTTGATAAAATAAGAGGTTGTTAGCTGTCCCTTTCTTTGTAATCTTCCAATGTAGCCTTTGACTAATTCGAAGTATATGCATCAGAAGGTTCTTGTGATCATAAGTCTGCTGAAGTACATATCAGTCAGCTGATCCATATTTTGCTGTGTTTATGAAACAATGCAGCCGACTTCTTTAATCTAACTTTTTATTGTGAAGTTAGACTACACCATTTGATCATAACCAAGTTCCAATCACCATTTAACTTATGGAACTTAGACCTTGTACACAAGGTATATGTAATCAGTTTAGGTCATCACAGACTTCCTTAAATTCTGATTCCATATCCTTGACTTTGATTACTAAGTTTGATCTCTTAGCCTTCAATAACTGAGTTTGAACCCTCATCCTTCAGTCTTCAACAGGTTCCTAAATTAGTCTATTCGCTCAGGTACCCTACTGATATAGACAAGTCTGCTGATATAAGTCAGCTGACCATTTACAGTGCTTGTTGATCAAACCTATACAAAGATCAAACTCTAATAAACCTATACATTTGATCTAGACATCTTTTTGTCTTTGCTCTATAACAGCTAGTCTGGCACTCATCACTAAAACTCAAAAATAAGTCCAACAATCTTACTCTACCTGAGGCATGGAAATGGTGGAAGGAAGTGAACCCCCATATTGATTTTTCCCTTGTTGAAAATCAATGGATGAGAGAAATGGTTAGAGATATAAGGGAATATCAGGAACAACAAGAGAAAGAAAGACAAGAAAGAGAAAGAAGGAACTAGATCAGCATACTTACACCTCCTTTTTATTTTTGCTGAATCTAGCTTGTAATAATTTTTAACAAACATGATTATAATGAGAAATGACTGAGTTCTGTTTTGGTTTTTACTCTTTTTGCTTTGTTGTAAGGAGGGTATTGGCATCATCACCAAAAAGGGGGAAATTGTTGGACTTGTTTTATGTTTTAGTGATGAGTGTCAGACTAGCTGTTATAGAGCAAAGGCAAAAAGATGTATAGATCAAATGTATAGGATTATTAGAGCTTGATCTTTCTATAGGTTGGATCAAAAAACACTGTAAAAGGTCAGTTGACTTTCATCAAGCAGACTGTGTAAGTCGATAGGTACACGAGTCGATAGACTAGTTTAGGAACTCTTTGTAGATCAAGAAGGCCGAGGTTCAAACTCGCTTATTGAAGGCTAAGGATCAAACTTAGTATTTAAATTCAAGGATATGGAATCAGAATTTAGGGAAGTCTGTGATGACCTAAACTGATTGCATATACCTTGTGTTCAAGATCTAAGTTCCATAAGTTAAGTGGTGATTGGAACTTGATTATGATCAAAATGGTGTAATCTAACTTAATAATGAAAAGTTAGATATAAGAGAAGTCAGCTGTAGTGTTTTATGAACACAGCAACTTTGGATCACCTGACTGATATGTATTTCAGTAGACTTACATTCACAGGAACCTGCTGAACATATATTTCGATTTAATCAAAGGTTACATTGGATGATTACAAGGACAAGGACAGATAACAACTCATGATTTTGTCAACAAATCAATGGAAAAGATTAAAGGGATGTTGGAAAGAAACAGAGGTTTATCCAATGGATACAAGTCAAAGGGTGGATAGTCCAAAATCTGTCAAAAGTAAATCGAAAGATGTCGATCACTATGTCTGAGGGACGAAGGCAAGTCAGAATAGGGACGTATCTGAAACGGCTATTTTTGAATTTCAAACATAAGTCACAAGGATTCTCACCTATAAATAGAAGACCCCTGATACAGAAACACAGGATGAAAGTTGATGAAACATAACAATCTATCTTAAGCTATTAAGTTTCTTATCAAGAAAATCACCCTATCGACTTCACTTGAGCCAAAAGCTACTAATCTAGAAAAATCTTCAAGTGTAACTCGCTATCAAGTTACATCAAGCACCCACACTTGAAGACATCAAGTCTGCGATCATTTCATCCTCGATCAATCTGTGAAAGTCAATCACTTATTTGATTCAAACTTTCTTTTACAAGAAACTTGCTGAAGACAGTGAAGCATCTTTGTGTGTCAAGGACTGTTGTTTGTGGTGGAGTTGGTGAAGTGGAAATCCTACCCTTCGAGGACCAGTGGAAGACTTTGGAGCAGAAATCCTACCTGTTCCAAGTGTTCGGTTTAATGAAGCCATAGTTATTGGTGAAGGACAAACAACTTAGGGATTTTGTAATCGCAACATCAAAGATCTCTAGTGAATTACCTCCAACATCACACGAGAAGAGGGTGGCGAGATTACACCACCCTAATCACTATAAAATCGACTACTTAATTTCTGAATTTAATTTACGCATTCAAGATATATTTCACATCAACCAACTGAAACTAGCAACTGAATCACACACTTACACTACTGAGTATCCAATACTTGGTATCATAATTTAACAACAAGTAATAAGGCTTAACTTGAATATATTCCGCTGCAACAAATTCAGTAAAATCAACGATCGATGAACTCTTCGAAATGTCGGCCAGACACTTGAGTGGTCGGCCGATTAATGAGCATCGGCCGACTCTCGAACTTCTTGAGTTTGTTAACTCCAAAAGTTTTAAGTGTTAAGTTTATTCACCCCCCCTCTCTAAACTTAGCCAAAGCCTTTTCAAGGACCAACACTTCCTAATAAGGCCACTCCCCTCCTCCCTCCTCCTCCTCCTCTCTCTGCTTCCCATTTGCGAACCCTTTTAGTTGAAAAGAGTAGAGAAACTCCAAATTTTAAACCAAAGGTGTGAACCATAAACATAAAAACTGGTTTTGGAACAAAAACATAAATAAACAAATTGCATGCTGTTAAAATAATTCTCATCTACAAATTGATCATTATTCTCATGCAGGCTAGGTATCCAATCCTACGCAATAAAATCAAACTCAACCGACAGTAAATGAACATTCCAAATATAAATGTAAAGCATGCATTCACAGGAACAAAGCTATAAAAAGCGTCTTCACAGCTGAAACTCAGTGCAAAAATTCTACCATATACCAGTTAATCAAGTGAAACTACACCCACTGATAGAGATAAATGAATCATGTGAAGATAAATGTATAGCATGCTTTCAGTGGGATAAAAGCTATAATCGACACCAAAAGCAAACTCAATGAGAAAATCTGCCTTACATTAGGTAATTAAGCCAAAATACGCTTATAGATATAAATGAACCGTGTAAGTTGTAACGATATTTGTATAGCATGCATTCTGAAATAAAAGGACAATTTTGTGTAGCCAATAAAAGTTATAATCAAGACCATAAGCAGCTTTTAACAATACAAAAGCTACCAGATACCAATAATTGATTCACGGAAGCTGCATCAACATACAAATTCGTCTAAATTACTCACAAAACAGCACGGCCTGAAATCAAGTCATAGAATACAATTTCTCTGTGGACCAGAGCTCAGCAATTACTGTAGCATAAAACCTATAGTCGACAGAAAAACCAAATGCAAAAGAAAGTTAATCAATCGAGCGAATTTCAATCATAACACCATTGATACAACGCACATGTAAATGCAAGCTAAAATAATAAATGATTACCTGCAGTATGAGCAGAGTATACCTGCTAAAATAATAAACGATTACATAGCATCTTTTCTTAATTAAGAAGTAAAAATTCAAAAAACTGAAAACTGGGAAAATCGGAATTGTGGAAATGGGAAACACCATATAAAAAGTTTAATTGCAAAAAATGCAGGAAATACAGAAGGTTCAAAATAAATGATCGACGGAAAAAGAACCTACATAAATTGAGAATTGAAACACTCACTTTGAACTTTGCATCAGCATCGGGCCGTTAGCTATCCGATCAGCATCGGGCCGTTATCTATCCGATTGGAGTGAGCCACTCTGCCAGCCGCCACCTTCTCCTCCCCTCCTCCACCACCACCACCGTCCCCACCACCAAATTAATCGCCATAAAAAATTCAACGGAGGATTTGTTTAATTTAATTTATAGTAATGTCAAAGTACAATTCTTGACTCAATAATCTTCTTCTATTATGAACATATGAACTATGAAGATCTCAGGCATGAAAATTAGTGAGGAAAAAAAACAGATTTTTCAGAAATAACTTACCCAGATGGAATTGATGACTGCATTCAAGCTTAGCCCATGATCTTTTACCATCATCAGTGACAGCATCTAAACAAATTGAACAGTTATCCGCCGCCGCCGCAACCTTCTCCTCCCCTCCTCCCCCACCACCACCGCCGCCACCACCAAATTCATCGCCATCATTCACTAGGAAGACCCGGTTAGGAATTTGTGACTGATTGCGTTGCGAGAGGGGAGAGATAAAGAACTTTGGAAGAGGAGAAAATGGGTGAGTTTATTTTGAACGTGGGGGAGAAAATGTGTGGTAGCAGCATGTTTTGTGGGGGAGGTGCAGTAAACGTTCCTTTTAGAAGTTGAATTTCTGGGTTCGGGTCGGGTCAATAGGACATTTCCGGATAATTGACAGTTAATCGATTGAAAATATAATATAAGATATATATATTTCTTTTCATTCCCTCGTATCTTTTCCTTTCATTCACATTCAACAAAACAAAAAAACAAAAAAAAAAAAAACCCAAAAGAAGAAAATAATAAAATATATGGAAAATTAGGGATAAGGGATAACAATCGAAATATTATTAAGCGACATGACAACTACATATTTTTATAGGAGAAGAACAACTGCATAATTTTTATAATGAGAATGACAAACAAATGAATCCTTAAAATCAAATGAATCTCCCAGTGAATTCCAAAATCAATGAATTTCGACAATGAATTTTGACAATGAATCCCAAAATCAAATAATCCCGACAATGAATTTTGAAAATTAGTGAATTTAACGATTGAATTTAGCGTGAATTTAAACAATAATTTCAAACACAAGTGAATTTCGATAGTGGATAAATAGTTTTGTCGGCTATGCTAAAAGTTTCAAAAGATTGTCTTCTACTTAATTGATGAAATATTTTTGTCTTCTCGCATTCCCCCTAAAATAAAATTGCACTCTTCTATTTCCGACTTGAGCTTCCGTAAAAAAAAAACAACAAAAACACAAAAAAAAACAACTGAGAGACTGATAGCTCGAAGAAACAATCTCAGCTTCTGTCCTTTCCCGCGCAGTGGCAATGGTCGGATTTTTCTCGAGGCCGGGAGCAAGGCTGTGATTGTGGAAACCCTCTTCTCCTGCACTCCAGCTTTTCTACTGGTCCAAAATTGACCACCTGCCAGATTTGTGCCGCCACTCAGTGCTCCGTCAAGCCTACTCAGTGCTCCATCATTGCTCCTACTCAGTGCTCCGTCAAGCCCTAAAATTTTTGTCTACTCCTACTCCTTCTCCTACTCCTACTCCAGCACCCCGTACTGTGTGTGCCCTGTGTTAGTTAGCTAAAAGCTCTGTTTCCCATTATACACCTCTGATATTACCTCTACTGCTCCATTGGACCTGATTTACTCTGATGTTAAGGTCCCATGTTATGAACCCTAAATCTATGGCTCTCGTTATTATGTCAGCTTTATGGATATTTCCTAACTTTCCTTTGGCTTTATCCTTTGAAACACAATCTGATGTTGAAACGATATTTCCTAACTTTCTTTCTATGATTGAAGGTCAGTTCAATAAAAAACTAAAATCTATCCAAATTGATTGGGGTGGTGAGTATCGTCGTATTTCCACTCTTCTTACCTCTCTTGGCATCCGTCATCGCCTTTCATGTCCCCACACCCACGAACAAGTTGGTGCCATTGAGCGCCGCCACCGCCAAATTGTTGAAGTCGGTCTTTCCCTTCTTGCCCAATCTAATCTTCTGCTTCCCTATTGGGAGGATGCTTTTTTCACTGCCGCTTATATCATCAACCGTCTTCCCGCCAAAGTCCTCCGTGATAAGTCCTCCTTTGAAATAGTCCATCATCAGTCCCCTGACTATACATTCCTTCGAGTTTTTGGTTGTGTGTACTGGTCCTATCTCCATCCCTACAACCAACATTAAACCGATTTCCACTCCAAAACTTGCATCTTTCTCGGATACAGTCCTTCCCACCAAGGTTATAAGTGCCTGGACCTTGCCTCAGGCCGTATCTATATTGCTCGCCACAAGGTTTTCGACGAATCTGTCTTTCCCTATACACCTTCTCCTTCCAAACCCACACTTGATAATCTCACTGTGCCTCTTCCAATCTACTTGCCCGCACTTCCACAAAATCCACCTTCAGTGCCGCCTCATTCCACCCCGGCCCCACCCCTCCGGCTCCCACTCCTGAGCCTTCCCCACCCCTCTCTCCTGCGACGCTTCATCCTCAGCCTCTCCAGACTCATCTCTCTAAACTCATCTCCTGCCGAACCGGCTCCCACTCATACCATGGTGTTAGGAACATTTTATTATGTTTTTATGATGGCCATACTAGCTGTTATAGCAAGCCTGAAATAAGTTAGAATTCTCTGTATAAGTCTTTACTTAAAGTCTGACATGTTGTATAAGTTGAGTCAAACAAGTATTGTACTAGTTGGTAGGACGGCAAAGTAAAAATAGATTTTCGGCAGAGTGAAGCCAGCCAAGTACCAGCAGAGAAGCAATGAAGACATTATGGTTTGACTTATAACCAGGGAAGTCCGTGATGACCTTGGATAAGTCTATGTTATGTTTTAAGTGATGAAACTTAGTGTTTAAATATGGTGTATACTGATCTCACACAAATCAAGGATCAATGAAGTACAAGGATTCTCCTGAACTGAATGGAGTGAAGGAAACAGTGATTCGGCAAAGTAAATTGACATTCGGCTGAGTGAAGACAAAGCAGTAAAGGAAGATCTAAGCGGCAAAGTCAGATAGATCACTTGACCGATCAAAGAATAGCTGAGTAAACCTTACTTAGTTAGATTATTGAAATATGAAGAAGATACAGAAGATCAAGCATTAAATGCACAATCAATAAAGGACGGATTTTCTGATAAACGTTTGAAGAAAAATCCGATCACTGAAATCAAGGAGAACATAATTAAGGGGGAATCAAGAATAAAATCAAGGATTATTCCCCTCATTAATATAGCCAACAGACGGAAATTCAAATCAAGGATAATCAAGGCTATAAATAGAAGGCATTGACAGAAAAACAAGACAACAAGAAAGAACGAAAAATCTGAGCAAAAACTCTGTCAAAGTGAAAAGCCTTCCATCTGTGCTAAAAACAAATATCTAGTGATCAACTCAAAACTGAGAGCTACAATTCAAACATCAAAGCATTGCGATTGATCAACAAGTTTGTGAATTCAATTCACATCAACCAAGCAACTAAATCAGAGCCATCTGAGAAGGAGTTGTGTTTGTGATAGCTGCTGAAGGATTTGATCCCAAGGAGCAGTGAAAGAGACTGAGTCACTGAGGTTGTTGCAGTCAAGGAGTGATAGTCTTATAGATTGTGAAGCTTGTGAAGTCAAGGACAATCGTACTATTGTATCTGTGAAAACAATAGTGAATTCCTCCAATCATCACAGGAGAAGAGTGGATTAAGGGATTACACCACCCTGAACCACTATAAGCCTTGTGTCAATTTACTTTCAGCAATTTAGTTTACTGCATTCATTTAATTACTTATACTATATACTATATATATGATTGCCTAAACTATTTTGATACAACTTAGAAAGAAGGGACTTATCCGCTGCCCAAAAGCTTTTAAATATAAGAAATTTTTTTGAAACTCCACTATAGTCATTCACCACCCCTCTCTGACTATAGTTTTACCATTCTCTGGGACCAACAATTGGTAGCAGAGCAGTGTTCCTTGTATCAGAACCTGTTCAGATCTAATTTCTGGTAACAAGGAGATCACATATTTTCAAAGTAGTTTTCAAATCATGCTTTCTACTCTTATACATAAATATCTCTTTTACAGTACTTATGGATTCCTCAAACTTTATGTCAAAAGTACCTGTTTTCAATGTTAATAATTTTGATGAATATAAAATAAGAATGTTATCTCATCTTGCAGCAACTCATGAAGAGATGCTGGATGTAATTAATGATGGCCCAATCATGATCATGACTGTGGTAGCCACAGGAGCAGATCAAGGAAAAGAAGTGGACAAACCCAAGAAGGATTGGACTAAGGATGGCAGGAGAAGAGAAAATCTAGATTTCGTTGCAAAAGATATGATTTTGAAGACCCTAGATTGCAACATGTACATGAGAATCAAAGATTGCAAAACAACAAATGAGATATGGGACAAGCTGGCATTGATAAATGAAGGATCTGAAGCAGTTAAAGAAAACAAATTATCTGTTGCAAAACAGAAATTTGAGAACTTCAAAATGAAGGCTAGTGAATCCATTGATCAAATGGACAACATATTCTCAAGCATCATCGATGAACTACAACAGACTTGGACACACATATCCTCGAGAAGAAGTGTGCTTAAAGATCTTGAGAGGCTTACCCAAAGGTGGAAGATCATAACATCGATGTCGGAGGAACTACAAATCTTGCAAACACCGACACTCGACCACGATGTCCCAACTAAAAGCTCATGAATTCGAATTGAACGGTGAAGATGGTGCTCCGGTAGAGACACAAAAAGTCGATTGCAATCGATAGCACCTCGGCAAAGTAACTTTCTTTGATCAGACGACAAAGAGACACTAGAACTCAAAGAACAGGTAGCTCTATTAGTTAAACGTTTTGTGAGTTTAGGAAAAGAAGCCATTCAAAGGAAACTCATCATCAAACAAGAGGTCAAGCTCAAACAAAGATATGAAGAAAAGAGATGATGAATACAGATGCTTCAACTACAACAAGAAAGGTCACTTCAAGGCTGATTGCCCAGAAGAAAACAATAAAGATGAGGAAAAGAAGAAGTACAAAGCATCGAAAGAAGAAAGGCAAGAAAGCACTCAAGGTGAATCCAAAGAAGGAAAAGAATGAAAAATCATCGACAATGATTCAGATAATAGTGATGAAGAAGACAGCTCAGACAATGAGAAAGCATATCTATGTCTCATGACCAAAGAATTAGAGGAAGATGAAGCTGACAGCTCAGACAATATGAGAAAGCAAGTCTATGTCTTATGGTCAAAGAATCTGATGAAATTGAGGTAACATCTAGTTCTTACCTTCATCTAATGCATCCAATTAGATCCAGCAACCCTAGTCCAAAATCTCATGACTAAATTTGATGAAATTGAGATGATCCATGAAATTCTGGAAAAGGAATGTAAGGATCTAAGAAGAGAAAATAAAAGATTGAAGGAACAACTGGACAAATTGAAAGCTAAACTAGCTACTAAGGAGATATACTCACTTAATCAAAAGCGTGCCGATGATAACTCATCCACTTCTTAATCGATCGATTGATGGAATTCACTAGTGACTAAAAACACCCATGCACCATTAAATGCACGACTTACAAACCCTCAAAAAGGTTTGGATCGAGATCTGGTCTTGGCTACAACAGTCAGGATGTGAGTAGAAACAATGGTCAACACAATTCTAAATCCAGGACCAATAATGGAGAAAAGTTCAGAAAGGGAAAGACCATAGTTTCAACCACTCATCCTGCACCGGTGAAGTCAAAACCTAGTGCAGTGAAACAGCAGACTAAATCATCATACCAGTCAACAAAAAACAAAGACCTTCTGAAAGTTAAAGGAAGACTTTATCCTTCAGAGGATGATTGGAATGCTGCACCTCCAAAATACCGGAAGAAACCATTCCATGACATGCATCATGTGCTTAAGAAAAATCGACCTAGGTATGTTCCTAGACACATGAAGCAACATAGGTTTCCCACTGCATATTGGAAAGTGAAGAAGGATGCAAATGCACCAAAAAGTAGAGAAAGGTATCAGGATACCTTCAATAGAAATATTAGAAGTTATTCTGCCATGCCTTATACTTATGAAGTTGATGATTTTAATTATCCAAAAAGAAGATCATTTGGATATACACTTGGAGTCAGAGGCATGACTGCTAACAGGTATGGACCCAAACAGTGTTGGGTACCTAAACATAATTAATTTGTTTTGTAGGATGTCTGATACATAGACAGTGGATGTTCCAGACACATGACATGAAACAAGAGATGACTCACTGATTTCAAAGCTTTTGATGTACCCAAAGTCACATTTGGAGGCAAAGAAAACCCTGGCAAGATTAAGGGGGAAGGCACAATGCTCAAGAACAATTTGAATATTCAAAATGTGGCATATGTTAAGGGACTTAATTTCAATCTGCTAAGCATCATCCAATTTTGTGACAAAGGCTACAATGTACACTTCAACAAGGAAGGTTGCAAAGTGATTCACAGCCAAACCAACACAGTGGTTCTTGCAGGAAGAAGAGAAGATATCATGTATGTGGTGGATTGGAAAACAGCTACGGCAGAAGCATGTTTGTTTGTCAAAAATAAACAATCAACCAGCTGGATTTGGCATAGAAGATCAAATCATCTAAATTTCAAGACCATCAACTCATTATCAAAGAACAAGTTAGTTGAAGGCCTGCTAGAGATCACATTCAAGAAGGAAAGTCTCTGTGATGCATGCCAAAAAGGAAAGCAAATCAAAAGCTACTTCAAATCAAAGCCCTATCAATCAACAACAAGAATTCTATATCTGTTACATATGGACCTGTTTGGACCAGTCACACTAGTAAGTGCAAGTGGAAAGAAATACACTTTAGTAGTGGTAGATGACTTCTCTAAATTCACTTTGACCATATTCATGAACAAGAAGAGAGAGACACTCAAGAAGATGCCAGATTTGCCGAGAAGAATTCAAAATGAAAAAGAACTAAAAATTATCAAGATCAGATCAGATAGAGGCACATAATTTCTAAATGAAGTAATCAGAACTTATTGTGAAGAAAATGGAGTATTACATCAATTATCTGTAGCAGGAACTCCACAACAAAATGGTGTAGTAGAAAGAAGAAACATAACACTTAAAGAAGCAGTCAGAACAATGATTGCAGGAGCATGCCTACCAAAGAGGTTTTGGGCAGAAGCAGCAAACACAGCATGCTATACTCAGAACAGATCAATCATCAACAAATATCATGGAAATACTCCATATGAAATATAGAATGGAAAAAAACCTAATATCTCATATTTGCATATGTTTGGATCAAAATGTTTGTTTTGAACAGGAATCAGTTACACACCTTTGATGAAAAAGCTGATGAAGCAATCTTTATGGGATACTCATACACCAGCAAAGCATTCAAAGTACTCAACAAAAGAACATTGGTGATTGAAGAATCAATACACGTAGTCTGTGATGAACCAAACACAAATGGTGAAAGTCTTCAAGAACAAGAAAAAGAAGCAACACAAAGGCAAGTGTATATGAATACAATCGTACCAGCTACTATTCTGAATCACAATCTTGGAAATCAAGATGAGCCACAAGTCATTACAACAGAAGAAGCATCAGAACTTGATGTTCATGCAGAACCTGAAGTTGCAGAAGCACCAAGTGAAGAACAACTTCAACCTGACCTAAATTGGCTAAGAGATCATCCTGAAGAACAAGTCATTGGAGACATTCACACAGGAGTTAGAACCAGAAGACAACTGGAGCATATGCTAACATGTTTTCTATCACAAGTGGAACCCAAGACAATAGATGAAGCAATTCAAGATGCAGACTGGATTACAGCCATGCAAGAAGAACTAAATGAACTTGAAAGAAATGAAGTCTGGGAACTTGCTGACAGACCTGACACAGCCAACATCATTGGAAATAAATGGGTATTCAGAAACAAGATGGATGAGCAAGGAACAGTTGTCAGAAATAAAGTAAGGCTAGTTGCAAAAGGTTACTCTCAAGCAGAAGGAACAGATTATGATGAAACATTTGCACCAGTAGCAAGGCTGGAGGCAATCAGACTCTTTCTAGCTTTTGCTGCACACAAAGACTTCAAAGTCTATCAAATGGATGTCAAGAGTGCATTTTTGAATGGACTATTGGAAGAAGAAGTTTATGTGGAACAACCCCTTGGTTTTCCACTCAAAGGAAAGGAAGATAAAGTATACAAGCTCAAGAAGGCTCTTTATGGAGTCAAACAGACACCCAGAGCATGGTATGAAACATTATCACAATTTCTGATCAAAAATGGATTCAACAAAAGAACTATAGATAAGACTCTGTTCAAATTAGAGGAAGGAACAAGCACTTAATTAGTACAAATCTATGTTGATGACATTATCTTTGGATCAGAGGATGAAAAGCTGTGTGAGAAATTTGCAAACCTAATCAAGAGCAAATTTCAGATGAGCATGATGGGAGAATTAAATTACTTTCTTGGCCTTCAAGTGAAACAAATGAAGGATGTTATTTTCATTAGTCAAGCCAAGTACACAAAAGACCTAATACACAAGTATGGTATGGACACCAATGGCACAACAGATACACCAATGTGTGCAAGAGTCATTCTTGGAAAAGATGAAGCTGGAAAAGATGTTGATCAGAAAATGTATAGATGAATCATTGGATCCCTACTATATCTAACAGCAAGCAGACCAGACATAGCATTTGCAGTAGGAGTATGTGCAAGATTTCAAGCTCAACCAAAAGAATCACATATTCTAGCAGCTAAAAGAATAATCAAATACCTGAAGAACACCATAAATGTTGGAATTTGGTATCCAAAAGATGGAGGATTCAAGTTAATATCATATTCAGTCTCTGACTATGCTGGATGCAAAATAGATAGAAAAAGCACCTCTGGAACTTGTCAGATGCTAGGCAGTAGACTAGTTTCATGGTTTAGCAAAAAGCAGAACTCCATATCTACATCAACAACTGAAGTAGAATATATAGCATCAGGTAGTTGCTGTGCACAAGTACTATGTATTAGACAACAGCTAAGGGATTATGGAATGGAGGAGAAGATAATTCCAATTATGTGTGACAACACAAGTGCCATATCTATTACTGAAAATCCAGTGTTGCACTCAAGAACAAAGCATATTGATGTGAGACATCATTTCATCAGAGATCACGTTGAAAAATGAGATGTTATTCTAAGATACATACCCATTGATGATCAATTAGCTAACATTTTCACTAAACCACTCAGTCATGAAAGATTTAGCATGTTGAGAACTGAGTTGGGAATGATTGAAATTGACTAAGTACGAAAGAGCGGCTAACTGGAGTAATCAGCTAAGTGACTTCACCAGTTGATCAACCCTCTGCCATTACAGGAGATGTAGCAGGTAAGGCACTGGTACCCAGCGAAGATAACTTAACTGATTGCTAGGAACAGTTGAATAAATTAGCTCAGTGAAAAAGTCACTACACCGGCTAAGTGACCAGCTAAGGCACTCCACCGAAATGAAGATTGGAGTCACCAGCAAATTAAAGTGTGAACCAAATCATTTTTTCTACACATGGAAAATCAAAAAGTTATGGAGAATTATACTATGGAAGATTACACACGTGGAGATCAATTTATAATCGTGGAGGTAACCGTATTATTTTTCTCATTACAACCGCCTCGATTCTCATGGTTTATCATTACTTGCCTCAATCCACTCCCCCACTTCACTCGAATATTGGGATTTATATACACAAAATCATGCCATTACATCACAAAATCCTTCCATATTCAACCACGTTCACACTACACAAAACACCATATATAAATCACACTTAAGGGTTTTTAGAAATCTCTATGCTCACTTGCAAATTATAAACCCTCTCTCTTCTCTTGAAAGATCGAAACTTTTCTAAATATCAATCATATTCAACAATGGCTTCATCCTCTACAATATCGGCCACAGAACGATTTTATGGAAAATCGATCATCACTGGATCGTTCTTTAAGCCTGAACCCTATCTATCCTTCTGTGATAATGATACCCAAACACAACGTCTAGTTGACTTCTGTTCAAATCTGGGGTTAAAGACCTTCCTAAACCCCCCAATAACTGGAATATGCTATGAAAACCTAATTGCATTTTTGAAAAATGCAAAGTTTGTGCCAAGCACAAAGAAGACTGATATCGACTGTACAAAAAGTTCAATCTTTGGCAAAGAAGTGGTCATCACACCTGGCCTCCTCAACAGATTCTTACATCTACCAATGATTGGCCCGGCAAATGTGAAGTTTGTGGAGGTTAACATCAAGACCTTCTGGGATGAGATAGCCAAAAGTCCCAAGAAGAACAGCAAAACCTACAACCTCCCTCGATCAGCACTCAAACTTCCCTTTGCTGAATTGGTTATCACCAAGAACATCAAAGGCAGGAAAGGGTCGATAGAAAACCTGACTGAGTTACGAGTCAAGCTAATGGCAATCATATATCAAGGCATCAACTTTGATTGGGCAACATTTGTCTTCAATAGGTTGAAAGACCATATTCAAAAGGAGATTGATCTGTCAATTACAGCACCAAGCAAGGGTTTTCAGAAGAAAGGTGATTTCTGGGAGAGGAAATCATATGGGTTCACTATTCAACACCTGTTTGACATGATGAAAGTGAAACCCACAAATTTGCAGGCTCCACACAAGTCCAAGGTAATGTTTACCTACATCAAGGCTTCAATGAAACCTAAACCCACTAAAGGGAGAAAAAGGAAACAACCTGAAAACAGTAGACCAGGAATGGGACGAAGAACCAGATCCCAAAAGGCACAAGAGGGCACTCATGTAACTGGTACCAGCAATTTGAACGAGACTGTGGTAATCAGTGATGATACAATACCTGAGGAAGAGAAACAACAATAGGACATCACCTATCTGGAAGAAGGTGAGGAAGGCTATGTTCTCACTCCATCTGAAGGAGAAGAGATGGATGATGAAGAAGCTGAGACAGAGGATGAACAGTCAGAAGGTGACCATCTTGAAGCTAATCTAGAAAACATGGAGATATCTGATGATGATCTAACTCTTCAAGAGGCACTTTTCAAAAGCATCAGCAAAGTTGATAAACAGCCGAGTGAGCCAACTGATCAGACTCACTCTGCTGAACTTGTCAACACCCCTACTATTGATCAAGGGGGAATACCAGCAGGAGAAATCAAGTCTCCATCTCATGGAGAAGAAAACCTGCCATCTTCAACAGATGGAGAAGCAAGCATCCCCCATCAACTTCTTAATGATCCTGAAGTTGAAGAGAAAGGAAGAGAAGAAGAGGAATAAAGGGAAAGTGAGAAAGAAGAAGAGAAAGAGGAAGAGGATGAGGTGGATCCAGAGCAGGAGGAAGGTGAAGAAGAAGAAGATGTTGAAGTGACGCCAGAGGAAGTTGATCCAGAAAGAATCTTCAATCTGGATATTCAACCACTGATTTTAGACATGGAGAAGCAATATCATAGCAGGCAAAACCTGAAAGCTGCTTTAAGGAGTGAAGCAACCTCCTTAAACCACAAGATTGAAGCCCTCATTAGTCACATCAAAATCCAAGATGAGGTAATGGAAAAACAGGGAAACTTGCTCTGTAGCTTACAGCAACTCATCCCTTACCATGTCCAAACCAACCTTGAGTTTCATGCTGACAAGGTTGATAACACTCTCAAACTTCTGGTGGGCACTCTAAATTCTCATACTCATGAAATTCAACATCTAGATGAGGTTATGGAATTTTCTGGCCAGCAACTTGACACTCTGATAAGCATCAATACGGCTAACAACAAAATTCTGAAGCAAAGGTATGGTCCTCTCCCAGAGTCTGAAGCAACAAATGCAAATCTTGAAGCACATTTTGGTGCTGCCAAAAAGGGGGAATGAAGCTCAAAGCCTGAGAGCTCCAGTGGAAAGAAGGCAAGCTCAACTGATAAAGGGAAGGGCATCAAAGTTAAAGGCATCAGGTTTGAAGAAAAGGAGAAGTAGCTCTTCCTGTTTAACTAAATTAATTGAATTCTATTTGCCTTTGTCTTCTCAAAAGATGCAATATCTTATTGCCCATTATGGATGAATAAAATTGTTGAGTTTTATTCCTATTGATTATGAATCCATTTGTCATACTTATTTGCAGGCTTATGAGGGTTTGGCATCATCAAAAAGGGGGAAATTGTTAGGAACATTTTATTATGTTTTAATGATAGCCATACTAGCTGTTATAGCAAGCCTGAAATAAGTTAGAATTCTCTGTATAAGTCTTTACTTAGAGTCTGACATGTTGTATAAGTTGAGTCGGACAAGTATTGTACTAGTTGGTAGGACGGCAAAGTAAAAACAGATTTTCGGCAGAGTGAAGCCAGCCAAGTACCAGCAGAGAAGCAATGAAGACATTATGGTTTGACTTATAACCAGGGAAGTCTGTGATGACCTTGGATAAGTCTAAGTTATGTTTTAAGTGATGAAACTTAGTGTTTAAATATGGTGTACACTGATCTCACACAAATCAAGGATCAGTGAAGTACAAGGATTATCCTGAACTGAATGGAATGAAGGAAACAGTGATTCGGCAAAGTAAACTGACTTTCGGCTGAGTGAAGACAAAGCAGTAAAGGAAGATCTAAGCGGCAAAGTCAGATGGATCACTTGACCGATCAAAGAACGGCTGAGTAAACCTTACTTAGTCAGATTATTGAAATATGAAGAAGATACAGAAGATCAAGCATTAAATGCACAATCAATAAAGGATCAATGAATGATGGATTTTCTGATAAACGTTTGAAGAAAAATCTGATCACTGAAATCAAGGATAATATAATTAAGGGGGAATCAAGAATAAAATCAAGGATTATTCCCCTCATTAATATAGCCAACGGACGGAAATTCAAATCAAGGATAATCAAGGCTATAAATAGAAGGCGTTGACAGAAAAACAGAACAACAAGAAAGAACAAAATATCTGAGCAAAACTCTGTCAAAGTGAAAAGCCTTCCATCTGTGCTAAAAAGAAATATCTAGTGATCAACTCAAAACTGAGAGCTACAATTCAAAGATCAAAGCATTGAGATTGATCAACAAGTTTGTGAATTCAATTCACATCAACCAAGCAACTGAGCTGCTGAAGGATTTGATCCCAAGGAGCAGTGAAAGAGACTGAGTCACTGAAGCTGTTGCAGTCAAGGAGTGATAGTCTTGTAGATTGTGAAGCTTGTAAATTCAAGGACAATCGTACTATTGTATCTGTGAAAACAATAGTGAATTCCTCCAATCATCACAGGAGAAGAGTGGATTAAGGGATTACACCACCCTGAACCACTACAAGCCTTGTGTCAATTTACTTTCAGCAATTTACTTTACTGCATTCATTTAATTACTTATACTATATACTATATCTGTGATTGCCTAAACTATTTTGAAACAACTTAGAAAGAAGGGACTTATCTGCTGCCCAAAAGTGTTTAAATATAAGAAAAGTTTTTGAAACTCCACTATAGTCATTCACCCCCCCCCCCCCCGACTATAGTTTTACCCTTCTCTGGGACCTACACATGGTTACTTGAACCAAAACCAATTCCCTCAAACCTATCTCTCGGCCTGACTTTATCCGTTATCCGCTTCCTAAAGCCCTTGTTGCATCTACCGACTCCCTGGACCCTACTTCCTAGACTGAAGCCTCCAAACACCCGAATTGGCGTAATGCTATGAGAGAGGAAATTGATGTATTGTTGCGGAACCATACATGGGATCTTGTTCCTCCACATCCTCGTATGAACATTATTGGAAACAAATGGGTTTATCGCATTAATCATCATGCAGATGGCCGATTTGAGCGCCATAAGGCTCGCTGATAGCAAAGTACTTAACCGCTAACTTTCACCGACAGAGTATCGGGTCAACGGGAGTACAATGGTCACAAGGTCGAATCCACAGGGAGTAATGTCTAAGTACCAAAGCTGACGTAGATCTTAGTTCAGGCCAAAATGATGGTGGAAGATATTATACTAGTGCAGAAATAAAGATTATACTAACAAGTTTACTTCTAGATGTGAAATGGTATAGCCGAACTATGATCCCACGAGCTACTTTCACCCCTTAGGAATGACTTAATAGGGAGCGTGTCTTAACCGTCCTACCTATCCAATGTAGTTTAACGACATCCACGGGTGCCAACTCATAATTCTAGTGATTAGACTGAACAACTCGATCTAACCACCCTATGTGAAGCTAACCGACTCTCTCTTTAGAAAACCGATTATCCTAACATGATTAAGGTCTATAGTTGCTCAAAAAATGATGACAATCCTCTGTATTGGAAACGATCCTAACAACTAGGCCGAATCTACGGAACGATCCCAAAACCCCTTCTCCCACATCTCACCGCAAAATACATCTATAAGTTCGATGTGTGTGACAGTGAACTAGGCGATCAATCTACTTCAAAGACGTTATAATAAGTTTTAGGACATGGACTAATCGTTAGAGCATTCAATTACGCACTACACAACTCCCAATCTCATCCTCCTTAGGGTTCTCACTCGCTTTCACATAATTCGACTACACATAGATTTAGCTACTCATGATTATACCAATAACAGAAATAAAGACTGAAATCATAACTAGAACAATAAAGGAAAAAGTATTCGTTACCATATAATCTGATGAAAATCTGATCCACAAAGTATTAAAGAAATAATTGCTCTAAAAGTTGAATCTTTGATCTTGAAACGGAAATCTAAGCTATAGAAAGTGTTTAGAATCAAAGGATGAAACTAAGGTATCAATGGATCGAAGTATGATCAACCTATACTAAAAACAGCACCAAGATCGCCCCAAATATGCCTAAGGTAATCAAAAACTGATGTATGAAAGAATAGGGCTGCGTATTTATAGTGCTAGGTTAAAATCCGTTGCTGTCGAGGGCAAACGCCCATTTTCCTGTTGGTGAACGCCCGTTTACCTCATGGTGAACGCCCATTTGCCTGGAAATCTGATTCTTGATTAGGGCTTGTTCTTCAGGGAACCAGCGTTTGGCTTCTTTGAACGCTCGGTTGATGGATCATGTCTTGAAGGTAAACGCCCGTTTGGATTGTCTTGAATGCCCGTTTGCTTAATATGAGCTCAGTATTCGAGCAGAACCAGTCCAAACGCCAGTTTGGAGGTAATTTGGCCGCTCGTTCGTCTTCTAACCCAACTTTCAGTATCAAATGCTTGTTAGGTGTAGTGCCCGAAAGACAATTATCTAATTGTTTTTATGACAGAATTAATAATTCATCTTATTATATGCATGTATGCTTATAATTAAGACACTACTGAAAACCCTAAGTACCTCGTTTACGTAATCACATAACTCTGTGTATGTCTATACACAAGAGGATTGAGTTAGTGAGATGTACTTAAAATTAACTTAGTCCGTAGCATTTATTAATCTGAGTAACGGGTCTCAAGATTAATTTGCTAATAATGCGCCTGAACACTTTAGTTGTGACAATCTTATCCGACTTGTCGGTAATAGGGTACTAGTGGGGCATTTATATATGATGATAATCATATATGGTCGACCGATTTGATTTGAGTTCTCGATATAATTCCGTGATCGAAAGTCTTATCGAATCACAAGATGATCATATATGGATTAATCTCAATCCTGAGGTGATCACAGACGACTGCTTAGACTAGGGTAGGGTTTGATGCGTTAGTAAGGATCACTTAGTATGTGGTCCAACACTTCTCGTTGGCCCTATTTTAGGATGAGTAAGTAGTCTGTGCTATCACAGATATGGAATCCATTCCTTCATGCGGTAAGTAGACAGACAGGTTCCTTATTTGTTAATCCTAGAAACTGACCGATGCGCAGAGTTCATATTATATTAGTTATGAACTATTTGGTCACTAGGGGGTTAATGGTAAATAAGGATAAGAGGTTTCGAGAAGGGCTTACGGAGATATCCCGAATCGTAATGAACAGTCTATGGAGGATTTATCCGTATGTAATGATTATATCAGTGGACGATTATCGACTCAAAGTTTAGTGTAAGTTTATGTCTATATTCAGCAGAGTTCAGTTTCGGGTTTATGGTGGTGTAATCCCGGAATTAACAGATTGAATATAATTGTTCGGTCTGACGAATAACTTTATTTAATTTATTGTAGCAACTGAATATGGGTCCATGGTCCCCGACGTGGCTCCTAACATGCATATGTTTTCTCGTCGTTTCACCTCAAATTAATATTAAATAGTTGGATTGGACTGTTTAATAGATATGTGGATTAATTGTTTAGTTGGACTAAATGATTAAATACATGGAAAAGACTTTTTTCGTGGACTCGGCCCAAATATGTGTAAAATGTGTGTGGACCTATTTATCTAGGGATTAGGGCGCATTTTGTAAGTATTATTTAATTATCGGGAAATTAGTTTTCTTGATAATTATATGATACAAGTAATTAATTATTTATTTGTTATATAATTAATTAAGGAAATTATTAGATTGATCCTTAAATATTCTAGAATGGCTCTAGATTATTCTAGGAGTATCTTTTATTTAATAGGATTATTATAATTGATTTTGTATTAATTATAAAATTCTTGGAGGACAATGATTACTCTCATATATAATGAGAGTTCTCCCAAGCCTTTTGATTATCACAATTTCGACATACATATGCAAAAGCTTAAGAATTTTCAGCTTTTGCAAGGGTTTGAGTTTTTAGGAAAACTTCGGGTTTTTCTAAGGTAGCATACCGAGGAGGTCAAGCGGCTTGGATCACCATCCACCTGGTGTTGCTTGGAGATACACGTCGGAAGACGGTGGCATCTCAATTTGCTTGGATCTTGGATTGAAGATTGTTCTTGGAGTTTATTCACCATAAACTGGTAAGCAATCTAACCCCCTCGTAGGTTAGATTTTTTATTTATTTTTTTTGATTGACTATGATCTAGATCTTGTACTTTCCGCTGCGTAATCGGGTGGATCTTTGATCCATCCGGCGATATTACATCCTACAATGCTAAATTGACAGACGCTCGTTTGAACTGGCCAAACGCTAGTTTGGTCAACGTGGCCTTAACCTTGCTGCAAACGCCAGCTTGGGTAGAGCAAATGCCCGTTTGCCTTGATTTCACTCGAAACTTGACTTTTCTCCACCTTCATGCTACTTTCGCGCCACGAACATGTTTCTCACTCCAAAACATTGCCTTCCGGGTCCTTGAGTCACCTTAGTCCTGGAATAACATATACGAATAAAACACCACGCGTAATTCCGCAAGACAAGAGTGCTCGGAAAAGAAGTAAAAATTGTCAAAAAAGGCCTATCGATGTGACAGTTTAACTCCCCGTGCGTATAACTCTCAATATTACTCTTAAACAGGTCTAGAACTACCCAAAACATGTCAACAAAGTGATAAACAGGAATCAGACATTCAAAGTCTGATGAAAGTTGACTCCCATCACTTGCCTTGTGGCCAAGGGTTTTCATTAGGCCGAGGGAGTTGACTTTACTGACACATTCAGTCCGGTTGTTAAACCAGTCACTATTCGTATTCTTCTTTCTCTTGTTGTTTCGCAGGGTTGGTCACTTCGCCAGGTGGACTTTCAGAATGCATTTAGCCATAGTCATTTATCTGAGCCCGTTTATATGCAGCAGCCAGAGGGGTTTGTTCATCCTGATTATTCTGACTATGTTTGCCGTCTTCGCCGCAGTCTTTATGGCCTTCGTCAGGCCCCCCTTGCTTGGTTCTCTCGCTTCACAGATGTCTTGACACAGTTTGGCTTTGTCAGCTCCAAGCCGACACCTCCTTATATATTTACTCTCGTGATAGGGCTCGCGTTTATGTACTTATTTAAGAGGATGATATTATTATTACTGGCTCGTCCTCTTCTCATGTTGAGCAGGTTATCTCTTATCTTGGCCGACATTTTCAGGTTAAGGATCTTGGTTCTCTATCCTATTTTCTTAGTATTGAGGTGCTCCCTACCTCCGATGGGTTATTTATCACTCAGCACAGGTATATCTTCTAGGCCAAGCCTTGCCAAACACCTATGTCGGACTCTACACGGCTTACGCTTGACGACGGCCCTCCCCGTGCCAATCCCTCGCTTTACCGCACCATAGTTGGCGGTTTACAGTATCTCAGTTTCCCTCGGCCTGATGTTGCCTTCGCAGTTCACAAGGTTAGTAAGTATATTATTCTCCTACCGAAGCTTACTAGGTTGCCGTTAAACGCATTCTTCGGTATCTTAAACACACTATCTCCGATGGTCTATTCTTCTCCCGCCGATCCTCCATTTCGTTTCGGGTTTATTTGATTCTAATTGGGCTGCCGACAGTGATTATCGTCGTTCTATTGGGGAATATTTTGTCTTTCTTGGTGATAATCTCATTAGTTGGCGTTGTAAGAAACACTTGACGGTTTCGAAGAGTAGCACTGAGGCCGTGCATAAGACTCTTTCTAACACCGCCGCCGAACTCCAGTGGCTTTGCAGTCTTCTTCGTGAGATGCAGGTTCCGTTGTCTTTTCCGCCTATTCTTTGGTGTGATAATATTGGCGTCACCTACCGTGCTCACAATCTGGTATTTCTCGCCCGCACAAAGCACATTACTTCCAGTGTTCCACCATGTTCGCGAATTAGTCGCCGCTCGCAAGTTCGGCATCTCTTTTACCTCCTCGAAGGATCAGTTAGCCGATGTCCTCACTAAACCGTTGGCTCAGCCTCGTTTTTCCAGTTTAAAATCCAATCTCCGTGTTCAGCCACTTCCCAAGGGATTGCGGGGTCGTGTCGAAGATATATTAGTATAATAATATTATTGTATTTAGTATTTAATATTTATCTTATAGTGGCTTGTTGGCTAAGACACTCAACACTATATATTTGTATTCTCATTACTCCTATTGAAGAGTAGTGATACATCCATTACCCTTTTCACCACAACATTTTACATAACAAAATCAACACCACATATTTTATTGGGACCCAACACAATAAATCATTTATCACTTTAATCAATGGGGTTGAAGCAAGTAGTGGTAAGTATACTACACATTTGTGTAGTGCACATACCATTTCCTATTAAAAAAAATTTATATTCATCAGATGCAGTCTGTCCTGCTCCTACATGAGCAATTGAAGACTTCCCCAGTGCACTATGTTGATACATTGGTAAATCAGGCCACTGTAATGTCTGATTTTTTTCAGGTCAATTATTTTCTGACATTTTTTTTAGGTTCCCTGTCCAAATTTGGGCGATTTCGTCCAAATACAGTCAACCCGTCCAAATTTGGATTTCTTTTCGTCAAAATCCATTCACTGACCAAAATGGACGAATTCCGTCCAAATTTAGACGGAACTCGTCCAAATTTGGACGGAACCCCCAAATTTGGATGGAACATTTATTTTGCTCATCATCCTTGTTCTTTGGCCATACTTCTTCATCCATCTGCTGCTT
Source organism: Gentiana macrophylla (assembly GCA_026214975.1). Lineage (NCBI taxonomy): Eukaryota > Viridiplantae > Streptophyta > Magnoliopsida > Gentianales > Gentianaceae > Gentiana > Gentiana macrophylla. The sequence goes on from CM047805.1 coordinate 35,893,029, forward strand.
CTTCTTTATCATCTGCCGAAGAAGCATAATAGATGATTGCACATGTGTTTCACACCCCATCTTTCTCATTAATCCATCATTTCTCTTCCTGTACCTCACCCTTCTTCTTCTTTTATCCTTCTCAATCATTTTCATGTTCAACTTTGCAGCATCCATTACATTTTCTTCTTCTTCTTCTTCTTCTTCTTTTTTTTTTTTTAATATTTTTTTTAATGTTCTTCTGTCCAAATCAAAATATAAAAACATCAACAAATATTCTCAATAATTATTAAATGAGCAGTAGATATATTGTTATCATCCTATTTCAAAAAAAATCCCAAATTTTATCAACATAGATTCAAATCTTTGGGCTGAGCTGAATTTGGGTCTATAGGAAAAAGAAGGAAGAAAAGTGTAATTTGAGGGGTTTCGTCCAAATTTGGACGGAATTCGTCCATTTTGGTCAGTGAATGAATTTTGATGAAAAGAAATCCATATTTAGACGGGTTGACTTTATTTGGACGAAATCGTCCAAATTTGGATGGGGAACCTAAAAAAGAATGTCAGAAAATAATTGACCTGAAAAAAAAGTCAGACGTTTACAATGACCTGATTTACCAATGTCTCCACTATGTTCCAGACTGCAGATTGACATGAGGGCAATCTCTGTTAATAATGACGACTTGTTCACTTCTGTCATTTTATAATGTTAATATAACATTTAGTATTATTTTATATTTTTGTGTCTATTTTTATTATTATTATAAGACAATTAAACCAATGTTTTACTTTAAGTAATGAAACTCTGTAGAGAGTGTTTTTTAAGGTGAAGTGACGGGTGAAACGATCAAAACCACATAATTTAAATATGGAATGAAACTGTGTGGTTCATTTAATCCTCCACACAAGTATTTCCCCTTTTCTATGCCAAAACGAAGGACAAGAATTTGTTTATCTTCTGCACAAGCAACGTCCTTATATCACTATTAATGTCAGAATCAACGGCTATTTTCTGGAGGCCGATCAATCACTATTATGCAATTAAAGGTGATTCAAGAACCCAAGAAGAAGCAATGCATACACCATGCCAATTAGTAAACAATTTGATTCACATCTACTCAAATGGATACACCAGAAGTGATTCAATAAATTTGCAATGTTTTTAAACAAGTGATAAACTCTCTAATTGAGAAAACTTACCCGATTAGAAAAGAATGAAGGATTCTATCATGCAAAGTTTTTAAGTGAGGGAAAGACGGATCTAAAGAATTTATTTCTAATGGTATCATTAGAGCCTAAAACTATTTTTTTTTAAACAAAAAAAGATTTCAGTTTGGTCATCGGAGTCTAAAACTGCATTTTTAATGACAAATTAAACGACATTTTTAACAACAAAACTATATCGTTTTAATCCTAAAAAAATCCGGATCTCAGTAAGGTCACGTGACCCACCCTTGTCAATGTAGATCCGCCGGTGAGCTAGAGAGGGTGAGTAAATCTTTTAAAAAGGGGTCTTTTAAGGGCAGCACATTAAATCTACCATTGCCCTTAAGGGCATCACAATTCGTGTATATTTTTAAACTTTGCCGTGGTGCCCCAAGTAGATTTGATGTGGTGCCCTTAAAAGCCCCCTTTACAAATTAGCCAAGGAACGTTTTTTCACACAAAAAATATTCTGACTCAATTCGAGTCAGAAAACGGTCATTATATTGATTCGATTCGAGTCAGAATTTTGAATGATTTTCATAATCAATAGCGGTCAGAAAGACTTTTTGACTGAAATCAAGTCAAGAAAACTTTTAATATCATGTCTAAAATTCGGTCAGAATCAACGAGTTTGCAAATTATTCTGACCCAATGTGAGTCAGAAAACGATGATTATTCTGATTTAATTCGAGCCAGAATTTTGAATGTTTTCTATGCCTATTATCGGTCAGAAAGACTTTCTGACTAAAATTGAGTTATGAATACTTTTAACATTCTGTTTGAAATTCGGTCAAAATCGAATAGCTAAAATTTCCTAGAAGATACATTGAACATATACTTATTTTTTTCCATGAAAGACGAGAGTACAAACAACAAGGCAAGAGAGCTACCTAGACCTAGCCAAAGAAAACCGGACCGGCGGTTGGGAACCGGAACCGGCGGTTTGGTCAACCGGCGGTTGGACGTTTGGGGGGCGGTTGGGGCTTTCTGGCAACCGGAACCATACCAGAACCGGCGGTTGTAACCGGACCGGCTGGAACCGGTTAAAATCGGCCGTAACCGGCCCGGCGGTTGAACCGGTCCAACGGCTACATTTTCAACGGCTATTTCTTTTTCTTTTCTCCCAAACACCTCAAAAAAATCCTATAAATACTATCCCATTCCATTTCAAAAATCCTACACCAATCTCCTCTCAATTCTTACAACTTTTTCTCTCATTTCTTACATCAACTACTCATTCTTTGATTATCAAGTTTGTTTAGTTGTTAAAAACAACAATCAAATTTACTTTACGATACCGATTTTTTAAGTTGTTTTGATTTAATTGTTACTTCAATACGGTTTTAGTTATGAGTAAATTTGATTTGTATTTTATTCAACTAATTTTTTTTACAAGTGTTAAAAAACACAATTTTATAATCAAATTTACTTTACTAGACCGAAATTTGAAGTTGTTCTGATTTAATCGTCACTTCAATTCGGTTTTAGTTATAAGTAAAATTGGTTAGTTAAATAAAAAAAATTTATAACCGTTGAATTTAATTTAGATTTTGTACAATGTCAAGAAGAGGTGCATCATCACAAGGCAATCGAAATGTTACTTTCCGTGATGACACGGTTGTGCCGGAATCGGGTGATCTTGCTGGTGGCTATAGACCACAACATTTTACAGACCCTGTCACCGGTAGTCACATTTCAATTCCTCATCTTGATACACATTTAGGTTACAATCCTGATGATTTTGATAGTCATTACGACGATATAATGTCTCAACCAATAAATTTTAACATCAACCTTAACGAAGCTGAAGGTAATGATGAAGTCGATGTTGATGATGATGATGATGTATTTCCGAATGCTTCCAGTCGTAGACAAGGACGTGGTGGGAGTCGTGTGGCTGTAAGAACACCGCGTGGTGCTAGTCCTGATCCTACTCCTACTCCCGAGTCAGTCGATTTAGATGCTGATTAAAGTACCCGATCCAGAGCACAAGAAAAAAAAGGTAAAATCGAGAATTTTTACGGAATTTTTCACAAAGGTTCCTCGGACTGATGAAATAGCATTAGCTAACCCCGGAAAGTATTTCTTCGGGGTGTGAAATTTTTGTGGCAAAAAATACCAATTTAAACATGCCGGTGGTTACGGATCGATGCGGGGTCACATGTTAAGTATACACCTGGAAAAATTGGAAGACAGCGTGTCCCAAACCCAGCTAAACATGCCGAGCTCCAGCGGAGGTAACACTAATCCACTCTTTATTTACACTCGTGATAACTGTAGAGATAACCACGGATCTTGTTGCGGGGATGGGTTTTCCTTATATCTTTCCAGAGAATCCTACTTTTGAAAGTTACGTACAAGGGGCTTTGCAGCCGGCTTACTCGTATCCCTCGTGCAACGGTTACTAGGGATTTTAAAATTAAATTTATTAAATGATAAAATATTATTAAAGAAAGTTTGAAGAAAAATAAATTCCGAATATGTGTATGTGTCGATATTTGGGAGGATAGGAGGACCAACAATTTTTATATGGGCGTGTCGTCTCACTGGATTGACAACACTTGGATTGTCCAAAAAAGGTTACTTGCTTTTCGTTTATTTAACGAAACTCATAATGCTTCTAACATTGCATCTTTATTAGTTGATATTTTTGAGGAATATGATTTAAAAGATAAAGTTTTTTTCTATTGCGTTTGACAATGCTTCAACCAATACTGCTTCTATTCCTGACTTATCCCGATATTGTGAATCTCTTTGTAACGGTCAGTTTTTTCATGTTATATGTTTATGTCATATTTTTAATTTATGTGTAAAAGATGGTCTAAAAGTTTTTGACCATAATATTAATGCGATAAAAACTGCGATTTCACATGTGTTAGGTAGAAATATTCTTGTTAATAAGTGGTATAAATTTCTAAAAGATAAAGGTCATCGCCCTTTCAAACTGCTGCAAGATGTACCGCATAGGTGGAACACGACTTAGGATGAACTAATCAAGTATGCAGGATGGACCAACCGAGCTCTGCAGGTTAGTCTCTAAGTTCACAAAGGATGACCTAATTAGTCCGCAGGACGGACCAACCGAGCTCTGCAGGTCATGCACTAAGTTCACAAAGGATGAACTAATTAAGTCCGTAGGACGGACCAACCGAGCTCTGCAGGTCAGGCTCTAAGTTCATAAATTATGAACTAAATATGTCCGCAAGATAGACCAACCGAGCTCTGCAGGTCAGGCTCTAAGTTCACAAATGATGAACTAATTAAGTCCGTAGGACGGACCAACTGAGCTCTGCAGGTGAGGCTCTGTAAAGTTTACAAAGGATAAACTGTTTAAATCCGCAGGATGGATATCGGAGCATCAAAGAAAAAAAAGCCTAAGGCAAATGCTTTAAATTGAGTATGCCATCCAAAAACTATTAAGTTATTGCATGGTATCTTTGGAGAAGCTGAAGAGGAAATCGATGAAGCGAGACATACCAAAACATTTGCAAGGAAAATAACCAGAAAAAGAAACGTAAGTTGCAAAAAATTTCATATACTATAATTTTTGTACTTATAAAAAATTTTATATGACCAAAAAACTAAATCTGCAGGTCAGACTTCAAAATATAAAGTTCACCTGAGCAGACCCAAAAAATTAAGTCTGTAGGTCAGACTCCAAAAAAATTGAGTCTGCCTGAGCAGACCCAAATTATTAACTCTGCCTGAGCAGACTCCAAAAAATTGAGTCTGCCTGAGCAGACCCCAAGAAATTAAGTATGCGTGAGCAGACTCCAAAAAATTAAGTCTACAAGACAGACAAGCCGAGCTCCGTAGAATGGACTCCGATCAAATCATTAAAACTGACATATGAGCTCCGCCGGTCGGACTCAGCAAACATTTGTCAGCAAAAACATAAGTCTGCAAGACAGACAAGCTGAGCTCCAAAGAACGGACTCCGCTCAAATCATTAAAACTGGCATCTGAGCTCCGCCGGTCGGACTCAACGAACATATGTCAGCAAATTTTATTAAGTCTGCAGGATGGAATAACTGAGATCTGCAGGTTAGACTCAGCACATGAGCTCTGCAGGTCAGACTCGGTAAGTTTGCCAAGGACAAACCCATTAAGTCTGCAGGTCGGACTCCAATGATTGAGCTCCGCAGGTCAGACTCCGCAATGTTTGCTGGCCAGACTCATGGAACTGAGCTCCGTGGGTCGGACTCAAAAGTTGGTAAAGGACCAACTCATGAAGTCCGTAGGACGGACATAAACTTGAAATCTGCAGGTCTGACTCAGTCAAAATTATTAGGTTTGCAGGACAGACCAACTGAACTCCACAGATCGGACTCGGTCCAATTTATTAAGTCTGCAAGGCAGACTCAAAAAATTAATTCTACCTGAGACTCTAAAAAACTAAGTCTACATGTTAGACTCAAAAAAAATTATTTAAGTCTGCCTGAGCAGTCTCCAAGAAATTAAGTCTGCCTAAGCAGACTCCAGAAAATTAAGTCTGCCCGAGCCGACCTCAAAAAATTACGTCTGGCTGAGCAGACTCTAGAAAATTAAGTCTGTCTGAGTAGACTCCAAATAATTTAGTCTGTAGGTCAAACCCAATTAATTAAGTTTACATGACTGGCACTTAACTGAGCCCTGTAAGTCAGACTCAGCAAGTTTGCAACAACCAAGAGAACTTAATACAATATTGCAAAAACATTATACATGTTACAATTCCTGAAACTTTTCTCCAAAGTCTACAGGACACACTAAAAATAAAAAATAAAAAATAATTAAGTATGTAGGACAGACGAACTGAGCTTCGTAAAACGAACTCAAAACCTCACTAAGTCAGCAGGACTAACAACTGAGTCTGCAGGTCGGACCTAGCCGCATTTGTTAAGTCTGTAAGACAGACCCGAACCGATCTCCACAGATCAGACTCAGCAAGTTGGTAATAGCCAAACTCACTAAGTCTGTAGGACAAACTCGATCAAAAAATTAACAGAAGTTCAAGTATGCCATCCAAACAATAAGTAATGTATGGCATACCGGGGGCAAGACACCCCACTGCGGATCAGAGTACTTTAGGTAAGTGCTGAAAATAAAATTAAGGCAAGAGAACTTGCAAATGATTTGCATATATTAAAACATTGTACTTGAAAAAATTGGAAGTTTTTCTCCAATGTCTGCAAGACACACTCCAAAACTTGAGATTCGTATGTCGGACTTTGAAACTTGAGCTCCGTAGGTCGGACTCTGAAGCTTGAGCTCCGCAGGTCGGACTCTAAAGCTTGAGCTCCGTAGGTTGGACTCGAAAAGTTTGCTTAAGTCTGTAGGACAGAAATCATCTTCCAGAACTCCACAGGTCAGACTCAACAAAGTTTGCAGGTCAAACTCATCAAATTGACCTCCACAGATCAGACTCACAAAGTTTGCAGGACAAACTCACCCAGTCAGCAGGATAGACAAAAGTATGAGCTCTCTAACTCAGCCTCCGTAAAGTTTTTAGGCCAAACTTCCTTAGTTCATAGACGAACTCAAAGCGAGCTCCACAGGTCGGACTCATCATAAAATCATTCCGCAGGACAGACTCAAGCAATAACCTGCTGGACGGATCCAAATTTTAGAGCTTTGTTGGCCATGCTCATTAAGTTTGCAGGACAATGTTAGTTCACAGATGAACTCAAACCGAGCTCCGCAGGTCGGACTTCTTAGAAAACAAGTCCACAGGATGTATAGAAATTCAGAGCACTGGATGTCAGGCTCAATGTGTTTGCAAAGCTGAGCTCCGCGGGTCAGACTAACTCTAAACAGTCAGTCTACAGGTCAGACTCGTGCAAGTCCGCATGTCAGACAAATTTTTTGGGTTCCACATGTTAGGCTCGCTAACTTTGTGAAGTAAACTTCTTAAGTCCCGAAAGGGACCCAAGCTGAGCTACGCAAGTCGGGCTCATAAAAATACAATGAATCATAAACAAAATGCAAGTTCAAAAACCTAGAAGCATTAAGGGCTGAGCTCTGCCTAGACTTTGTATCAGGAGTAAGATTTTCCATAGAAGCATTAGTTAGATGTAATATCGTCGGATCAATCATAGATTGACCCGATTACAGCAACGAATGCATCGGATCTGAGATCTAAACGAAACAAAAACATAAATTTAAGATCTAAATCTACAAGGGGTTTAGGAGCCTACCTTTTATGGTGCTTAACTCCAAGATCAAAAGGCTCCTTGAACACGTGATTGAGCGACCACCGTCTTCCAACGTGTGTCTCCCAAAGAACACCAAGTGGATGGTGTTTCCCGCCGCCGGACCTCCTTGATATGCTACCGGAATAATCCCGAAGATTATTCCAACTCGAAACCCGAAGAAAATAGCCGAAAATTCCAAGCTATTTTTCTCCAATAAATGGCGTGAATTGTAATGTGTCAAAAGGCTTGGGAGAACTCTCTTTATATAGGAGAGTAAAACTTAACCTCCAAGGATTAAATAATTAAGAGATAATTATTACATTAATCCTTTTTCCAAATAAAAGATAAATAAAATAATTATCCCAAACAAATTAGGATAAATCATATTATTATCTAATATTCCATGAATTATCATTTAACAAATAAAAGATAAATCACACATTAAATAATTATCCAAGAAAACTAATTTCCCAATAATTAAACAATATCAAAAAATGCGCCATATGTAAACCCAAAAAGTTCCACACGCATTTTATCATATTTGACCAAATTTCTCAAAAAGGTCAACACACCAATTTGGGCCGAGTCCACGAAAAATGTCTTTTCCGTGTATTTAATTATTTAGTCCAACTAAACAATTAATCCACATATCAAATTAAATAGCCCAATCCACTATTTAATTATAATTGAGGTGCAACGACGAGAAACCTATATGCTATATTAGGAGCCACGTCGGGGACCATGGACCCATATTCGATAGCTACAATAAATTAGATAAAATTATTAAATCGATGAATAATTATATCCAACCTATTAATTCGGGATTACACCACCATAAACCGAAATTGAACTCTATCGAATATAGATAACTTACACTCAATTTATGAGTCGAAATCGTCCCACTTGATATAATCATTACATACGGATAAATCCTCCATAGATCGCTCACTTTGATTCGGGATATTTCCGTAAACCCTTCTCGAAACATATTATCCTTATTTAACATTAACCCCCTAGTGATCAATTAGTTCATAACCAATATAATATGAACTGGGCCCATCGATCAGTTTCTAGGGTTAACAAATAAGGGAACTTTCTATCTACTTCCCGAGGGAAGGAATGGATTCCATATCTGTGATAACACAGACCACTCACTCATTCCAGAATAGAGCCAACGAGAAGTGTTGGACCACATCTTTGCAAGTGATCCTAACTAACACATCAAACTCTACCCTAGTCTAAGCGGTTATGCAGATCACCTCAGATTGATTAATCCATATATGATCATCTTGTGATTCGATAAGACTTCTCGATTACGGAATTATATCGAGAACTCAAATCAAATCGGTCCAGTCCTATATGATTATCATCATATATAAATGCCCCACCAGGTACCCTATTACCGACAGTCCGGATAAGACTGTCACACCGTAAAGTGTTCTGGGCGCATTATTAGCAAATTAATCTAGAGACCCGTACTCCGATTAATAAACGCTACGGACTAAGTTAATTTTAAGTACATCTCACTAACTCAATCCTCTTGTGTATAGCCATACACTGAGTTATGTGATTACACAAACGAGGTACTTAGGGTTTTCAGTAGTGTCTTAATTATAAGCATACATGCATATAATAAGATGAATTACTAATTCCGTCCTAAAACAATTATATAATTGTCTTTCGGCATTACACTATACAATCTCCCACTTGCACGAAAGGCAAGTGGATTAATTGTTTTAGAGCACACCCTTTATTTCTATATCTACAACATTCTCCCACTTGCTCAAAACAAGTGAGGCGTATCCCTCTAATCTGCACTCCTCCAAGCGCATCTTAGTAATTCATCCTTCCAAGCGAGAACTGGAGTGTGCGCGCGGTAGGTCGGTGACCGGCGTGTACTCGAATCCGAATACCATGTGACTTGGTACACCGATCGAGTAGGATATCGGCTTGAGTCAATCTTTGGGGATCGAAGCGTCGCTTTTCCATCTAATCCGGTGGTACGATTTTAATATGCCTTTGATTTAACACCGAGGACCAAATCGACTTAACGATCATCCTCAATCGACTATAGCCGAAATCGGTGTTATCACTTATATTCTAGTTTGCACTGAATATACTAGCATATTATTCCTCATTCTCCCGAAGATACTTGAGGATTCACTAAACATCCCATTTCGTATTCATCCTCAGGTTTAGATAACCATTCCTGAGAGGTAGGGTAGACTACATCGTTGAATGTTGCATAATGCAAGAATATCTTAACCAGGTGAATGGGTGGGATTGCCAATGATCGATTCTCATGGATTTGAGCGAATCAACTCCTTTAGAATGAATCCCGATGGCATGTCAGACTCTGACTGCAGATAACACACCCATGTTGTTTCCAATTGTTTCAGTGTTACCATTCACAAACACTAATCTACATACTACTTTACTAATATTGATGCCAAGTCTACAAAAAGGCTTATCAACATTCTGGTCAAGTCCACATATTAATATATATGACTTTGAAATGACCTAGAGGTTTGCTTTAATCCCTAAAGGATATAAGCTATGGCAGGCATCCTGCCAAAGGTTCTTTCTGAATAAATTAAGATACCGTTAGTCTCGCAAAAGGTCTTGGGAATCACCCCAATTTACTCTTTTGTAACGAATCTATTATTTGTTCTAAGCTAAAACCCTTCATTACGAATGAATTCGATTCCGTTGTTCGGCAAGGAAGTCTCAGGGAATCACCCTATTTCCCGCTTTACGACGAAATCAAGCAAGGCCGAGAGTAGTAAGAGATCACGGTCCGGTTAACTCTCTACCTATTAGGGAATCACCCCTAAATTACTCAGCTTTACTGTGAAAGTTAAACTTTCCTATTCATTCTACTCTTCTTCATATAGTTCCAATTACTCCCACTGGACCTGAGATGCTCAGGTGGTTCTACAAGAGTTTCAACAGAACTGGAGTATCAATCTCCATTCACAAGGTTATGGCTTTTAAACCAACCTCTATGATCAGGATCCTACACAGCCCACAAAGGACTATAGGTCATCAATGCCCTATAGACCGTAAGGTCTGCAATGGGTAATGGACAAACCATACTCCCACCGCGCGTTAGGGGTGGAGTGATATCTTGATCTAGTTTAGTAGTTTTTATTAGTGTTATCACCAATCTTGCCCGGTGTTGGATGTGGGTGAACAAATCAGTTAGTAACATCTTGAGTACAAATACTTCAAGACCTAAGGTTGTTATTTATAGACTCTATCAGACCGAGTTTGACAGTATAACCGTCATTTTCTGATTTTACGAGTTTTATAACCAACCTTTACTCAATACATTAAGATATTTCACGTCTGAACGTATGCGCAAAATTTCGATCCTACCTTCAAGCACTCGGTGCTAAATGCCTCTATTTACGGAAGTGGGGTGAACCGAATTCACTCCTTATCCACAAATGCGTAGGCATCTTTTAGGTAGACTTCTCGGTTTTCAATACAACCGTTATTTTGCAACCAATATCTTAAATGAGTTCAAGAATGTCGTAGCACATCAATAACTATGTAAGGCAAATTTGTGGTGTATCCCTTAGTGAAAACATTTCACCTTGGGAGGTAGGCCGAGCATCAGGTCCGAAGACTACGCAATAACCTATTTACGAGTATGGAATACTCTATCTCTGTGAAATCGAGATTTCCTCCAAATATTTTTGATAAACTTACCGGAGTCTCGAATAGTAGTCAAACAAGATGTCACTACTTCAAAAGCTCCCACTAGCTTGTACCTTTCATATGACCCGAAGGTTGTTATGAACAAGCTATGTTACTTCTTTAAATCTATTACCCTTTCCTCGATTGAAAGGAAACTTAGTCATTGTTCCTTTGAGACAGGTGTTCCTTTGACTCGGAGATAGGAATCACCCTAAGCCGAGTCTTGATCTTGTCTTTAGGGAATATGCACTAATTAATAGAATAGAAAGAAGCGTTTATCGAAATACGGAAACCATTTGCGTTTATATGTTTTAAGATGTGTTACTAATACCTTTTCAACAATGATTAGTGGTTCTGACTTTATCAAACAAAAGTCCGAGTCTTGGATTAGTACTCATTTGTTATATTTATCGTCAATAAGACAAACAAATTATCCTATTGAAAATGAATACGTTCGTTCCAACGAATCCGAAAACAGAAAATGAATTTTCTGTGATACTCAAGAATTGAATCCGAGATTCATTTCCTTATATCACTCCCACTAGTCTATCTGAGAATAAATGCCCGTTGTCTATTTTTATTTATCGTTTAATGCAAAGCTACCTAGTTCTTTCAAAGAACTTAGCTTTCGAGAAAATTGCTAAGGATGCATTGGTCAGTGATCCGAAATCACTTTCCTTATCCTCTAATTTCCAATTCATTAATTTTTCGGTTTGGCCTTAAAACTACTTCGTTTGGATGACTGACACGTATAAACATTCTTTCCCATTCTCGACTTTCCTTAAATGAAAACAGTCTTGAACTAGCAGTTCGTTCGAGTAGACTCTATTCTTGAACTGTGGGATGTTCAGTGTTACTTGCTTGGACTATCGATTTTTCTAATAGACAAATCATAAGACCAAATCTCCCACTAGTTTATCAGTTCCAAATACCGTCTAACCAGCAATACTTTGTATTTATGATTTTTTCAAAGATTAGAACATCACCTAGAACTAAGCTCCCACTAGTTTATCGGTTTCCAAATATTGTCTAACTAGCAATCTTGTGTTCATGATGTTTCAAAGATTATAAAATCTCGAACTAAGCTCCCACTAGTTTATCGGTTCAAATCTTGTCTAACTAGTAACGCTTATTCTTGTTTTTCCAATGAATGGAGAAACTCTTGTGCATTCCATTACACATTTCTAATTATTCGAAAAAACAACAAATCATAAGACTAAGGCTCCTACTAGTTTATCGGTTCCAAATACCGTCTAACTAGCAATGCCTTATGTATATGATTTTCCAATTTTCAATTAGAAATTTGATGTGTAATTACACTTTTAAAATTCACTAAATGAATTTTATCGATAGTCCTATGTCATCTTTTGTAAACTAAGTATGGTCGTCTCTCATTCAACACAGTGACACCCGTGACATACCTATACTATGTCACTTAAGTTTTTAAAGGCTCAAGAAAAATTTCTTCCGAAAAGTTAATCGCATTTATTGATAATTACAACGTGCTTGTTACATTCCACATTTTTATTGAAGTCCTATTACTAATGAGTTTAGTAACCTAGAGGTGTAGTTGTAAATAAAATGACAGAAAGTTAAATTCAAAAATAAATTTTCACTACTAGATTTATATTTTAGGAATAATAAACTATAAAGTCTATCCTACCATTCCAAGGATTTAATCTCACACCTCGATTGCCGCCGTAGGTCACCAAAAAGCGATGATTAAATCGAGACAATCTCTCTCAATGATTAATCTTCGAGAATCAAACATCTCACGGGAATCGGACATCCCGGACCTTAATCATGATTACCTTCCTTTTCTAGCCTAGATATTTCGAAAATATCCATAAAGAGTGTGACCTACTATATCGGATCTCAAAGTCGCGCCCGAGTATGCCGCCGCAGGTCGGTCGATGACTCAACGAGTACGCGAAATCCTATCCTTTCGAAACCAAGCCTTGAATTTTGATAGGGGTGAACACCACCCGCAGGGGCGGAATCAAAGCGGCTCGGCGTCACCCTCTTCTCTCACGTGCTTGCATCTATAGTAGAGGCCGTGGGGTTGGTGTCGCCTTCCCGCTCCCACTCAATATTTTGATAAAATGGTGGGTTTACTAATTACGGTTGCGGTCTTGACAATAAGAAACAATAAATCGAAGTACTCGGAATAGGGTCGGTTATGTAGGCAAGCCTCTACGCCGTCTTATTCGTTGGAACATATGTGATGATTCAGGCCAATCCGCAAGAGAAGCCCGTTTAGCCCGGCTTATCGGCTATGCTAAGTCTGTCGAATCTGGCATAACGCATATCACACGTGGAGGGAGTCGATTGAGCGAAGCTTCGGTTGAACTCGCCCAACCATGGTTAGACCATTTCGAACCCATGTACTAAGATTCTCCGATTTCTAAATCGTCACCCAACGCTGTAATCTCGTTTTCGCTTTTAAGGTGGGTTCACTGAGAAGCCATCACCGAAAAGCTCAACGATTTATCCAAGTGGGATTCACCGAGAATCCATCACTAAAATCGTAAACGATTGACAAAAACCCGGGTCCTCGGTTTTATAATTAGCTACTTATTATTTAACTACCACATATTAAATTAATAAGCATTCATACTAATTATTCGAGTTATACATGCCTAATTTATTCGAAATAAACTAGCTACATGTATGCATTGGAGTGGAATCATGAAGATGCAAGTCATGGCAATTTTCCGGTTTTAAGCACGTAATCTTGATCAAACACAAAATTATACCGAAAAGTAAGCACTGAGATGGACCGTTTAGTACTTCGACTAACTATTTTTAAGGAAAAATAAAACTTAATCTATGTCTTGAGTCTTGATCTTCAAATCTTGAACTCAATGCCGGATCACGAACCACGAACACCCGAGAGGAGAAAGGCCTTTTTTAATTAAATAAAACCAATTTATTATAATTAATCAATTTTTTTTTTTTTTTTTTTTTTTTTTTTTTTTTTGTGTTATTACATGCGGCTGCCAAAAAAAAAACTTTTTTTTTATTTTTTATTTTTCTTTCGGCTGTTACAAAAAAAAAAAATCCCAGAAAAATGAAATTTTTTTTTTATTTTGCCATACAGCAGCCTTTTATAATAAAAAAATTAGGTTACAAAAATTTTTTGTGACACAGCCGCAAGCTTTATACCCTAGCCGCATGCAATTTTATAAACAGGACTTATAGCGACGCTTTTCAGCGTCGCAGAAAGTCCTGTAGCAGTTTTTAAAAAAAATTTAAACCGTTTCTCCTCATTCATACCTTGGGTTTCGCCTCGATCTTCATCTTTTCTTCAAGATCTTCATCTTATCGAGCCCGGAATAATAAAATTACAATAAAAGATGCTACTTTTACATAATTTTCAAAAATTGACATAAAAAAAATACAATTCCTATGCTCAATTGTTACTAAACAAAAGAGCTACAAAATAGATCTACTGGTAAAAACATACAACCCAATCCATCTCTTCAACCACACCATTCACAAGCATACAACATGATAAATTTCGAATTTACAAAAAAGCGAAATAAAAACACCTAAAACATGCTTTTACTCCTATATCTAAAACTCATATTCTTTGATCGTTAGATCAAAGGCTCTGATACTGTTAGTTAGATGTAATATCGTCGGATCAATCATAGATTGACCCGATTACGCAAATGAATGCATCGGATCTAGATCTAAACGAAACAAAAACATAAATTTAAGATCTAAATCTACAAGGGTTTAGGAGCCTACCTTTTTATGGTGCTTAACTCCAAGATCAAAATGGCTCCTTGAACACGAGATTGAGCAGCCACCGTCTTCCAACGTGTGTCTCCCAAAGAACACCAAGTGGATGGTGTTTCCCGCGCCGGACCTCCTTGATATGCTACCGAATAATCCCAAGATTATTCCAACTCAAACTCGAAGAAAATAGCCGAAAATTCCAAGCTATTTTCTCCAATAAATGGCGTGAATTGTAATGTGTCAAAAGGCTTGGAGAACTCTCTTTATATAGGAAGTAAAACTTAACCTCAAGGATTAAATAATTAAGAGATAATTATTACATTAATCCTTTTTCCAAATAAAAGATAAATAAAATAATTATCCCAAACAAATTAGGATAAATCATATTATTATCTAATATTCCATGAATTATCATTTAACAAATAAAAGATAAATCACACATTAAATAATTATCCAAGAAAACTAATTTCCCAATAATTAAACAATATCAAAAAATGCGCCATATATATAAACCCAAAAAGTTCCACACGCATTTTATCATATTTGACCAAATTTCTCAAAAGGTCAACACACCAATTTGGTAGTAAGTCCATTAAAAATGTCTTTTTTAAGTGTATTTAATTATTTAGTCCAACTAAACAATTAATCCACATATCAAATTAAATAGCCCAATCCACTATTTAATTATAATTGAGGTGCAACGACGAGAAACCTATATGCTATATTAGGAGCCACGTCGGGGACCATGGACCCATATTCAGTAGCTACAATAAATTAGATAAAATTATTAAATCGACGTAATAATTATATCCAACCTATTAATTCGGGATTACACCACCATAAACCCGAAATTGAACTCTATCGAATATAGATAACTTACACTCAATTTATGAGTCGAAATCGCCCACTCGATATAATCATTACATACGGATAAATCCTCCATGATCGCTTCACTTGATTCGGGATATTTCCGTAAACCCTTCTCGAAACATATTATCCTTATTTAACATTAACCCCTAGTGATCAATTAGTTCATAACCAATATAATATGAACCGGGCCCATCGATCGCTTTCTGGGTTAACAAATAAGGAACTTTCTATCTACTTCCCGAGGAAGGAATGGATTCCATATTCGTGATAACACGGACCACTCACTCATTCCGAGAATAGAGCCAACGAGAAGTGTTGGACCACATACTTTAGTGATCCTAACTAACACATCAAACTCTACCCTAGTCTAAGCGGTTGTCTGCAGATCACCTCGAGATTCATTTAATCCATATATGATCATCTTGTGATTCGATAAGACTTCTCGATTACGGAATTATATCGAGAACTCAAATCAAATCGGTCCATCCTATATGATTATCATCATATATAAATGCCCCACCAGTACCTATTACCGACAAACCGGATAAGATCAGTCACACCGTAAAGTGTTACGGGCGCATTATTAGCAAATTAATCTAGAGACCCGTACTCGATTAATAAACGCTACGGACTAAGTTAATTTTAAGTACATCTCACTAACTCAATCCTCTTGTGTATAGCCATACACCGAGTTATGTGATTACACAAACGAGGTACTTAGGGTTTTCAGTAGTGTCTTAATTATAAGCATACATGCATATAATAAGATGAATTACTAATTCCGTCCTAAAACAATTATATAATTGTCTTTCGGGCATTACACCTTACAGCATTGACCTGGGGTAGCTCGGCAGGAGCCGTTGAAGCAGAAGCAGCAGCCGCAGAAGGCACTAAATAAGGAGCTACAACAACATTATCAAAAACCGTTCCACTTCAGAAGACATGGGCACGAATGGCAGTTTCATAACATTAACTATGCCACCTGGCAGAGTTGGTCATTAAAATATTTTACAAGCCTAGATGACAGTGACCGAGCAGCACCTCTAACAGATTCGACCTCACAACGAGTGGTTCAGCCAGATCTGAGGGCTTATGAAGATGGTTGAACTGTGACTCGGCACGTGTCATCTCTAATTGATCAAACATTAAATTAAGACATAAAAACTATAACATTAAGGGCCAGGAGCCCCACTTCACACCTAGGGCAGATCCGAACCCCATGTGGGAGATCGGTCCCGCTTCCCCGACCAACACAGGTTGGCTAAGTCGCAACGGAGCTGGGCCAGTGCAGTTCAGGCCGAGACGGCCTGGGGGGCACGACGTTGGTCGGTAGAGCCTTTTTTATATGATAATTAGTCCACGTGCTTATGAGATAATTATGGGAAGATCATAAGGATCCTTTACCCATTAAGACTGATTTTGATATTTAAAACTATCCATAATTATCCCTAAAATATAGGGATACACACATGATTATCTTTAGGGAATAAGAATACTAATCCTTGTAGAACAAGGAGAGGGATGAGACGTCCTATATATAAACAACCCTAAGGAACTACGAAAGACTTGATTCCTGAAACATAACAGGATACGTAGGCAATTTAGGAAGATACCCAGGCTTAGTCTAAAAATCACCCAAAAAACCATCCCACATTCATATTCTTCTTGATTTATGTCCTTGATTCAATTACCCCTAGATTAAACGGCCCAGATTGATACCCGACGATTTCCAGCATCGTCAGTCTCAATCTTAGTTTTTCTTTATATGGTCTCACTATTCAGGAATGAAGACCATTCCAATGCACTCTTTCGCCTTGCATAAAGTAAACCAACAATTAAGATAAGCACGAAAATTAAATATGCCAAATGTACTACATACATGAAGTGATGTATTTCTGACGATGATTCCCAAATTTTTTTCCGATTGAATTACCTAGTTCTTTGACTATCGCAATTCACATACAACTGAAAAATGATATTATTTGCTAGGGAAGATGATGACGGTTAAAATAGTCTATCCTACGACATCAGCATTCTATCTATTATGAGCTAAAAATAGTTGTTTCGACTTATAAATATGAACCATTTGAGTTGAATATCATATATCGATTTCATGAGTCGAGTAATCTGCACCTAGCGTTTATTTTCTCTATATTATTTCGTGCGTTATTTGATTTCAGAATACGAAATATTGGGCTGAGCATCATGGACAAATCTGGAGTGGACTGAATGAAAGGAATGGGCCTAGGGTATTCCAGAACATTCCAACCTAAGTCGGCAGAGAAAAAAAGGATAAAAATAACCCCGGTTTACCGAGGACTGCCGCCGACTTACCGAGGATCTAGAATCTTTTGAAACCTGTTTTCTTGGACGAGGGGTAGATCTAGGTGTTTCTAAGTCGGTTTATGTAACTATAAATAAGAGGCTTCGCCTCAGAATTCAATGTACACAAATTTCAAGGCAAAATTATGCAATAGAAGTTCTTTCTTCTTTATTTTATTATTTTATGAGTTCTGGTCGGTGAGACGGCGGAGTCGCCGCCTAGGGAGAGATCCGAGGGAGATCTACGCTCATCTTCGAGGGTATGATTTTCTGCCTTTTCCAAGATGTAGATATGTCGTTGTTCTATTCGACCGGTATGTTTTAATTTCTTATTTAGCTTAATTATGTAGTAGTTATTTTATTTTACCCCATGTGTTGATCTAAGTCGTTGGTGAAGAAATCATGAAATAGTGATTCTGTTCTTCAGATCTGCGATGGTCTATATCGCTCTGAATACCTAGTAAATTACTAGTTCATGATATCGATAGATTTAATTTACATGTTGGTAGCCTGATCAACTATTTGCGTGTCTTCGTAAATTAGCATGAAGTACTTAGTGAATTGTTAGTTTGGACATTATCTTGATGGACCCTAGGAACGTGTTGATTAGTGTCGACAGCTGCCTAGACGGGTTAGCGGTATAAGTTAGCGCTCAATACTGACAGCTCTAGTTCTTTATGCATATGGGCTATTACGGACCAATTAAGGATGGTAGTTTGCGTATAGATTGTCTACTACCATGGTCGGAGTAGATAGGGTTAGGAGTTGTACCCGTAGCTGGACAATGAATTAAAATTCACCAATGGGGAGGACTATTGCATGTGTGGGGTGAATAACTAAATACTCATAATTGAACTAATACATTAGAAACTCTTGTTTACTCCGTGTGCACTAGCGTAACTTTGTTAGTTTGTGGAACTAATTTTACTACTGTCTAGATTATAATTGGTTGTAGACCGTTAATTGTGACAAGCTTAATCTTGATAATTTAACGTTCTTACGAGTCTCTGTGGGATCGACCTTGACTCGACAATACTCTACTACGATAGACCTAGTGCTATTGTTAGTAGGTGCTTTGCACGTGATCTATAGACATGTGAAATATAAGAACCCGGTTTAACTAAATATAGATAAGGATGGAAAAAAAAGGTTGTATTGATATTACAAATAAATATGAACAAACAATTCTCAAAGGTGACGGCTTAAAAAACAGAGGAAGGATTAGAGATCAAAGGCATAAGATATAATCCCGAAAAAAAGATAAATATGATATTAAAGGTTGAAATGAATCATTTAAGTGATTCTTATGTTTGTCTATCTTTGAGTTTATTTACTTTAATTTAATTGTTATGTCATTTATCTTTTATACGAAGGTGTTTTCATACAGATTAAGAAAATAGTTGACTGTCATAAATTTGATATTTAATGTCTAAAATGCCCCATAACTATCATAAATTCAATAGTTTTTAAGTAGTGAAAAGTGGTTGGATTGATAATAAATTAGGGTGGGTTCTATTGGAACCACAAAAATGCTGACGGCACCACGATCACTTTTGGCACCCTATAAATCACTCTTGGAATCATATTGAATATTTTTATTATTTGCACAAGACAAACGTCTGTGGAACTGACGTCCGTTCTCGGTGTCACTATAACTGACGTTTGTGTTCCATTGCAACGTCACTGATACTGATTTTACAGTTATAAATATATCACAAGTGAAAACGTCAGACCCTCTAACGTTTTGAGCGAACAAAAACGTCAGTGACTCTGACGCCCGTAAGGGGTTGCCAAAAAGTGATTTGGTGGTGCCAAAATATAAATGAAAAATAATAAGAAAAATGGTGTCAAGAGTAATTTGGTGGTACCAATAGAACCCACCTAAATTAGGGGTAAGATAGAGAAAAGAATAATAAATGTTGCATTGGTAACGTAGAATGATTTATATTGTGGGACAAAATTAAAAGTCTAGGATGACTTATATTGTGTTCCGGATGTAGTATATATATAGGTCAAACATTACCATTTTTTTTCCTTTGCTTTTTTGGTTGAGAAACTGTGTAGTACACTTCAATGTTTCAACACTAGGATTAGGGCGTCCATAGCAGGCCCTAATCCTATACTCCAAAATCCATTTCGGGGGATTTTTTGGTACAGTGGTGTCTTGAAACAACACCTGAAAACACAAATTCTTTTTACCTTTCTCAAATTATTAGGTGGCTGGTGGGGGGTATGCAAGTTGAAAGTTGCAAGTTGCAAGTTATCAGGCGGGGGGTTTTTTTTTTTTTTTTACAAATTCCTTTACAAGTTGCACATAATAATAATAATAATAATAATAATAATAATAATAATAATAATAATAATAATAATAATTTGTTAATAGGGGTGTATAAAGGTTGTTTATTGGAGTGAATTTTTTTTAAGTGTTGAAAAAGTTTAACTAAAACGGAAAACGATGTGTTTGGAGGGAGTAAACCAATTGGTGCCAGTAAAGGGGCTACTCTATTTCCCTATCATTCAAGAGAGTGGACAATCTGTCTCAATACCCTCCTCGAGTATTGGCAATCTGTGCCAACACTTGTACAATTTTCATTTATAAATAATGTTACAACCAGGGGTTGATCTCGGGGCTCTGATACCATATTAGGGATTAAGCACTTATCATTCTACTAAAACCAATTGGTGCTAATAAAGGCGCTACTTTATTTCTTATACATTAAAAGTATGTACAATCTACCCCAACATTGTTGTTTGGGTGGAAACACTAATACTCGATTTTTTTTTTTTTTGAATACTCCAGTTTCAAGACAAAACAGTTACATTTGACCATTTTAAGTTGATGTGTGTGGAAGCTTTGGATTTCGCACACACGTTTTTAAACTTAACCAAATTCAAAATATTCTTTTGAGTTTCAAGATAAAGTCCTTACATTTGCCCACCTCTTAGCGTATTCACTATGCCTTAGTCTTCCACGGTGTGAAAAGTGATGATGCTGGATCTCGTCTATGAATAAATCCGGGCCGTTTAATCTAGGGTAATATGAACGAGAGATATTTTGGGTGATTTTAAGATTGAGCTTGGGTATCTCCCAAGTTGCCTACGTATCATGTTATGTTTCAGGAATCAAGTCTCCGTAGTTCCTTAGGGGTTGTTTATATAGGGGATGACTCATCCATTTCCTTGCCCTGCAAGAAATTATATTATTATTATTATTTCCCTAAGGATTAATACATGTAAATCCCTATACTTTAGGGATAATTATGGATATATTTAAATGACAAGATCAATGTCATTATATCATCGGATTCTTCCGTGTTTATCTGGTATTATTAAGCATGCGTGCCAAATACGAATAAGGAAGACTCTAGCCGACCTGCTTCTGAAGGATGCAGGTTCTTAGATCTAAACGAGTTAGATCTACGCGCAGCGGATGGATCATGACTTATACATCATAATACATAATTAAAGGACTTAAACTGCTACAAGGGTGTTAAGATCATGTTACCAATAGTAGGAAGAGAAGCCAAGATCTTCCGATGTGTTCTCCAAACGGCGGTTGGTGGACACCCTTCTTGATACACGAACCTCCTCGATATGCAACACCAAGAAAAACTCCAAGTTTTTCTTCCTCTAAAACCCTAGACAATAAAACTAATTTTTTTTCTCTCTTTTATGGTGTGGTGGTCGAATTTTTTCCTTGTCCTTTACCATTGGAATAACTCTCCTTTTATAGGAGAGTAAATCCTTGGTCTCCAAGTTTTAATTAAATAAATAAATAATTAATTAAATAAAATAAAAAGATATTTTCCTTAATGAATAATTGTGACATATTATTGACCAATAGGAAACCAAATAACATGTCATCCAACCAATCACATAACAAGAATATCTTTTATTTTCCATAACACAAGAAAATTAATTCTTGTGCTAATTAGAGACCATAATGGCACCACCCCTAGGGTTTAAAAGCCCACATAAAATGTCTTTTATGTGTATTACATTATTTAGCCCAACTAAATAATATTTATGCATATCAATTAATTAGCCCAGCCAATTAATTATCACTGAGACCCAAATAACAAGATTATTAGTCCGAATTACAGAAGCCACATCGGAGACCATGGACTATAACCAGTAGCTCCAATAATTAATTATTCATCGAGCGAGTAATAAGTACATTAATTATTAATTCCGGGATTACGCCACCATAAACCCGGCCCGAACTCTACCGATTATAGATGTATACTTATACTCAACCCATGTAGAGTGAATAAGCGTCCATTGATATAATCACTAAATACGGATTAACCTCCATAGATTGTCCATTCTCGAGTGGGAAGTCAACGTGAACCCGACTTTCGAATATCTTATCCTTATTTACCATTAACCCCCTGATGATCAATTAGTTCACATATCTGACTAGTGATCAATTAGTCTAATATAAACTCCCGGGATCGATCACTTTCTTAAGGCTAACAAATAAGGGGACCGTCTCTCTACTTCCCGCAGGAAGGAATGGATTCCATGTCTGTGAAAATCAGAACTACTCACTCATCTGGAGATATTGCCAATGAGAAGTGGCTTAGAACACATATTTAAGTGAACCGTAACTAACACATCAAACACTACACCGGGACAAGCAGCACCCTGTGATCACCTCAGGATTAAGGTTGATCAATAGATGATCATCTAATGATTTAATAAGATTCCTCGATTACGGAATTATATCGAGAAATACAGATTAAATCGGTCCAGTCCTATATGAATGCCATCATATATAAATGCCCCACGTACGTACCCTTTACCGACAGTCCGGATAAGACTATCACACCCTAAGGTGTTCTGGGCGCATTATTAGTGTTTTAATCAAGAGACCCTATACTCTGATTATGTTCACCACGGACTAACAGTTTAAGCATATCTCCACTAACTCAATCCTCACGTGTAATCCATACACTGAGTTAAGTGGTTACATACAGATATACTTAGGATTTGCAGCAGTGTATTACTTTACAAGCACAAAGCAAGTAATAAGGTGAGATAATTTGTGTCATTCATTATTAAAAACAATTACACAAATTGTCTTTCGGGCACTACACCTAACAATCTCCCACTTGCACGAAATGACAAGCAACGATTGTTTTTAGAGCACACCCTTTCTCATCTTATTCACAACACTCTCCCACTTGCTCTAAAAGCAGATGAGACATATCCATCAATACCGTACCCTCCAAGCACTCGACTTGGTACACTGATTAGCTAGGTTGTCGACTCGAGACGATCTTTAGGATTGAAACGTAGCCGGTCCTCCAAATCAGGCGGTACTCTCTCTCAATATGCTTTTGACTTCTTATGACTGAGAAGATCCTTCTAAGCTATCTCTTCACTGTTTTCACGATGAAGTGATATCGGCTTATCAGACCTGGAATTACTTCCAGACCAAAAAGGAAATTCTAAGCACTATGAGTAAACATTGAGCCCGAGATCAACTTAATGATCATCCTTAATCTGACTACAAGTCAGAATCAGTGTAGTCAACCATATTCAAGTTTGCACCTAAATATACAAGTATATGATTCCTCGTTCTCTAAAGATACTTGAGGACGTACTAAACCGCTATTCAATGCTGGAATCCGAGATTTGACTACTATTGACTTGTGATAACCTGACTTGCCATTATCCAAGAGAGACTCTATCCCGTTTTCTCTTTATCCGAAGATTTAGAGAATCATTCCTAAGAGTAGGACTACTCTCTGATGACGTAGATCAAGTGAAATTAAAATACTTGACCACCAAAACCAATACTAGCAAGAGGACTAGGTCCATCGTAGTATAGCTATAGCGAATCAAGGTCGATCCCACAGGGAACCAAACTGTGGATCATTTATATATAAACAATTAATCATTCATATCAAGGACACAAAGGCGGTCTACGACCAACAAAAGACAAGAAAAGTAAAGGACACGACTCGACACAACACATAAACAACGTAATTAACCTCCCCAATTATCATGTTATCGCCTGCGGATCTGTAGATTCTATATAATTAAGCTAGACTCGACAACTATTAATCCGATTCGTATTTCTTTTATATTGGCTACGGGAGTCATCCCCTAAACTAGATCTAGCTCCGGGTAGGCCATCCAGATCACTATGCTACATCACGTGACTTCGCTTTTTTCGGCCTCCATCTCATATGACTTGCACGCTTACAAAACTAGGGATGCCGATATTAACCGTATTCCTCACCTAGGCAACATTCCTTTGTTCAGGCGTACTTCCTAGACGATCGCATCAGTCTCCGTCCCATTAACACTAACTTTTTAGGTATCATGTTAATCTACGATGTACGTATAACTAGGTGAGCTCAATTCCCGAATACAGAACAGATCTAGATCTCGCTGAAAGTCCCGGAAGATCAATTCATGAGCCGACCTAGGAGTCCTATATTGGTATTTCCTAACCATACGCTAATTAAAACAGACGAGCAACGTAGCCGTAGCCATACCTACTAAGATAAGAAATTCTAGGTGGACAATCACACCATAAAGACGTGGCTAGATTGACGCGGCGAAAACCTAAATCTTAGCGTTTCTACATACGTAACGGATAAAATAGAGGTTCATAAAGCAATTATATAGATCTACTAAAAACACGATTGTCGATCATACCAAAGTCATCTATAGGTCACCGGATAACAGATCTAGGCGTGTGGATCCTTATAGACAAGGAATCCCCACTGCCTCATATCGTATCCTTAGATCTACATCGTTCGGTGAAGAACGAACAACCTCAAACGATAAACAATAATTGGGGCTTAATTACAAAGAACTAAGAACAAATAAATACAAGAACTTACATTATTGCAGATCTTGCATAAAAACTGCTCTAAGCAAAACTGAAGATTTTATTATAAACTGAGAAGTGTAAAAAATGTATTGTGTAAAGAAGTGTGTTTATGGCGTGTATAGCATGCCTTTATTTATAGGGGGTTCAAGCTAATTAAGAGATATACTTTAAAATGTCAAAACAAATAAGAGATAACTCTCGGCCGATCTCCAATTAAAAGATAAAATGCGCCCCCCTAGAATGTATCCTCATGTTGGCGCCAATTTGGTTGGTTTGCCATGCTTATCCGATCTTTTAAATGCTAATCCGATATTTATCTTGATTTTCCTTTGATTTATCTTGAGATTTAATTCTTCCATTTGTATTTATCCTCCATAATTATCCAAATCTGCAAAATAGATATTTATCCCAAAATAAATCATATTTAAATAAAACGGATAAATATAATAAAAACGGATAAATACCGATTTATATAATAAAAACGGATAAACACCAAATTATATCTTATAAATGGATAAATACCAAATTATATAATAAAAATCACATAACATTAATTAATCCATATAAACATGTGATTTAATATAAAATATATATTATTAGTCGATTTAAGGTCAACGTTGATGACTTTACGGGTATAATTTGACCGTCATCAACTACCCCCACTTAGACTTTGATCGTCCCAACAAAGCATCAATAAGTCATTCCCAAGAAAACAATTGACATGGTCAAATCATACTTACGCGAGAAGCTCGAGTCAACTCATACCAGTCATGCTCATAAGATATCCATTATTCACTACTCTCTATGAACCGAAGTGATGTGTGCATGTGCATTCGGCTTTTATATAATCGAAGCCGATTAGAGTTTATGCTAACTTCGTAATCTCAACCTACCAACATCAAGATTCCCACTTCTTAAGCCTCGCAATGGTTAAAGCACTAGAACAATAAGCAAGAGCGTATCATAGGGTTTTGGACTTGGAGACCGAGTACTACTCAAAGCCTCTTAAAAGTTGAATTTCTTCAATTCTTCATATTTTTCAAATACTATCAATCTCAAGGAAGAAAACTTTTTAGAGTATCCCACTATCTTAGATCATGCATAGCATTGAATATTACCACAAGCGCGGGGCTACTTTGGTAATGTTACTACAAGCCCAGTGTTTAACGCTTTGTCAAAACACAGATTATTCTCAAGCTTATTACTCCGCTTTGATGGCTAGAAGATAAGAATACATCAGCAGATAAATATCGACACTAAGTCTACATAACCAATCGTCTACGCAATGTACACATAATTCTTCAGTTATTATGATTTGCGCGGTAAACTCGATTCAAAGATTGAGTAATCGAACAATAAATAACTACTTGCAACAATCGGCATGAATATCCTTAAATTTACATTCACATAAGTATAAAATGATCACGTACTCATGCAACTTGGTTCCTTCCCTATCAATTCTTAGCTAGAACTCACAATTCTAAAGTGCGAGATAAATAATATGGCATTTATTCAAAATTTTTTTTCAATTTTTCACCGTTTCGTTCAATTTTCAATTATAACATATCATAGCTAAGTCTCCTACCCCCCACTTAAACATGTCATTGTCCCCAATGACAAATAAAAATGAGAATTTAAGAAAAAGACTTAGCTCTGGAAATGACTCTCAAGTAGATGCAGATCATCGGAGCACGTCGTGGAGAAGCAAGTGAAAACCTGTTTAAGTAAACCAAACAGAAACTCCACGAGATCGTTAATAACATGTCAATGGGAGTTATAAAATAATGTGGCAGTAATTAGATATAAAATATCCGAAAACAATTTAAGCCACTTTATTTCATACAACCAATGACAAGGAAAACCAAAGAGTTAAAACTACTCGTTCAGACGCAAAAATAGAAATACTAAATAGAAAGAAAAATAAACAAGCAACTAAAGATGGTAGTCTTCATCTATAACCTCCACCGCTTAAATATTCTGAAAACCGGGTGGAGAAGACAAAGATCAAAAAGCATTACCCCATGTGTAAAAACACGAGGTTGACTAGATCAACCATGTATTCAATCTAGTGTAAAAGAGAAACTTGGTAAAGTATAACAGATTTTCTTGGTGTCGGATTGGTGTGATATTTTTAGAACGAAACTCATCATCTCGAAATGCCGGAATAGGCGTAAAACTGTGAAATTTAAAACTTCCGGTAGAAAGATAAGTTGTATTTTGATCGAACCAAAAACTTGTAAAATCTAGCTAGGGTCAGTGCGACACGTACCCCAACTAGGATCATGAAAACCAAAATGATAAAAGATAATCATTAAAACTGAGCAATATTTCAAATTCCGCAACACAAGGGTATAATGTAAACAAAATGGAGGTTTAGAGTGTGTTGGGTTTAGAAAAAGATATACAAAAAGATGGTAAGAAAAGATAAAGGGTGGGTAAGAAATTGCGTTTATGGGTGGGTGTTGGTTTGGGTTAGGGTGGGAGAGTAAAATAGATGGAAAGAAAGAGAGGGAATGGAAGAATGGTTAGAAATGTGAATTGTGAGGCAGATTGGTGAGAGAATAGAAAAGGTTGAAGGGTGAAAAGGTATAAAGGAAAGGATAAGGGTAGTTGCAGAACGAATTGCACACCACTTTGGATTTTCACTCGGATCGTCATTCTAAAAAGTTTTGGAAGTTGACCAAAATTGTTCTTGTTCACACCAATCATTCTCTGTTACATTTTCAGTAATTCTCAAGCTCTCTTAATGCTTCCATCTTAAGGTTGATTGCTAAATTTCCTTTTCTTTAGCAATTTCTCGACTCTCCTACGGAACTCTACTTCACGTGGCCTATATTGAGTAAAAAAGTTTTGCACATCCTTAGCCCAATGGCCATCGGAACACGGCAAAATAAAAAACCTCAACATATGTCACGTTACTCTTATTTGACTCAAACAAAACCTAAAAAAAACTAAAAGGAAATCCTAAGGGTTTTAAAGTAGTAGTTACGAGTTTAAAGTCCTCATTTCGACTTTCCAAAAGCATCCTTGTCACCATCCTTCTTGGATCGCTAGATGTTGACCCCTTGAGCACTATAAGAGTTGGGCTCGTCACATTTGCGGATTAATACCCTTCCCTTGGTTGTGAGACCTAGGAAACGACATATATCCATACCATTTATACAAAGCTCTTACCTCGGCTCACGTTTTAGGAATTAGTGAATTCTTAGGAGATTTAGTCCTAGGGACTTATTTTAATAACATCCTCTATAATGTCACGTCATTATGCTCTCTCAAAACTCAACGTCTTCTTTAGATTGTGAATGCTTAACTACACAAATTGTTGCTCCCGTGGCTACTAGAAGCAATCTCATGCATAGGACAATGAGATTTTGATGAACTACGAGGAACTCTGTATTCACCGCTTCCTTCAATCAAGCTACATGTTTCCTTACACCTCTAGATGAGACAGATTTGGGGCGAAACCTTCCACACTAATAAAATTAATCTTACAAACCAACTCCGGGCTAAGATTCTCATTCAGGTTCATGTAAAGACTAACTTATGTTCAAAAAACCAAAAGATAGTAAAACAAAAGCAAAAAAAAGGTAGTACCTTGCCTTCAACATTGTACCATGAATAATTCGAACCTTTTAATATTTATTTTCTGGAGCCATCTTGGTGCTTAGAGTAATGCCTCCATAACTTTTCCTATCGTAGAGTAGTAAATCCACATGTTCTTTGGGTTATTTTCTCGGCGCCATAAAAAAATTACCGACTCAGATTATTGTTTCCTGGTTTCGCAAACGGAAGAACAAAAGACCGTAGATCGACTTTAACATGGTTTCCCATGCGCTGCTCATCACCACTCTGATTAAACATCTGGAGATAAACAGACACGCGAAGTCTTTTACACAGAGCGAGATAACTGCAGAGGACTCAAAAGCGAAAAAAAGACTACAAAACAGAAAAAACTTAACATGAATAAAAAAATTATTTATATATAAAATTGACCGTTGGTTCCCCGGCAACGGCGCCAAAAACTTGATGACGTAGATCAAGTGAAATTAAAATACTTGACCACCAAAACCAATACTAGCAAGAGGACTAGGTCCATCGTAGTATAGCTATAAGCGAATCAAGGTCGATCCTACAGGAACCAAACGTGGATCATTTATATATAAACAATTAATCATTCATATCAAGGACACAAAGGCGGTCTACGACCAACAAAAGACAAGAAAAGTAAAGGACACGACTCGACACAACACATAAACAACGTAATTAACCTCCCCAATTATCATGTTATAAATGCGGATCTAGAGATTCTATATAATTAAGCTAGACTCGACAACTATTAATCCGATTCGTATTTCTTTTATATTGGCTACGGGAGTCATCCCCTAAACTAGATCTAGCTCCGGGTAGGCCATCCAGATCACTATGCTACATCACGTGACTTCGCTTTTTCGGCCTCCATCTCATATGACTTGCACGCTTACAAAACTAGGGATGCCGATATTAACCGTATTCCTCACCTAGGCAACATTCCTTTGTTCAGCGTATTTCCTGAGACGATCGCATCGAGTCTCCGTCCCCATTAACACTAACTTTTTAGGTATCATGTTAATCTACGATGTACGTATAACTAGGTGAGCTCAATTCCCGAATACAGAACAGATCTAGATCTCGCTGAAAGTCCCGGAAGATCAATTCATGAGCCGACCTAGGAGTCCTATATTGGTATTTCCTAACCATACGCTAATTAAAACAGACGAGCAACGTAGCCGTAGCCATACCTACTAAGATAAGAAATTCTAGGTGGACAATCACACCATAAAGAGCGTGGCTAGATTGACGCGCGAAAACCTAAATCTTAGCGTTTACATAATGTAACGGATAAAATAGAGGTTCATAAAGCAATTATATAGATCTACTAAAAACACGATTGTCGATCATACCAAAGTCATCTATAGGTCACCGGATAATGAGATCTAGGCGTGTGGATCCTTATAGACAAGGAATCCCCACGCCTCATATCGTATCCTTAGATCTACATCGTTCGGTGAAGAACGAACAACCTCAAACGATAAACAATAATTGGGGCTTAATTACAAAGAACTAAGAACAAATAAATACAAGAACTTACATTATTGCAGATCTTGCATAAAACTGCTTCTCTAGCAAAATCAAGATTTTATTATAAACCGAGAAGTGTAAAAATGTATTGTGTAGAAGTATGTGTTTATGGCGTGTATAGCATGCCTTTATTTATAGGGGGTTCAAGCTAATTAAGAGATATACTTTAAAATGTCAAAACAAATAAGAGATAACTCTCGGCCGATCTCCAATTAAAAGATAAAATGCGCCCCCCTAGAATGTATCCTCATGTTGGCGCCAATTTGGTTGGTTTGCCATGCTTATCCGATCTTTTCGTGCTAATCCGATATTTATCTTGATTTTCCTTTGATTTATCTTGAGATTTAATTCTTCCATTTGTATTTATCCTCCATAATTATCCAAATCTGCAAAATAGATATTTATCCCAAAATAAATCATATTTAAATAAAACGGATAAATATAATAAAAACGGATAAATACCGATTTATATAATAAAAACGGATAAACACCAAATTATATCTTATAAATGGATAAATACCAAATTATATAATAAAAATCACATAACATTAATTAATCCATATAAACATGTGATTTAATATAAAATATATATTATTAGTCCCGATTTAAGGTCAACGTTGATGACTTTTACGGGTATAATTTGACCGTCATCACTCTCGATGAATGTTGCATACGTATATGCATGATCGTCTTATTCAATAAGATAGGTGGGATAGCCAATGACTCATCCTCGTGAATTTGACCGAATCAGATTCTTAGAATATAGTCCAATTCTCTCATCCAGAGAATCTTGGCCTGTCAGTTTCCGACTTCAGATAGCACACACATGTTGTTTCCAACTGTTTCAGTGTTATCATTCATGAACACTAATACTACTATTTTACCAATATTGATACCCAGTCTACAAAAGACTTATCAATATTCTGGTCAAGTCCACATATTTTAAAATATGCGATTTTTAATGACCGAGAGGTTCTCTTACATCCACAAAGGACATAAGTCCCGGCAAATCAACTTTGCCATTTGTTCTAACCAAGACCCTTCGTTCGAATGAATCCGGACTGCTTTTCTGGCAAGAAAGTCTCGAGGAATCACCTATTTTACGCTTTCTACGTAAATCTAGAAAGATCGAGTGGTGAGAGAGTTCAAGGTCCAGTTAACTCTCTCCTTTTTAGGGAATCACCCTGCACCACTCGACTTTGTCTTTGAAAGTTAAACTTTCCTATTCATTCGACTCTTTTAGGCGTAGGACCAATTACTCCCACTGGGCCTGAGACACTCAGGTGGTTCTACAAGAGGCTGAACAGAACTAGAGTACCAAAACTCCATTCACAGGGATAAGGTTTTCGAACCAACCTCTCTGATCAAAATCCTATACAGCCCACAAAGAGCCACAGGTTATCAATCACCTCAGCAGACTATAAAGTCCACACAACCATAATGGGTAAATGGTTAAACCATACTCCCAATGCGTTATGGGTGGATTGACATTCTGATCTAGTAGTATTTATCGGTGTAATCACCAACAACCGATGTTGGGCGTGGTCCGATTAAATCGAGATAGTAACTTCCTTTGGGTAACCGTACTCAAGGTCTAAAGGTCATTACTTATAGATTCTATCGGAAGAATTGTGGCAGATCCAACTGTCACTTTTTCTGATCTCAAGAATCTTACAACCAACCTTCACTCGTCTCATTAAGGCATTTCACGAACAGTCAAAATCTGAACGTATGCGCAAAATCTCCATTCTACCTTCAAGCATTAAATGCTAAATGCCTACATTTATGGAAGTGGTGTGAACCGAATTCACTCCTTATCCATAAATTCACTAGCATCTTCTAGGTAGACTTCTCGGTTTACATAATAATGTTAACCGTTATTTTGCAACCAATTATCTTAATCGAGTTTAGCAATGTATTGTAGGTACATCAATAACTATATAGGGCAAGTCTATGGTTTCTTTCTCGGTGAGAAACATTCCACTAGGAGGCAGGTGAGCATCAGTCCCAAGACAATGCTATAGCCTATTTATGAGCATGGAATACTCTATTCTCTGCTAAAATCAGAGACTCATCCTTGTATTCTTTTGATAAACTAAATCGCGTTTCGAGTAGTTATCGGACAAAATGTCACCACTCAAAAACTCCCACTAGCTTGTGTCTCTCACTAGACCCGAAGGTCATGATGAACAAGCTATGTTACCCTTCAAATCTATTACCCTCTCCCGATTGAAAGGAAACTTAGTCATTGTTCCTTTGAGATAGTGTTCTAGACTCGAGAGATATGAATCACCCTTAGCCGTCATCGAGTCTTATCTCTAGGATATATGCACTAATTAATAGATATTGAAGGGTCGTTTATCTTAATACGAAACCTTTTACCTTTAATAGTTTTAGATGTGTTACACATACCTATTCAGCTTTTCTTAGTGGTTCTGTCTTCATCAAACAAAAGTCCGAGTCACAGATTCGTACTACAAATATCATCTTCACTTTGTTTAAGGCAAACAGTAGTATCGAGATGAAAGTGAATCCATTTGTTTCAACGAATCAGTGTGAGAAAAATAAATTTTTCTGTGATATTCAAGAGATAGAATCCGAAATTCATTTCCTTATATCACTCCCACTATTATAGCTGAAATAACTGCCCGTTGTCTACTTTATTAATTGTTAATGCACAGCTTCCTTGTTCTTCCAAAGAACTAAGCTACCGAGTCAAGTTACTCGGTTTAAGAAAGTCGCTAAGGATTCACTGGTTAAGTGATCCGAAATCACTTTCCTTATCCTATACTTTCTGTAATTAATTTTTTGGTTTAGCCTCAAAACTTTAGTTAAGATGATTAACAGTAAAGCCTAAGGTTGAAAACCCCGTATCAGAAAAGAACTCAACGCCTAGGGTGTCAACCTAGAACACAGGTAGGTGTCAAACTACCTTTTAAGCCTTAACTTCTACGGTCCCGAAACCCCGGTTTCCACACCTAGCCGCAACATACATTTATAAGCTATGGTGTGTGAGATAACGAACTAGGTTGTCAAGCTAATTCATTTTTTGTTTGAGCAAGTTTCGTGATGCAAATTACCCGTTAAAAACGTTTAACTACGCGCTAAACTACCCCCCGAGTTCATCCCCCTGAGAGCGTTTTACCCGCCTTCATATAATTCGGCCATACAAGGAACTTAGCTACTCATAATATGATTAAATCGAGAAACAATAAGAGAAATCATTACAAGAATGATAAAGAAATAAGAATTCATACCGAACTGATTGAAGAAATAATAATCCAAACAAAACCGTAGACAAAGAATCAATTTCTGACAATCAAACTGTAAAAATCTAATGTTGTGATGTAGATAGTGTTGTAGGAAATCAAAAGACGATCGAAACGGTATATGGCACTTAATCGTACGCTTCCGTATGAGGGAATTCGCCCCAAAACGGCCTAAGGTGTTCCAAATCGTCAAAAAAAAAAAAACTCTTGTCTGAAATCGTTTGAGCTGCTATTTATACTTTAGGTCGAATTTTGGCTATCTGTACGGATTGGGAATTTGTCCGTACGGATAGTTCATGTTCTTGTCCATACGGATGGGCCATGGTCCGTACGGATATATCTCTGTATTCATTTTCCAACTTCTGCCTTCAGCTCGCTCCGTTTCCGACAGCTCTGCAGTAAAACCTTCATAACTTCTTCGTCCAAGCTCCAATTGAGGTGATTCAAATTGAATTGGAAAGATATTTAAATTATCTAAAACTTTTATGAAGAAGTCAGATCCTGAAAATGCCTCCATCCTGGTTGAATCTGCATCTGAAGGGGATTGAGTGGTTGAGTCCCGAACTCCAGTTTCTCTTTTCTTCACTTTTCTCCTCCCCTTGATCATTCTCATCACCAAATATCACCTTCCGGGTCCCCGGATCACCTAAACCCTGAAATATTGTGCAAAGAACATACCAAACGATATCCCGGGGGTAAACGTGTCCGGAATAGGGCCAAATATCGATAAAAAGAGGGGCTTTCCGACTATTTGTTGTTTTCACTCCCCGTGCATTATTCTCACGATAAAGCTCTAAAAAAGGCCTAAACCACCCAAAAATATGCTAGAAATGTGATAACCGTGGGTTAAACCATACATAAATGTACAGTAAAGTTGGTTCCCATCACCACCCCACACTTAGCCTTTACTCGCCCTCGAGTAAATCAGGCGATCAAACAGAAACAAAGAATCAACTTTACGGTACATGCATGCATTTCAAAATATCAAAGTAAAAGAGAGTTAGACAAGTGAATGTAGCACCTTGACTCCACAATGTCACGAAACGGAGTGAGTGTGTGATTGAATGACGACGACTTATACTAAATACGGTTACCGGCTTGGAATACCGGACGAACGACTGCACACAATCCTGCCCTTCCTAGAGTCTCCACTAATCGAGGTTCACCAAGGCCAGAGATCCGGTCAGGTAGGTCTTTAAAGGTTATAACGTTTAAGCTCGGACAGGGGTTATCGAAGGATAATTTGGGACTGGAGAACAGAAAGTACGAGTGAACCTAATCAGCTTGTGTAATCCCACAACCTCGAACATATAAACACCACCAAACTCCTTCAAATTTCATTTAAACTCATAGTCCAACCTCAACATCATAATAGGCTAGTAAGCACATCCCTTTTTCCGGCTTTCTTCGGTTCAAACTCTAATTCAATTTCTTATTCAAATTTTTTTTCCTTCACTTTCCTTGAACCGAAGGCCTTATAAAGATTTCCCAAGCTCCCCCCTTCTGAATGTTAGCTCACAATTCCCTCCTCGTAAGTATTCACAACTTCTCTCTCCCACCCCACACTTGCCTTGGCAAGTGTGTCTAAAGGAACGACTAAGTCCACTCGTAGGGTAGTCAAAAGAAACGTGACCAAAATATCGGCTCAGGGCTAGGAATTATGGGCTAAGTAACCAAAAAGGCTCATATTTTGGGCGGTGGTCAGACCGCTCCTATCAAGGCTGAGAAGGGTTTAGAGGGATAATGTTGGGATGTTGGCTTTTAGCTCTGGTCGTTTCAAAGAAACGCCTTTCCTGTCATTCCGAACCTACCAAGGTGAAAACTTTCTATTTCGCCTCAAAACTAGAAGTGCAGTGTGTAAAGCAATCGTACTAAGTACAAACGTCGTCAAACGATATTAAATGTGTTCCGTATCGTGAAAAGGTGGACTCACCGTAAGACATTCACAAGGCTAACAACCGTTTACCAACTCAATTGTGAAAAACATGCATATATCGCGGTGTTAAAACCTTGGAAAAGTTTGAAAACTCCTAGATATCGGCTCGAAGACGAGTAACAACTAAGTTTAAATCACATAACGGCATATCTCGAGTATAAATCAAATGAAAACAAGCTAAGCTAAGTCGTCCCACCCCCCACTTTAGTGAAATACCGTCCTCGGTGTGTAAACGAAAAAGAAGGAAAGACTTAGCTTAGTAGCCCGGAAAAGCACCGCAATCGAATCCCGTGATAGTCCCCAAAAAGCTCATTCCGATTCCCTGAAAGCATGATAACATAAACCAAACAAAGCATGCACTGGACATAGTCCACGTGCCCAAAACATGCACAGGAATTTGGTACTATAAAATAGAGACTCGACCACGTCAGAAAATTCGATCCACAAATGTAGCATCAAACATACACCCTCAAAAGGAGAACATTGCAGACTCAAACGCACAACAACAAAAAAAAATAATTATTCAAAATGATTTCCTTATTCCAGTGGGTTGCCTCCCACCTAGCGCCTTTGTTTTACGTCGTTGGCTCGACCAGATGACGTTCAACTGACTCAACTCAAAACAACCTCAAATAACATACCAAATAAGCACATATCATGTCAACCAAATTCAGCATTCATAAGTTGAACATGCCCAATGATATACCTAGTGCAAACATCAAAATATTCGAACTAATGAACGGCTTACCTCTTGCAACTTGCGCCGCTTTCTCCTGCCACCTCACACTTTCTTTCTTTTCCGGCTTTTTAGATGGCTTCCCTTTAGACTTCTTGCAATCAGGTGGTTTATCAATCCGCACTTTCCCCAGCTTGGGGAGCACCGGTACGACGGGCGATTACGATTTATTCTGTGCCTCGATCTTGCCTCGATCGACGATATCTCGTAAGCGCATCGCATCTCCTTTTGACAACCTTTTTCCTTCCTGCACATCAGTACGCACCACACCACAAGAAAACAAAGATTCTGTATATAAGCCTTCATCATTTATAGCATTTGGACCTCTATCCTTGTAAACATTTAAACGCTCTCTCTCGCCCCCAACACCAAAAGAAATATCTCCACTCTTAACTCCTATCTCGAAAGTCCTTTGGTGGTCAAAAAGGGACGACCTAACAAAACAGAGGTCTTGGAGTCCATCTCCATGTCAAGAATCACAAAATCCACGGGGAACACAAACTTTCCCACTTGCACTAAGACATCTTCCGCTATCCCTAAAGGTTTCCTCACCGACCTATCAGCCATCTGTAGGGTAATTCCCATAGGTTCCAGTTCACCTAACCCTAACCTTTCATATAAAGACTTAGGCATCAAGCTCACAGAAGCTCCTAAGTCACATAAAACATTTTCAATTACAGTATTGCCTATGGTGAAAGGAATGGTGAAACCTCCCCTATCTCTCATCTTAGGGGGTATCTTACTATCATAAACCGCTGAACACTCCTCCCCCAGCTTAACTATCTTACCCATTTTCTCTCGACTTGTCAACATCCCTTTCAAACATTTAAAATACTCAGGCACACTAGCAATTGTCTCTAACAAGGGAACATTGATCTCTACCTTCCTAAGAATGTCGAGGAATCTACTCTGCTCTCGGTAAGGACCGGCTTCTTAGGACCCTTAGGTGGGTAAGGCATCGTATTCTCATCAAAATCATGAGGGGGAGGAGGCATAAAATTTTTCTTACCTCGAGTGTTTGGACTTGGAGGCCTAGATGTAGCTCCTTTTGTCATCACTGGCTTGCTCGGCTCCTCCTCTTTAATGTCCAGCACTATGAAATCCTGCTTCTCCCTTTCTTCATCTCTTCTGGTTTGAGCTTCCTGCTCCCTCTGTACTTCCATTGTTCGCTCTTTCCTTACAATCTCCAGGTCTCTCTTAACAGCAGCTAACTCTCTTCGTACCGCTTCTAACTCGGTTTCCATTCTTTCTCTCTCTGCTATCTTAGCTTCATCCTCAAACCCTTCTTGTTCTTCTAGCGGCCCCTTATACTCAGAAGCTTTATCCTTCTCAGAATTCGGTACCATCTTCTCCAACTCTCGACTCGATTGACCCAACTCTTTACCACTTCTGGTAACTATGGCACAAACATCTTTAAAATTCTTGGGGTTCCTTTCAGTATTGCTAGGAAGCCCCGTATTCAATGGTCGTTGAGCTCTGTTCTTGGTCATCTGCCCTATCTGAATCTCCAAATTACGCATGGCCGCTTTTTGTTCAATCATGAA
The DNA here is from genome assembly GCA_026214975.1 of Gentiana macrophylla. Classification (NCBI taxonomy): domain Eukaryota; kingdom Viridiplantae; phylum Streptophyta; class Magnoliopsida; order Gentianales; family Gentianaceae; genus Gentiana; species Gentiana macrophylla. The sequence continues at coordinate 35,930,475 of CM047805.1, forward strand.
CTTGTTCAACTGATCAGAGCTTTCATTAGAGGGCTTCTTCTAATTCCCCAAACTACTCCCTTGTTGATTGTAGGAGTTGTTCTGCCTATGAGCATTAGGGTGTTGATAAGTTTCATAATTCTGATTTCCGGCTTGTTGGTTATTCTGTTGGTTGCCGGATTGCTGCCCATGCTCTCTATTCCCATTATCTCGGCTCTGATTATTACCCCACTGGTCTTGTCGATTCTGGCCCCAACTTTGGTTCCCTGAACTTGATTCTGATTTCCATACCCTTGGTTATTTTCTGTCCAATTTCCTTAGGAATTTTGAGAATTCTCTTGATCGCGATTCTGACTCCAACCGCGGTTGCCTTGGCCCTGATTGTTGGAATTTTGTCTGGACCACTGATTGTTCTGGTTGTTGCCTCGGTCCCAATTTCCCCAGCCACTCTGATTTCCTTGATTCCACTTCTGCATTCTTTGGTTCTTTGCTCAATTGTTCCACTGACTTAAGTTCCAATTGCCCCCAGCATTGTTTCCAACATAATTTATATCGTTTTGTTGGAAATCATCTTCCATACCAGTGCCCATCATCGACTCTTGCCATTGATTATAATTCGATGATTGCTGCCAGTTCTGATTATTGCTTTGTTGGTTATTCTGGTTCCATTGACCCCCAGAATTTTTCTGTTGATTCGACTGTTGGCACTTTCCAAAGCCTTGCTGATTTACATTTTGGGGACCTCCCTGTCCCAACCTAGTGAGTGCCGCAACTAACTCTTCCATACTTGAGACGGGCTGCTGTTGATGTTGCTGTGGCAATTGTGGAGGAAGAGTCGTTCTATTCGGGCTCGTACAAAACTGAGCCGTATGATTACCCCCACATAACTGACAAAGCTGCTGTGCCTCTTTCAACTTCTTGTTTTCTGACTGTAGAGCTAACAATTCCTCATGTGCAGCTGTCTCTTTCTCTAACTGCTCTCTAAGTGCTTTAGATGTCTGTTGTTGCTCTTTCGGATTTTCTCTACCAGAGGAGGAAACCCACTCATCATCTCCCTCTATAGCTGAATTTATGTATCTCATTGCTGCCTCGGGATCTATGGTCATCAAATTACCCCCACTCGTCGCGTTCAGATGATTTACATCGGCCTTGTCCAAAGGTTTCATAGATTAATATCACTGCTCAAGCTATCCTGAAGGTTGTGTGGAGGGCATTTCTTCAACAATGCCTTGAACCTCTCAAGCTGCTTTCTCATTGTTTCCCCACGTCGACCATTAAAATTGTGTATTTCTCGCTTGAGGTCTTCAATCTTGGCTGGAGGAAAGTACTTACGTAAGAAAACGTCGGTTACCTCAGCCCACGTGCTCAACAAATGATGAGGAAGCGTATTAAACCACTTCCTCACAGCTCCTCTTAAGGCAAATTGAAACATCATTAACTTGAGCGCCTCTTCGCTCACTCCATTGTATTTCAACTTTGAGATAATCTGTAGATAATTGTCCAAGAATTCATTGGGATCCTCGTCCCACTTCCCGTAGAAAGATCGCATTCTCACTAATCAGATTGATAACATTCTCGCTTTGGTTCCATGTTGTTAGCATGGATGGTGGAATTCGATAGGATTATGCCCGGTGCCTTGATACGAGGTAACAACATAATCTCGTGCCGATTGAAACCCTTGATTCTCATGTGGATTGATTGGTCATTGTTGATAATCGAGGTGGTCTGATTTTGTTGATTGTTCAAATGATTATTTTGTTGTTGTTGGTTCAACAAATTTTGAAACATCTGGCCCGATTCAACAAGTTCTCGTCTATCTGTTCGGAGAGGTCATTTCTTGTTGGTGATGAAGGGGTTGTTGGTTGTTGTTCAAATTGTTCAACCCCACTTGTCCATTATTGTTGGGCAACCCATTTCTGCCGTCTCTAAACCCTTCCAACCCAAACTGAGGGTTTTGATCTCTGCCATTCTGACCATTCTGCAAATTTTGCTGTTGTTGGCCATTGACACCATTATTCTGCGGGTTCTGTCCATTTCTTCCATCACCCCTTTCTAAAGTGGGGTCAAATAAATTTCTTCCATCTGTCCTTACAGCCATACGAGGATCAAGAGGATTTCTCTCGCGTGGAGGTGGGTTATTTAGAGTACCCAAACCTCCTATTTGAGACGTCCCATCATCATTCAACTGATCCCTACCATTGGTTGTCATTCCTTCTTCCTCTGAAGAGAAGTCTGATATTTCGTGTCCGTCCACAGTTTCTGGAGTAAGATCAAATTGTAGTCTTCTTCTTAAATCGTTCCTCTGTCTGGCGAAAGATTCTATCTCGGGTTGGTATGGCTCAAGAGGTTGTTGTCGAGACCTCCTTGTGTTCATACACTGCAAAACAACAATGAAACAACAAGAAAACGTAAAAATGACCTAAGCCCAAGCTTTCGGTGAACTATTGTGATATCAAAATATTGCAAATCCCCGGCAACGGCGCCAACTTGATAAGAGGATTTTTGCAATCCGGTTAATCAAGTAAAACTCGAAACCTTAGCAAAATCTACTTTCTAACGGCGAGACCGGATCGATTGTAGGTAGTGCTTGAGGAGTCCGAGGTCGAACCCACAGAGATTGGCTTTGAGTACCACAGCTGACTTTGCACTCAGTTCAGGTCAACCAAGTTGGTGAAAAGTTTATACTAATGCGTAAATTAAAGATTATACTAATCGGTCTCTTTTACGTTTAACGGAGGTATGGCCGGACTATGATCCAGGGAGCTAATTTACTCTCAAAACGACTATCTCGGGGGAGTTTCCTATCTTAACTATCCAACGAGTAAAGCCTAAGGTTGAAAACCCCGTATCAGAAAAGAACTCAACGCCTAGGGTGTCAACCTAGAACACAGGTAGGTGTCAAACTACCTTTTAAGCCTTAACTTCTACGGTCCCGAAACCCCGGTTCCCACACCTAGCCGCAACATACATTTATAAGCTATGGCGTGTGAGATAACGAACTAGGTTGTCAAGCTAATTCATTTTTTGTTTAAGCAAGTTTCGTGATGCAAATTACCCGTTAAAAACGTTTAACTACGCGCTAAACTACCCCCCGAGTTTATCCCCCTGAGAGCGTTTTACCCGCCTTCATATAATTCGGCCATAGAAGGAACTTAGCTACCCATAATATGATTAAAGCGAGAAACAATATGAGAAATCATTACAAGAACGATAAAGAAATAAGAATTCATACCGAACTGTTTGAAGAAATAATAATTCAAACAAAACCGTAGCCAAAGAATCAATTTCTGACAATCAAACTGTAAAAATCTAATGTTGTGATGTAGATAGTGTTGTAGGAAATCAAAAGACGATCGAAACGGTATATGGCACTTAATCGTACGCTTCCGTATGAGGGAAATCGCCCCAAAACGGCCTATGGTGTTCCAAATCGTCAAAAAAAACTCCTGTCTGAAATCGTTTGAGCTGCTATTTATACTTTAGGTCGAATTTAGGCTATCCGTACGGATTGGGAATGTGTCCGTACGGACAGTTCATGTTCTTGTCCGTACGGATGGGCCATGGTCCATACGGATATATCTCTGTATTCATTTTCCAACTTCTGCCTTCAGCTCGCTCCGTTTCCGACAGCTCTGCAGTAGAACCTTCATAAATTATTCGTCTAAGCTCCGATTGAGGTGATTCAAATTTCATTGGCAATCTATTTAAATTATCTAAAACTTTTATGAAGAAGTCAGATCCTGAAAATGCCTCCATCCTGGTTGAATCTGCATCTGAAGGGGATTGAGGGGTTGAGTCCCGAACTCCAGTTTCTCTTTTCTTCACTTTTCTCCTCCCCTTGATCATTCTCATCACCAAATATCACCTTCCGGGTCGCCGGATCACCTAAACCCTGAAATATTGTGCAAAGAACATACCAGACGATATCCCGGTGGTAAACGTGTCCGGAATAGGGCCAATTATCGATAAAAAGAGGGGCTTTCCGACTATTTGTCGTTTTCACTCCCCGTGCATTATTCTCACGATAAAGCTCTACAAAAGGCCTAAACCACCCAAAAATATGCTAGAAATGTGATAACCGTTGGTTAAACCGTACATAAATGTACAGTAAAGTTGGTTCGCATCAGAAGTCGATCGAGCCGTAGCTACTGTTGACCACCCAACCGTGGTTAAACCACTTTCGAACCATGCTTGCCCGTGATTATCCAATCCTTAAACATCAAACTTTCACGTAGACACTACGGAACAAAAACGTAATCTCGTCAAGGTAAGGTGGAATTCACCGAGAATCCAACACCTTAACCACGAGGTTTCGGGATTTTACTCCTTATGCTTTCGCAGAGTGGGATTCACCGAGAATCCATCACCCAACCTCGACGATTGAAAAAACCCATGTTCCTCGGTTTTTACCCTAATTAGTTTCTAATAAATATCAAACAATTAATTAAAACTAATTGCGTATTTTATACATGCCTAACTAATTTCTCGAATTAATTTCTACATGTATGCATATGGAGTGGAATTCATGATATGATGTCATGGCAATTTTCCGGTTGTACACATACAATCTAAACATGTATACTAGTGCGGAAAATAAACACCGAGATGGACCGTTGGCACCCCCGTATCTAATCTATTAAAAATAAATAACCAAAACCCTAACTAGGGTTTACTTCTTTCTAACATAATCTGCAGCGGTTTAAAATCTTCGACGATCGGAAAAACAAACGAACTCGGATCGCGACGAAACTTTCCAGATCTGTTCCTCACCCCTTGGGCTTCATTATGGATGGTTGGATCGGAGCTTTGACTTGTAAATCTTCTCCAGTGAGCCGCCCAACTTGCTGCTGAATCTGACTTTTACAGCAGCGCATCAATGACTTCCCGAGGCCGATTGGGAATCGAGATGAATCCCGATCGACCTAAAATTTTTATCCAACGTCCAAAACTCCATATTTTTCAATTTGACCGGTTGGATTTGCGTTTCAACGGTCCAAACTCTCCCAGAAATTCGAGGAAGTCACAGGTAGGGTTTCTGTAATCCTGTGTTTTTCTGTTACAACAGCTTCTTTGCAGCAACGAACGGATATCAAAATGGACTCCGATCGGGATATCATCTCGATTCACATGCCAAATTTTGTGGAATTGTTCATCATCTTCCAATCTTGATTCTGACCGGAGGGATCGTCGTTTCAACGGCTCGATCAACGGGAAAAACGAAATAACTAAACTGCTACTAAACTGATCTATTTTCTGGAAATTAAAATTGCAATAAAAATAAATTACATAATTTACTATACTCATATGAACGAATTTTCATCGTTTATATGAGTTTACAATAGATCTAAACGGGTAAACAGTGCTAACCCCCAATCCATCTCTTCAACCATAGCAATTAATCATTATCAATGCATAAAACAATAAATAAAATTTACCTACATGCAATTCCACTCCTTTAAATCGTTTAATTATGATTATGACTATATAAATCGTGGAACCTTGCTCCGATACCACATGAAGGATGCAGGTTCTTAGATCTAAACGAGTTAGATCTACGCGCAGCGGATGGATCACGACTTATACATCATAATACAAAATTAAAGGACTTAAACTTCTACAAGGGGGTTAAGATCATGTTACCAATAGTAGGAAGAGAAGCCAAGATCTTCCGATGTGTTCTCCAAACGGCGGTTGGTGGACACTCTTCTTGATACACGAACCTCCTCGATATGCAACACCAAGAAAAACTCCAAGTTTTTCTTCCCCTAAAACCTTAGACAAGAAAAACTAATTTTTTTCTCTCTTTTATGGTGTGGTGGTCGAATTTTTTCCTTGTCCTTTACCCTTGGAATAACTCTCCTTTTATAGGAGAGTAAATCCTTGGTCTCCAAGTTTTAATTAATTAAATAAATAATTAATTAAATAAAATAAAAAGATATTTTCCTTAATGAATAATTGTGACATATTATTGACCAATAGGAAACCAAATAACATGGCATCCAACCAATCACATAACAAGAGTATCTTTTATTTTCCATAACACAAGAAAATTAATTCTTGTGCTAATTAGAGACCATAATGGCGCCACCCCTAGGGTATAAAAGCCCACATAAAATGTCTTTTATGTGTATTACATTATTTAGCCCAACTAAATAATATTTATGCGTATCAATTAATTAGCCCAGCCAATTAATTATCACTGAGGCCCAAATAACAAGATTATTAGTCCGAATTACAGAAGCCACATCGGGGACCATGGACCTATAACCAGTAGCTCCAATAATTAATTATTTATCGAACATAATAAGTACATTAATTATTAATTCCGGGATTATGCCACCATAAACCCGGCCCGAACTCTACCGATTATAGATGTATACTTATACTCAACCCATAGAGTGAATAAGCGTCCATTGATATAATCACTACATACGGATTAACCCTCCATAGACTGTCCATTTTGAGTGGGAAGTCTCCGTGAACCCGACTCAGAATATCTTATCCTTATTTACCATTAACCCCCTGATGATCAATTAGTTCACATATCAGACTAGTGATCAATTAGTCTAATATGAACTCCCGGGATTGATCACTTTCTTAAGGCTAACAAATAAGGGGACTGTCTCTTTACTTCCCGCAGGAAGGAATGGATTCCATGTCTGTGAAAATCAGAACTACTCACTCATCTGGAGATAGTGCCATGAGAAGTGGCTTGGAACCCATATTTAAGTGAACCGTAACTAACACATCAAACACTTCCCCGGGACAAGCAGCACCCTGTGATCACCTCAGGATTAAGGTTGATCCATTTATGATCATCTAATGATTTAATAAGATTCCTCGATTACGGAATTATATCGAGAAATACAGAATAAATCGGTCCAGTCCTACATGAATGCCATCATATATAAATGCCCCACGTAGGTACCCTCTACCGACAGTCCGGATAAGACTATCACACCCTACGGTGTTCTGGGCGCATTATTAGTGTTTTAATCAAGAGACCCTAAACTCTGATTAAGTTCACCACGGACTAACAGTTTAAGCATATCTCCACTAACTCAATCCTCACGTGTAATCCATACACTGAGTTAAGTGGTTACATATTTTAGGTGTGATGCCCGGAAGACAATTTTGTAATTGTTTTTATTTAATAAATGAATTGACATTATTATTCATATTTATTATTCTCATAATCACCGATGTGACAATAGTATTTACACTACAGAAAACCCTAAAGTATATCGCTTATGTAATCACTTGACTCAGTGTATGGTATATACACGGGAGGATTGAGTTAGTGAAGATGTACTTAAAATACAATTAGCCCGTAGTGAAGTTAATCGAGAGTATCGGGTCTCTCCTTTAACGTGCTATTAATGCGCCCAGAACACAATTGGTGTGATTGTCTTATCCGGATTTTCGGTTAAAAGAACCTAGTGGGGCATTTATATATGATAGATATATCATATAGGGCTGGACATATTTGATTAGAGTTCACGATATAATTCCGTAATCGAGAATTCTTATCGAATCAATGGATGATCATATTTATGGATATATCTTAATCTGAGGTGATCACGATCCAACCGCTTGAATCGATTATGAAGTTTGACTTGGCGGTTAAGGATTACACCGAGTCGTGGTCCGAATTACCCCATCTTGGCATTGTAATTGGATTGAGTGAGTAGTCCGTGTTATCACGGATACGGAATCCATTCCTCCATTTCTCGGAAGTAGATAGAGCGCTCTTATTTGTTAATCCTAAAACGATCGATCCATGGAGTTCATATTACACCGATTAGCTACCAGGTGAGTTGTATGAATTAATTGATCACTAGGGGTTAATGGTAAATAAGGATAAGAGGTTCTAAAAGGGTTAACGGTAACTTCCGATTTAGAATGAATAATCTATGGAGGATTAATCCATATGTAATGATTATATCAATGGACGCTTATTATTATTCTCGTGAGGAGATAAATGTAATCTTATAATCGGAGGAGTGCAGTCACGGGATTATGGTGGCATATTCCTGTGATTGATTTATCGAATATAATTATTCTGTTCGTAAGATAATTATTTATTTGATTTATCGGAGTCACGATTATTAGTCCATGGTCCCCGACGTGCTTCCTAATATAGCATAGCTATTCTCGGACGTTGAATCCTAATAATATTAATTTAGTTCTTGTTGGACTTTATTAAACGATATGTGAATTAATTGTTTAGTGGACTATTAAATTAGTTGGGCTAAATAATTAAATATGTGAAAAAGACATTTTTCATAATCTTGGCCCAAAAAGTGTGTTATGGCCAAAATTATTGTGACTAGGTCACAAGCAAGTAAATTTTCGGCCAAAGACTTGTTTTATGGAACAATAAATTAATTTTCTTGTGTATTAATAAGACATGTGCACAAAATATTTATTGGATAAATATTTATGGAAAGAAATAAAAATAAATATTATTCTAGATTTGTTCTAGAATATTATGGGATTATTTTTATTTAATGGATTTGTTTTAATTGCAAAATTAAATCCTTGGAGGTTAAGTTTTACTATCCTATATAAAGAGAGTTAACCCAAGCCTTAAAAACACACAATGAAATTCGACTTCTCCTCTTAGAGAGAAGAAGGAATAAAATTCGGCCAAGGGGAATAAGGGAAAAATCTTGGAGATTTTTCCGGGTAGCATATCGGAAGGGTTCGAGTCGAGAATTTTCCTTCCACCGGGAGTTGCTTGGATCACACGTACGGAAGATCGTGGTGCTCTTCACATCTTCTTGCATTCATCCTTTTGCGGTTCTTCAACTTGTATTTTGAGATCCAAGAGGTATGTTCTACAACCCCCTTGTAGATATAGATCTAGTTATTTTATTACGTGTAATTTATAGATCTAGATCCTTAAATCGCTTCCGCTGCGGTTGATATTACTAATAACATACAGATATGCTTAGGGTTTGCAGCAGTGTATTACTTTACAAGCACAAAGCAAGTAATAAGGTGAGATAAATTCTGTCATTCATTATTAAAAACAATTACACAAATTGTCTTTCGGGCACTACACCTAACAGCTTCGAGCCCCCCGGGCCATCTTGACCTGTACTGTATTACCCGACCTCCACTCTTACCGAGCCGACCTGCGGTGGTATGTTAAGAAGGGCCGAGCTGACCTCTTACCTGGGGTTCAGGTCCGCTTTCTCAGTTAAACTCTAGGGCTACAAGTCTTCAATTAATGATTAGCAAATATAAAGATGACAAGTGGCGAGGGCTAGTCCGACCCTCGTCATAAGCCTCCCAGATCTGACTGAATTACTTGTTGTGAGGTCGGATCTGTTAGAGGTTTTGTTCGGACACTGTCATCTAGACTTGTAGAAAATGATGGTTAAAATGGATATGTTAAATGATATGTCATATTGGGCCTATTGGGCCTAAGTGGTGAATGGAAAGTGTTAGTAATAAAGGGAAAATTGGAGAAACCAATTTCTCCCACATTGGAAGGAAGGAAGGAAAAGAGCCAACATATATATGATGTTGTATTAGTGTAGTAGTGAGAATTTACCAACTTTATACACCGTTCTCTACGCGCGGGCGCTGGGGGGATGCAAATCCATCCGGATTTCAGCTTGAACTTGTGTGCGAGTGCGCGTCCTGCGGACACGAATGCAACTCGATTCAAAGGCTTCCAGTGAAGGTTCGGTTTTGCAACCTGAACCTTTATTTTTCGAACTGAATTATCAAATTCAGAGTGACCTTCCAACTGACAACACTTATGGCATCTGGCGACATCGTACCTGTTCCAATCCTGAGCTTTGATGACATTCAATACGAGCTGAGGCTGTTCCACTTCGAATTCCATCTGTTTTTTGACATCCTCTATAGAATAAAGCCTATATAAACAGACTTCTTGATCAGTTCTTCATACCCGAATACAGAGCATTCTGCTTCCTCTTTTACTTATGAAAACTGAGAGTTCAAACTACAAGGTTCTTAAGCAATTGAAGGCGTCGTGCTTCCTGTCATTGCTATCCGTTCTATCCTGAGAGATTAATGTCCTGCTGAAGCTCACGGCACACGAAGGTGAGGGGACGAATTAGTCTTAAGGAAACTGTGTGCAACACAGGGCTCGGATCATATATCCTTTTCGTTTTCTTTGCAATTGTAATTCGATTTCTTGTATTTCGTTTAACTTGTATTATATTTCGTTTATGAACAAGAATGTCCAACAATCTTAAGACTAAATCTGATATTTCTTGTTCATTAACGAGAAGAAATTGAGAACGAACAGTTTCAATAACTGTGTTGAATCGAGCTGGTTCTTGTGTTGAATAGTTTGATCTTAATAAATCGTTCATACGATTTTGTGATTCAGTTTTCCGTATTTGAAGAAAGCGAATCGAGGTGTGTAAAAACGAGCTGTTTGGTTGAATCAAGTTGGGTTTTAAAACGAGCTGATTTGATTATAAAGAGCTGTTTTAAACGAGCTGTTTTTATTTTAAAACGTGCTAATTTTAATCAAGCTGAATTTTAAACGAGCTGTTTTAAACGAACTACTTAAAAACGAGCTGTTTTGGGTTTAAAACGAGTTCCAAACGAATCTTTTGTTGAATTGAGTATAGTTCAATTAAAAATTGTTCTATAAATTGTTGAAAGGAAATTTAATCAATTTGTGTGCTAAATTTCAGAAATGACAACCAGTGCGGCTCAGAATGGTGCTGATGGTCAGACTCAGCCTTTGGCTATGGTGCAACAAGTGCCAAATCGAGGTGCTGCTTCTATGAATCAGCATGAGAGGCCGGAAAAATTCAATGGCTTGAATTTTAAGAGATGGCAACAAATGATGATGTTCTATCTCACAACTTTGCGTATGGCTAAATTCCTAACCGATGATCCACCAACACCGGAAGCGGAAGGAGAGCCGAATCAAGATTTTCTGTTTGCCATGGTTGAATGGAAACAATCTGATTATCTTTGTAGACATTATATAATGAATTGTTTAGTTGACTCATTGTATGATGTATATTGTGATAAAAAGAGTGCAAAAGAATTGTGGGAGGCACTAGATAAAAAGTATAGAACCGAAGATGCAGGTACAAAGAAATTTGTCTTTGGCAGGTTCTTGGAGTACAAGATGGTGGACTCTAGACCACTCATGGAACAAGTGGAAGAATTTCAGTTGATTCTTCACGAGATTCAAGCTAAAAAGATGGAGCTTAGTGAAACTTTCCAAGTCGCTTGTGTTATTGAGAAATTACCAAATGCGAAGGAAAAGATTTCAAGAATTACCTTAAGCATAAACGAAAGGAAATGAGCATGGAAGATCTTGTTTTTAGGCTTCGTAATGAAGATGACAATAAGAAGTCTGATAAAAGAGGAAATTACTCTCAGAATCTTGCAAGGGCCAACGTGGTAGAACATGGCCAAAGCTCGAAAAAGAACAAGTTTGTTAAGAAATCAAAAACGGGACCAAAAGGTAAATTGGGACCGAAAGGTGGCATTGAAAAACCTAAGTTCCAAGGGAAATGTTTCAATTGTGACAAGATTGGTCACAAATCTGCTTGATTGCAAGCTACCAAAGAAGAAGGTTTCAAGAAATTATTGTTTAAGGCATGGAAGATATTGATCTTTGTCTTTGTTGTGTCGAGAGAGAACATGGTGGATTCAAATCCAAGAGAATGGTGGGTAGACACAGGGCTACAAGGCACATATGCTCTGACAGAGGAAGTGTTTACTAAGTTCGAGTCGGTTCAAGGTAATGAGACTTTGTTCATGGAAACTCGGCTACTTCGCTATATAATGGAAAAGGAGAAGTGATTCATAGATGACTTACGCAAGCATCTAACTCAAGAATGTGCTATATGTCCCGGATATGCGTAAGAATCACGTGTGTCGGAGTCTTTGTTGAATAAGAATGGCTTCCGCCTTGTTTTAGAGTCCGACAAGTTTACTTTAACTAAGAGTGGTATGTATGTTGGTAAGGGGTATGCATGTAATGGCATGGTCAAGTCAATGTAATGGTTGTTAGGCCAAACAATATCAATAATAATATTCTTTGGTTCGCTTACTTGGTTGAGTCATCTTCCTTATGGCATGGTAGACTAGGACATGTTAATTACGATTTCCTGCGTAGATTAATAAGCCTAAAATATATCCCCAAATTCGAAATTGATAAAGAACATAAGTGTGAAACTTGTGTTGAAGCGAAATTAACAAGAGCGTCCTTTCAAAATGTTGAAAGAAATACGCAACCACTCGAACTAATACATAGCGACATGTGTGATCTTAAAATTGTGCAATCGAGGCGGAAATAATTATTTTATTACCTTTATCGATGACTCGCACTAAATATTGCTATGTATACTTGTTAAAAGGAAAATATGAAGCGATAGATAAATTTATTCTATTAAGTAAAGAAGTTGAGAATCAACATGGAAAAAGATCAAAATACTCGAAGCGATAGAGGTGGTGAATATTTGGCACCACTAAGTGATTTTGTGCCGAACATGGGATTATTCATGAAATAACCGCGCCATGGTCACCACAATCGAACGGAGTTCTTTGAAAGGAAAAAATCGAACATTGAAAGAAATGATGAATTCAATGTTGTTGAGTTCAGGAGTATCACAAAACTTGTGGGGGGAAGCTATCTTTTCTAGCAATTATCTTTTAAATAAGATACCCCGAAAGAAACAAAAGAAAACTCCTTATGAACTGTGGAAAGGTAAACCACCTTCTTACAAATACTTGAAAGTGTGGGGGTGCCTTGCAAAGGTGCTTGTACCTACACCCAAAGAAGTAAAGATAGGATCAAAAACTGTTGATTGTATATTCATTGGATATGCACACAACAGTAGTGCTTATCGATTTCTTGTGTATAAGTCAGATAATCCTGAAATGCATAAAAATACGATAATGGAATCGAGAAATGCATCATTCTTTGAGAATGTATTTCCGGCTAAAACAAATGAACCTAGTTCATTAAAGCGTGTTCATGTTCAGGATCACCCTTCTGAACAAGTAAATGAAGAAGAGCCAACTGAGGTTGAGCCAAGAAGAAGCAAGAGGTCAAGGACTGAAAAATATTTTGGTGAAGATTTGATCATTTATATGATAGAGACAGATCCTCAAAGCTTTAAAGAAGCGATAACTTCTTCAGAAGGTCCAATGTGGAAAGAAGTAATAAATAGTGAAATAGACTCTATATTGCAAAATCATACTTGGGAGTTAGTTGATCTACCTCCAGGATGTAAGCCACTAGGATCAAAATGGATCTTTTAGAGGAAAATGAAACCTGATGGATCTATTGATAAATATAAGGCCAGGCTAGTAATAAAGGTTATAGTCAAAAAGAAGGTCTTGATTATTTTGACACATATTCTCTAGTGATTTAGAATAACTTCCATTAGGATGGTACTTGCTATAGCCGCTTTGCGTAATTTAGAAGTACATCAAATGGATGTGAAAACCGCTTTCTTAAATGGATATTTAGAAGAAGAAATCTACATGGAACAACTTTGAGGTTTTTCTAGTCGAGACAAGATAAGAAAGTGTGTAAATTGGTTAAGTCATTATAGGCTTAAAACAAGCACCAAAACAATGGCATCAAAAGTTTGATCATGTTATGCTTGAAAAAGGGTTCAAAACCAATGAATGTGATAAATGTATTTACATGAAAGAAACAAAAGATGGCTATGTCATCTTATGTCTTTATGTGGATGACATCTTTGATAGTTGGTAGTAATGATAAGATGATCAAATCTACCAAAGATATGTTAAACGCTTGATTTGAAATGAAAGATATGGGTTTAGCGAGAGATGATATTGGGAATTAGAATTACAAGAAATTCTAATGGTCTCATTTTGAGTCAATCTAATTATATTGATAAAATCTGGAAAAATTCAATAAAGATGACTCAAATGAAGCTAGAACTCCAATAGATCAAAGTCACCTTTGTTCAAAAATAAAGGTGAGGTGTATCTCAATTAGAGTACGAAATGATCATTGGAAGTCTAATGTACTTAATGAGTTGTACTAGACCGGATATAAACTTACGCTTGTTGGCAAGCTAAGTAGATATACTAGTAATCCGAGTCATGAACATTGGAAAGCTATAGTAAGGTTACTAAGATACTTAAGATATACTCGTAAGTATGGTCTTCACTATACAAGAGAACCAATTGTTATAGAAGGATATATTGATGCAAATTGGATTTCAGATTCAAAGGATTCAAAATCTACAAGTGGCTTTGTATTCACGTTAGGCGGTGGAGCCGTGTCTTGAAATCTTCCAAACAAACCGTGATAACCCGGATCCACAATGGAATCTGAGTTTGTGGCATTGGATAAATGTGGTGAAGAGGCGAATGGTTGCATCAATTCTGAGAGGATATTCCTCAATGGCGAAGCCGATGCCGAGAATATGTATTCATCGTGACAGATCAATGCTGATTGGAAGAGCACGAATATAATGTATAATGGTAAGTCTAGGCACATCGCCGAAGACATAATTCCATTAGACAACTACTCTCAACTGATACGATTACCTTAGACTATGTTAAGTCAGAGGATATTCTTGCGGATCCGCTAACCAAAGGGTTAAATAGAGAGGTAGTTGCTAAATCATCAAGAGGAATGGGACTAAAGCCCATGGAATAAAACTTTATGAAGGAAAACCCAACCTTGTAGATTGGAGATCCCAAGATCTTGGTTCAATGGGACAACCTAATTGCCGAAGTAAAGTCACTGTGGGGGGTAACCCTCAAGCTCATTCCTAAGATGAAGAAACAGTGAGATTGAACGAGGATAAGCTCACAAAAGAGCTTTTAATGATTTGTGTAAGAAGAATATTTTGAGAAAATTCTGAATTACAGAATCACCTATGTAAGAGAGAAGAGGGGCCACTTCAAAGGGAATTGTGAGGGCGCAATTCTTAGAAACTCTTACTGAACCAGGCAGATTCCACGGCCAAAATGGACATAACCGCAAGAACCCATGTTGATAGGTAGATGCAGTGTGGTTGATATATCATCATTTACATCAACGGCAGAATAGTTCAAGGACATCGCGTATACTAGTAAGCCAGTAAAGTAAACATATTTAATCAAGGGAAGGTTCAAAGGGTCACACCTACCTATCCTATGCATTGATCTATCGCCGAACTCTCAATTTCATTCTTAGAGCCTTTGATAGGGTTTAAACACTATTCCATTCATGTGGGGGATTGTTGGAAAATGATGGTTAAAATGGATATGTTAAATGATATGTCATATTGGGCCTATTGGGCCTAAGTGGTGATTGGAAAGTGTTAGTAATAAAGGAAAAATTGGAGAAACCAATTTCTCCCACATTGGAAGGAAGGAAGGAAAAGAGCCAACATATATATGATGTTGTATTAGTGTAGTGGTAATAATTTACCAACTTTATACACCGTTTCTCTGCTGCGGGCGCGAGGGGTGCAAATCCATCCGGATTTCGGCTTGAACTTGTGTCTGCGGCGCCACGTCTGCGGACACGAATGCAACTTCGATTCAAAGGCTTCCAGTGAAGGTTCGGTTTTGCAACCTGAACTTTTATTTTTCGAACTGAATTATCAAATTCAGAGTGACCTTCCAACTGACAACACTTATGGCATCTGCTGATACTGTGCCTGTTCCAATCCTGAGCTTTGATGACATTCAATATGAGCTGAGGCTGTTCCACTTTGAATTCCATCTGTTTTTTGACATCCTCTACAGAATAAAGCCTATATAAACAGACTTCTTGATCAGTTCTTCATACCCGAATACAGAGCATTTTGCTTCCTCTTTTACTTATGAAAACTGAGAGTTCAAACTACAAGGTTCTTAAGCAATTGAAGGCGTTGTGCTTCTTGTCATTGCTATCCGTTCTATCCTAGGAGATTAACGTCCTGCTGAAGCTTACGGCACACGAAGGTGAGGGGACGAATTAGTCTTAAGGAAACTGTGTGCAACACAGGGCTCGGATTATATATCCTTTTCGTTTTCTTTGCAATTGTAATTCGATTTTCTTGTATTTCGTTTAACTTGTATTTTATTTCGTTTATGAACAAGATTGTCCAACAGAGTCGAGATTATTCATTCAAAAGCTCTTTGATCTCCTTCAACTCAACAAGAAAAAGGTTAGATGTGGGGTACTCAGAGCCAGAAATTATGTTAGTTATTTCGTTGAAAACTCCCAAAAATTGACACAATTTCTCCACCTTTCTCCACTCAGATGCAGTAGGAACATATTTAAACCCAAAAACAATATCAGAATATCTTGGGAACACATCTTTGACTTCTAATACTGAAGCCAACATCATGTAAGTTCCGTTCCATCTTGTGGGACAATCTAGAAACAAATTTTTGGAAGGCAATTGGAGTTGATTCTTGATTTTTCTAAACTTAAAAAGACGGGATTCAGAAGACCTCAAGTACTTAACTCCTTCCCTAACAGTTTCAATCACATCTAAAATTTGGTCCAAACCATCTTTGACTAAAAGATTAAGTATGTGGGGACAAAAACGTACATGGAATAAATCCCCTCCAATACTCAACTTCTTCCTAAGTACCAAATCATCCTTAAGTCTCCTAACACATACGTCATTGTATGAGGCATTATCAACGGTAATGCTAGTGTTAGGTGTAGTGCCCGAAAGACAATTTGTGTAATTGTTTTTAATAATGAATGATGAAATTTATCTCACCTTATTACTTGCTTTGTGCTTGTAAAGTAATACACTCTTTGCAAACCCTAAGTATATCTGTATGTAACCACTTAACTCGGTGTATGGATTACACGTGAGGATTGAGTTAGTGGTGATATACTTAAAGCTGATAGTCCGTGGTGAACTTAATCGAGTTTAGGGTCTCTTGATTAAAACACCAATAATGCGCCTGAACACCTTAGGGTGTGATAGTCTTATCGGACTGTCGGTAGAGGTACCTACGTGGGGCATTTATATATGATGGCATTCATATAGAATTTGGACGATTTAATCTGAATTTCTCGATATAATTCCGTAATCGAGGAATCTTATTAAATCATTAGATGATCATATATGGATCAACCTTAATCCTCGAGGTGATCACGAGTCTTTGCTTGTCCCGGGTAGTGTTTGATGTGTTGAATACGGTTCACTTAAATATGTGTTCCAAGCCACTTCTCATTGGCACTATCTCCGGATGAGTGAATAGTTCGATTTTCACGGACATGGAATCCATTCCTTCTGCGGGAAGTAGAGAGACAGTCCTTATTTGTTAGCCCTAAGAAAGTGATCGATCCCGGAGTTCACATTTGACTAATTAGCTACTAGTCGATATGTGTGCTAATTGATCATCGAGGGATAATGGTAAATAAGGATAAGATATTAAAGTCGGGTTCACGGAGACTTCCCACTCGTAATGGGACGATCTATGGAGGGTTAATCCGTATGTAGTGATTATAGCAATGGACGCTTGTTCACTCTATGGGTGATGTATTATTTTTATATGATTAAATATACGTTATATTATTATGTTTTATCAACGAATTCTATATAAAATATATGAAATTATGATATAAATGGTATGAAAACTTAATCTTTATAATTTAGAGTAGTTAGTAGTAAAAATAGTAAAAAGTTGTAATTTTGTACCGATTTTAGTAAATCGGAGTGTCGTGTCAGATTTACGTGGGTATTTGTGGTATTGTATTGCAGATTTATAAACCGAGACCCCGAGAATCGACATATTGAAGTACAATCATATCTCTGGAATGATTTAGAGAGTGCCACGAGCTTAAATGGTCAATTGAAAAGCTTAAGTGGTTAAGTGGCCAACCAATCTGGTTAAGTGGAAATCGAGAAATGTCTTCGACAAACGAATGGCTCATCAAAACGACATTTTCAGAAAAAGTGTTCTTCACGAAAGTTGTAGATTTTTCCGACAGCTTTCCAATGCAATTTAAATTATGAAGATTGGAGGTCTACAACTTAAACAGTGATCAAGTGGCTAATCGATTTGGGTTAAGAAAAATCCCGAAATAGCTTCGGAGGAACACGAGGTTATCAAGAAGGCGTTATCTGAAGAAGAGTCCTTCATGAAAGTTGTAGAGTTTCTCGAGACCTTAATTTTGGCATTTCGTTTGCAATTTTGGAGGTCCAACTCGAGATATGAATTTTAGAAGTTTAATAATTATATATAAAAATATATAAAATTTACGCACATGCTGAAGAGATCAAGTTAGTGGATGTAATCATTAGTCCGGACCAATCCGGCTTGATCCCGGACCGGTCCGGCCTTGAGACCTTTGTCTATATAAAGGAGCTCATTTCAACAGACGAGGGGGGAACCAAAATATATATACACCATATCATATATATATTCTCCTCTTCTTTCTTTTCTTTTTAATTTTTAGTAGTTGTAAATAAGGCCTTACGCCGTAATAATGTAGTTTTAGTATCGTTATAATGCTCGGAAAATCTCGGAAGTCGGTTTCTTTGAAGAAGTTGTAATGTCCGGAAAATACGATTTACGAATCAATCAATCCGTATTCGGGTAACTTTTCTTAAGTATTTATGTTTGTTTTCATCTTTTTCGTTGTTATAATGTTTTTAGGCTAAATATAATCTTGGCCAAAACTATGTAATCGGTTTTATTTCGATCTTTTCGTTAAAGAAATGTTGTTAAGTTAAAATGATTAAAATTGAGTTAATTGAATCTTTTTCTATTTTGATCGTATTCGTATTGACGTATTTAATCGATCTGAGGAATTCATAATCTATTTATGAATTGACGCCTCGTAGTCAGGATATGAGATAAAAAAAATAGAAAAACCGGAGGGTAAAATTGGTCGTGTGAATAACGTGATAACGGAATCCAATTTCCTACCCGGGGGTAGATTTGTTTTGGGAGAAATGAATCTTATTATAATTTGTACTCGAGATCGTAATAATGTTAAATCATCAGTTAATTGAAACTTAAACCGGAAAGTTGAATCGTCCGGCTTTGACAACCGGAGCCTTTAAAATAAAATTGACCGTTTGACGAACGGAATGACTCCTTTTTATCTAAAGGTAGATTTGTACTCGGGACCTGTTCAGAAAAACCGTAACAGTTGTGGACCTTGGACTGATGCAATGGACATATGACAATTTCATACGCTCATGTGAGGAGGAATTGTTTACCTCAGGAGTGCACCGTTTCATTTACTCAATTGGACCTAAAATAAAAGGAGAGATCGAACACATTTCATTTAATCGAAGATCGTATAAACCAATTATATAAGTTTTGGCCAGTTCTCTAAAATTATCTGTTTAATATTTTGGTATCTATATATACTTATATCTATATATATAAATTGCGGTTTATGCAGATCTATATATATTTATGTATTTATATATATCGTGTTAGTATAGTTTTTAATTTTCGTATTTATTTTATGTTGACTAGAATAGTAGTGATACGTGTTATAAAATTGCGGTTTAGATCGAGTTAATAATGACTCTTTGGTGTTTAACCACACTTAGAAGAATTACCAAGTTCCTGTGGATACGATACTCGACTCACCATACTAGCACTACTGATTTGACCCGGTACAATTGCCGGTTAGAATCGTTTAACCGGGAAATGTCAGCCGATTTACGCAATCGCTCTCGAGGATAGGTTAGGCGTTGGTCGACTTTTTGGCGCCGTTGCGAGGGAACGCGTCGCTAATTTCTTTTTGTGTCTATGGTTACTACTTGTATTTGCTCAAAATTCTCGAGAATAAGTCAACACTTTTCTTATCCCATTTCTATTTTATTTTTCGTTGGTTGTTACCTTATAGGTAAATTACCAATTTTTACTACTATCAATTTCTAGTTATTTTCTATTTTCGTTAGTTGATGACCGTAAGTGGTAAGGCCCCGCTCACTCCTTATAAGCCTGACATAAACACTTACGAAAAGGCGTTAAGAGAGAGAGTAAACGCGGTCATACTAGTCAGAGAAATCCTGACCAAGAATCATCTTCAAACAGAAATACAAGAATGGCTGAAATCAGTGATGAAACACCTGAACAAGGGATAGATCATGCTCCAGGGCATGGACAAAACCCTATTAACCCTAATAATAATAATAATAATAATAATAATAATAATAATAATAGAAATAATCGAATCGGAACCGGAATAATCGTAATAATCCGCCAAACCCGAGACTATCTCGTGATCAAACCGTAGAAGAAACCGGACTAATAATCTCATACTTTTACCTAATGAAGGAGCGAATAATTTGAAATTAAGTCTCATCTTTTGGTTTAATTGACGCAAGAGCCCAATTCTAGGAGAGGATGATGAAGATCCACATCATCATCTCTATCTTTTGAAGAACTATGCAATCTGACCAAATGTCAAGGTGCTCATAAGAATTAACGAGGATGACTATGTTTCCTTTTTCTTTAAAAGGACGAGCCGAGATTGCTTTATGTCTCTTCCACATCATTCACTTACTAGTTGGGAGGAGATTCAAACTGAATTTACAAACAATATTTCACTCGTGATGAAATTTGGAATTAAAAGTCGAGGTTGCTAACTTTAGACAAGGATCCGAGGAACTCTTGGGAATGCGTGGGAAGGTTTAGAAAATTGTTAAGAGCTTGTCCCGATCATGGTTATTCTTTAGATATGCAAATTCAACTCTTACGTCGTAAATTGAGAAAAGATTCACGTGCAGATGTAGATCATGCATGTGGTGGTTCGTTAATGATGAGTGAAGCTCAAATAGTTTACGATGCTATAGAAAAGATTTCCAAAAATAACAGAATGTGGGAAACCGGTTCTAGCACCAGAAAAGTAGCTTTTGCAGGAGAATGTACATCTAATACGGAAGTTCTAGCACATTTAGAAAATTTGAGTAGGAAATTTGATGGCCTACAAAACAAGAACCAAAGTTCAGAAAATAGTACACCAACTGAATACTCAAATCAGGATAATGTGTCATTAGGGAGTGAAGAACCAACAGGATATTCAAGAGAGGAGGTGAGTTTTCTTCAGCAGCATAGGAATTTGAACAATGCATACTCGAACTCGTTTAATGCTATTAGAAGAGATCACCCTACTTATCGATGGTCTGAAAACCCTAGTAAGCAAGGACAACCGCCATATCCAGTCCCCAAATAGGAACCAAGTTTATCAAGAAAATACATCTAATCAGAATTTACAATCATTACCTAGATCCTATCCTCAACATACCACTCAAAGTATACCAGTGACTCAGAGTTCAACTCAACCTGCAGAAGGAGTTGAAAAATGGGGAAAACTAATGGAAAATATGATGGGTGTAGTATCTACTCAAGCTAAGAATATGGAAACAATGATGACTTCTATTGGTTCAGTCACTAAGGATATGAGTACAATGAAAACATCTATGAGTGGCCATGATACCAGAATGAGAACGATAGAAGCCTCACTGAGGAATATGGAGGATCATTTGAGTAGGGAAGGTGAACGTAACAACAGTAGACCCCCAGGAGGATTACCAAGTAACACTGAAAGAAACCCAAGAGAGGTAAATGTTGTAGTTACGAGAAGTAGAAAACTCTGTGGTAGTAATGGAGTAGAAAAATTTGGGAATAATGAAGTAGAAAATGATTTAGATGGAAAGAATGATGAAACTAAAGATGAAATTGAATTCACTGATGAGGAAAAAGAAATTATAGAGAATTTCTTGAAAAGGAATAGAAGTGTGGAATCTGAAAATGAAGGTGAGAAATGGGTAAAAATCCCTAGGATTTTGAAAGATCCTATGGATAAAGATTTAAGGAATTTATTCAAGGAACATGTTAGAATAGATGAAACTAGTAACAAGGATGAGAAACAAGAAGAACCGAAAGAATCTGAAGTAGAGATTGATTCAGGGAACAATTTAAAGGAAAAAATTCAAGAACCTGAAACATGGCGACTAAGTAATACTCAAAGATTTAAGGAAAAGGAAAAGAGAAATTGACTAAGGAGCCAAAGGTTATAGATTTAGAATCTTTACCTTACCCTCCTAAAGATCAAATCAAAAGGCAAAACTGATAAGAAGTATGCTCGTTTCTGGACACTTTTCGTCATCTTCATGTTAATATCCTCATTATTGAAGCTCTGATTAATATACTCCGCCTATGGAAAGTTAAAAATATACTATCAAATAAGAAAAAATTAGAGGAATATGAGAATATATGCCTAAATGAAGAATGTTCTGCAATTCAAAGCATAAGTTACCACCTAAATCGAAAGATCTGGAAGTTTTACGATTCCATGTGAAATTGGAGGATTTACATTTAAGAAGGTCTTATGTGATCTTGGAGCTAGTATAAATCTCATGTCTTATGAGGATTATAAAAAGCTAGGCATAGGAAAGCTTACTAAGATCGAAATGACTCTTGCAAATGGCGGATAGATCGATTAAGTACCTAAAAGGGATTATTAAGGGCGTATTGGTTAAAGTAGACAAATTCTATTTTCCAAAGAGACTTTGTAGTTATGGAAATGGAAGAAGGATATTCAGCACCACTTATCTTAGGTCGACCATTTCTAGCTACAGGAAGAACTTTAATCGATGTTCAGAAAGGAGAATTAATTTTGAGAGTCAATGAAGATGAAGTTGCTTTCAATATTTTCAAAGCTATGAACCATCCATATACATCACCAGAATCATGTTCTTTTATAGAAGATATTCATTACATCTATGATAATCAGTTACCAACTTTTGAAGACAGATTAGAAGAATGCTTAACTCTGTCTATCTATAAAGAAGATGAGGAAGACATTGAAATGAAAGAGATAATCCTTTCTCTAGATAAAGGAAGCTTTACTTTTAAGCCACCATAAGTATTTGGAGTTAGAACTAGAAGGACCGGTTCTTAAATCGTCAATAGAAGATCCGCCAAAGAATCTGGATTTGAAACCGTTACCTTTAAATCGAAATATGCTTTTCTTGAAAACGATAATCTATTACCGATTATTATTTCATCAACTTTAATCGAGCAACAAGAAGATCAATTACTTAGAATGTTAAGGAAGCATAAGGAAGCTTTTGGATGGGCCAGCTTCCGATATTCGAGGTATTAGCCACGAGATTTGTGTTCATAAGATAATTACGAAAGAAGATGCTAAACCTTGTATTCAACATAACGCCGCCTCAACCCGAATTCTGATTAATCGTTAAGAAAGAGGTGATTAAGCTATTCGAAATGGGAATAATCTTTCTATATCGAGATAGTGAATAGGTAAGTCCAACTCAAGTTGTACCAAAGAAAGGAGGTTTCACAGTGAAAGAGAATGATAAGAACGAATGGATTCCAACAAGGGAAATTACAGGTTATCGAATGTGCATTGATTTTAGAAAACTAAATGATCATACTAAGAAAGATCATCATCCGCTTCCATTCATAGTTCAGATGTTGGAACGTTTAAGTGGTCATAAATATTACTGTTTCTTAGATGGTTATTCAGATTATTTACAGATTTTCATTGCAGCAGGAGATAGGGAAAAGACTACTTTCACTTGTCCTTATGGAACTTTTGCTTATAAAAGAATGCCGTTTGGTTTATGTAATGCTCCTGCTACGTTTCAAAGATGTATGATGTCTATATTTTCTGATATGGTTGAGAAATTCTTAGAAATTTTTATGGACGATTTAGTGTTTACGGAGATTCTTTTGGTAAATGTTTGTCGCACTTAGAAAGAGTGTTACAACGCTGTGAGAATACCAATTTAGTTTTAAACTGGGAAAAATGTCATTTAATGGTATCAGAAGGAATTGTTCTAGGTCATAGAATCTCTGAAATAGGAATTGAAGTTGATAAAGCTAAAGTCGAGGTGATTGAAAAATTACCACCACCAGTGAATCTAAGGACTCTAAGAGGATTTCTTGGACATGCAGGATTTTATAGGAGATTTATTGCAGATTTTTCGAAGATAGCAAAGCCTTTAAGTCATTTGCTTGAAAAAGAAGTACCTTTTAACTTTGATAGTAAATGTATGGAATCATTTAAGACCACAAAGCGAAGTTGATTCTTGCACTGATGTTGGTAGCACCAGGCTGGAATTTACCTTTTGAGATTATGTGTGATGCTAGCAATTTAGCTGTAGGAGCTGTTTTAGGTCAAAGGTATAACAAAATTCTCAAAGCTATTTACTATGCTTCTCACACACTAAACGCAGCTCAACTTAATTATGCAACTACAAAAAAAGAACTGTTGGCTGTAATTTTTGCCTTAGATAAGTTTAGATCATATATTGTTGGTTCTAAGGTAATAATCTACACAGACCATTCGACTCTGAAGTATTTAATTGAGTAAGAAGGATGCTGAAACCACGTCTTCTTAGATGGATTCTCCTACTTCAAGAATTTGATATTGAAATTAAAGATAAAAGGAAGTGAGAATGTAGTAGCGGATCATCTAAGTAGAATGGAGATGAGGAAGAGATAGGGAATGAAATTAAAGATTCATTTCACGATGAACAACTATTTAGAATAGATACTCCTTCAACCATGCAGATTATTAAAAATAGAATTCCTTCTAAGGAAATGTCACCTTGGTTTGGAGATATCATTAATTACTTAACTTTGTGATTATATTCCGTCTCATTGGACTTGGCGTGAGAAAAAAGAAATTCTTTTACGACTTAAAATTTTATTCTTGGGAGGAACGGACCTTTTCCGTAAATGTTCGGATGGGATAATCGAAAATGTGTGCCTGATAATGAAATTTTAAGTATTTTATCGTTTTGTCATGATCGTGAGGCGGGAGGTCATCATGGAGGTTGGAAAACTGCTTTTAAAGTTTTACAATGTGGTTTTATTGGCCTACACTATATAGAGATGCTTATACATATGTTAAATCTTGTGAGTCTTGTCAAAAATGGGAAATGTATCTAAAAACATGAAATGCCTATGCAACCTATTTTAGAATGTGAGTTATTTGATGTTTGGGGTATAGATTTCATGGGACCTTTTCCTATATCGTTTGGAAAAAGATTTATTCTTGTAATGGTAGATTATGTTTCAAAATGGGTGAAAATGAAGCTCTTCCCACTAATGATACCAAGGTTGTCATACGATTCCTTAAAAGAACATATTCACTAGATATGGCATTCGAGGGCAATCATTAGTGATAGAGGTTCACATTTTGCAATCAACCATTTACTAAGTTAATTGAGAAATATGGTGTAACGCATAAACTAGGAGCACGCCTATCATCCACAAACTAGTGGTCGGGCAGAGGTATCGAATAGAGATCAAAAGAATCGTGGAAAAAACAGTTGATTCAAATCGTAAAAGCCAGGCGATTAAATTAGATGATGCATTATGGGCGTCTGAGAGCGACTTTTAAAACACCAATTGGTTGTTCTCCTATAAGCTAGTCTTTGGTAAATCATGTCATCTCCCAGGTTGAGTTAGAACACCGAGCCTTACAGGCTATTAGATTTACGAATTTTGATCCTAAGGTCATCGGTGATCATAGATTTCTTCAATTGATGAACTGAAGAATTTCGTCTCGATTCTTATGAAAACGCCGAATCTACAAGGAACGACGAAATCTTTCCATGATAAGAGAATCTTTAGCGTGAGTTCCATGTAGGTGATCGAGTGCTTTTGTACAATTCACGTTTAAAGTTGTTTCGGTGTAAGCTTAAGTCAAGATGGGCAGTCCATTTAAAGTAACACGGGTTTACAAAGTGGGTATTGAACTAAGCGATGGAAATACAACTTTTATAGCCAATGGCCACAGAGTAAAGTTATTATTTGTGGAGGAGAAGGAATCACCTTTGAAAGAAGAAATAATGCTCTTGATTGATCCCCGACAAATTGAAAAAGCAAAGGAAAATAAAAGAACTGAAAAGGAGAAACTAGAATCGGCCGAATACCAGGTGCTATCTATCTTTACTCTACTTTTACTCGTAGTTTTATGTTTAAACTCTTTTAAATCTTTTACCGGATAGGCGTAAAAGAATCTGGATGTCTTTTTTAGATAGAATATGAGTTTTATTTTACTTTTAAAATTAGGCCTTGATAAAGATGTCGCGTTTTCTATAGAAGCTTTAGTTTTTGAACAAAGCAAGAAATTGTTGAGAGAGATCAGTTGAGAGAAGTATGTAATGGAACATCAAGAAGTGCGATAAAAAAGAAGGGCAAAGTTTCTAATGAGATCACGAGAATCTGTGGAAAAAGTGAACATGTTGGGCGTGTGGGAAAAACACAACCAAATCCAGGATGAGTGTTTGAATGTTGTTAGGAAGGAGCGATTAGGTGGTTATCCGAAAATCGATGGAATTCCGAGAGATAATTCAAATGCTTCGTTTTTAGGAGTTAGGTTGATCGAAGCGTTATATCGTAACTCTGGAAGATTTAGAAATCGAAGAATCGAGAACCCTTAAGTTTAGTCTTTTATTTTATTTTATTTTATAAAGTTTTCGCATAACTTCTGAAAATTTTATAAAATTGGATCTTTATGAAATTTGAGGAGTTTTATAAAAGTTTTATAAAAGTTTTTTTAGTTTTAATTTAGATGTTTTATAAGAGTTGATATAAATTTATTAAAATTTTATAAGCTTTTTATTAAAGTGTTATAAAGATTTTATTAAATTTTTAGAAATTGTTATAAAATTAAAAAAATTTCCTTCAAATGTTATTTTTAGTAAGTTTTAAAAATTTTATAAACTTATTTTTAGGATTTTAATTAAGTTTTATTAGAATTTTTATAAGTTTTCATCAAAAATCATAAAAAGCAAAAAAATCGAAAAAGTGGAAAAATTTGGGCACGGACCGATCCGGCCTTAACCCGGACCGGTCCGGGGTCTAAAATCATAAAAAGACGGGGACCCTTCTTTTCTTCTTCTTCTTCCCTAATTCTTCTAACAGCCGCACCCCACACACCCAAACCCCACCACTCGAAAATTTTATCAATTCTTCCACAAAAATTCACCTCTCACACTACCACTACTTGATTTCTTCCTCTTTTCATCTCATCTCTTACACAAAAGTTGGAAAAATCAAAAAGGATAAAAAAAAAACAAGCTACATTTCATTCCGGCGACTTTTCAACTTTTCCGGCCTACGTTTCAACGTTTTCTACATATTAAGGTATAATTTAGTTTATTTAGTTATCAATTTCGTATTTTTCATAATTTTTTAGATTAATTTCAACTTTTTTGAATTTTGAGTGTGTTGTGACATTTTTATTTTTTGTTATTTTTTGTTGTTGTTTTTGTTGTTGATTGGCATTACCAATATCGTAGAATGGGTGAGTCGAGTACTAGATCTCTAAAGAAAATCAAAATTCTATATCAACTCCCCGTCGTGAGGCACGATAATTTTATCATCCGAGAGAAGAAGCCGTAAGCTTTGAAAAAACCGCATCACCCGAGGCTAAGAAAGCGTATGCAAAAATTTATAGTAAATGTGATGTTACGGTTGAAAAAGGATCGAGACTTGGATGACTTAGGTGATGAAGTTAAGGATATCTTTCAAAACGTCGGTGGTTAGATTTAGCGACGGGAGGGAAGGGGAGATTAACACGACTATAGTAGTGAGTTTTATTCGGTTTTATCTACATTGTCGGAAAAGCGACTTACTCGATCGGAAATCTGTACCCTTACGAGCGAAAATATTCCTTTTAACCACGCCGTCATTAATGCAATTCTAGGAGTTGAAGAATTTCACGATGAGGAGGATTACGGGGTAGTTTATAATTTAGAAGATCCTGCTAGCTTTGAGCGGTCGCCTCGAGAGCCTGAATGTTTTGACCCGACCATTGTGTGGGTTGAAAATCGGTTTAACTCTGGGAATTGTTTTAGAGGATTGAGGGCAATTAAAAGATTCATTAGCCATAATCTCTATCCTTCACGGAAACATACTTTTTTTTGGAAAGGAAGATGTTTGTATCGCTTGGGCGATGGTAAACGATGTTAGAGTGGATGTTGGAAAGGTCATGTTTAAGAGAATTTTTGAAAGTATTGTCATCGCTGCACCAGTCATCTATACTTCCCTTGTTTTATCTCTCGATTTATGTAAATCGGTTGGGAGTACCATTCCTACCTAATGACAAGTTATCTCTGGCCGATGGAAATCGATTGGACCTAGTTTGACTAGTCTTCCGGATGGTAGTATTAGCTCTTTGCTTAGAAGGCGTCAAACTCAACCACTCTCACCAGTTTTACATCTTCCTCTTTTCCATCTTTTTCTAGTCGGCCTCAACAAACTCCTTTCTCCAACACTATCACATATGACATGTTTCAATCTTTAGTAGCGAGATGTTGCACGTGGTCAAGCCAACATGGCTTTATATCTTTGAGAGAAATAGCGGTGGTGTGATGATATTCGTAGAGGTTTAAGAAGGAACGAGCAGCTTGCTTCCGTAATCCTACTTTGATGATCTGCCTATCCACCTTGTCGATCGATCCTTATACCTTACTAGAGTGGGTAAC
The DNA here is from genome assembly GCA_026214975.1 of Gentiana macrophylla. Taxonomy (NCBI): domain Eukaryota; kingdom Viridiplantae; phylum Streptophyta; class Magnoliopsida; order Gentianales; family Gentianaceae; genus Gentiana; species Gentiana macrophylla. The sequence continues at coordinate 35,958,890 of CM047805.1, forward strand.
ACCTATTCCACCACCTTCGCTTTCATCCATCGTCATATCCTTTTGGAAGCCAATCTAGTGGAGCAGTGTATTTTAAACAGTGTTCGAGAGACCAAATGTCGAGTTGGGGAGGATTCACTGAGTTTGCACATGTCACGGCATGAGTTCGATGGGTCTTGATAGTTCAGTCAGGACCACGACTACAGTTCAGCCATCAGCTTCTCAGTCGTTTCCGAGTTCGAGTTTTCAAGTTGATCCTGAGGAAGACTACGATGAAGATTGAATTTAATAATTTTTTATTAAAACATTTTTATTGCACTTTTTATTCGACATTTATCATTTAGATATTGGTTTGTTTAGTTTGATTTTACATTCGTTTTTATCAAAATTTGGTTTGTATTTTAAATCGGTTTAGTTTTTATAAAAACTATAAAAATCCCAAAAAATAATTTTTGTAGAATTACTACGTCATTTTACAAAAATATAATGTGTCATTTTATCCGTTAGTATCAATATAAATGAATCTTTTCATATCCTCAAGTAGATAGGTAGTATTAGGCACGTGTAGTAAAAAAACCAAACACAAGTTGTCTTTCACCTCTGTCCCTCAGTAAAAGTAAGATGAGGCCGGACCGGTCCGGCCTATTCTCGGACCGAGCCGTGAAGAAAAGAAGGCTGAGTCATTTTGGAGTCTGTCTAATGCAGCCACGTACATATACTTTTACCATCTATTTAAAGAAGTAAAGGCAGGAGCAACAATTGCTCATTCTTTCACTGTCTATCTACCTTCAACTTTATTTCTTTCACTTTTTATCAAGTTTTAAAAATGTCGAACCACTCCTCACCGTCAGTTAATTCTTACGAGCCTCATACACCGGATCATCCGGAATCTCAAGCTTCTAATGAGAGTATCATTTTACACAATCATTTTGCAAATTCTCCAATCCTATTGGAGAAAGGTTTAAATTTCGACAAGCTTGATCAATGGGGAAAAACTATCATTCGAAGTTTTGGTTGGAAAAAATTTGTCAGTACACCGAGAGGATGGATAAACGTCTCAATAGTGCGAGAATTTTATTCTGCACTTATGACGACATCTATGGTCGATATCACTCATATTGTTCTAGTAAGAGGAGTGGTCGTTCCTTCTCTTCATCTGTTATCAACCAAATCTTTGAAATTCCACCAGTTACGATGCCACATTTTGAAATGCAATGGGGACTACAAAATCCCTCTAATCATTTGAATAAAGTACACGAGTCGTTCCAATGTCTGTTCCCGCTATTTGATACAAATCACGACATGTCAACACGAGCTCTACTTCCACATCTAAAGGCGTGGAAGCATTTTATAAATTCTCGAGTTTATCCCACTTTGGGATTTTGGAAGTTTAGTGAGAATGAAATGCTTCTACTTTTGCTTTGGCATTCGGTGTATTTGTCGATTGGGGTATATTGATTCAAGGGCGATGTTGGAGTTTGCGATCACGAGAGGTAGTAGGGAAACCTATGCCTAATTCATGGATGATATCACGTTTGTGTATTCGTCTGAATGGAGTAGAAGAGTTTGAGACGGATGAAATTTTTCCGTCTCAGAGATAGTCGGTTTGGATTGCTACCGGTTGATACACCGGGTTGTTAAATCTACCATCTGTAGAGTTGTTTCTTTGGTGATATTTAAGTTTTAATAAGTTAAATTAAGTTAAGTTTGAAGTTTCTTTAGTTAAGTTTATGTTTTTCTTTTAAGTTTGTATTAATGTATCTTGTTTAATATATATGTCTTAGTTTTTTAAGTTTGTTTGTTTTTTTTAATCATATAATTAGTATACGCTATAAATAAAATCAGAATAATAACGTTAATAGATAATTTTAATTTTATTTTCGAACCTATTTCTTTACTACTCATTGAACATCGGACGATGCCACTTAAATAAGTGGGGAGTAGAGTTAGGTTAGAAAATTCATTAAAATTTTAGAAAAATAGTTAAAAATAAATTATATTATATGTCTAATTTAGATTTTAATAAGATTTTAAGTTTATATAATTGAGTAATTAATATTAGATATTGTTTTTATAAAATTATATAAGTATGTTGATATTTATAAGTAAAATTTTTAGAATTATTTTCGATATGAATTATGAGTTTGGAATTGGACTAAGGATGTTGATTTTTGGCACCACAAAAATATAACTATAGCCAAATAACCTACCTTAGCCTTGATTAGAGTGATCAAGGCCTCACTCGAAATTGTCAATTGTGATTAAATAACCAAGCTTTAGCTAATTTTGGTCTACATTTCCTTGAAATTCCGCAAGTTTGTACGTACTTATGAAAAGAAATGAAGACATAAAAGCTAAGTTTTAGTATATGCTGAGATTGGAAAAATTAGATAAGTATTAGTATATTCGATCTTACCTCATGACACTTGCAAGATAGTCGATTTTGGTAATAAGTTCGGATATATTAATATTCTAAATTAAGAATGAAGCACCATACTTACACAGAATTAATCAAATATCAGGTATCTTCCTTATCTGTGATTAACAACTTAAAAATAAAAAGAACTGATCGGTTGTAGCTACCAATGATTGGAGTGAGTAGGGTATTATCACGAAATGTTCTATATCACTATTAGGTAATTAAGCTCCCGATTGCCTGATGATAGTAGTCCAGCTAGGGTATTATCTAGAAATGTCCTATTCTTTGGGAATGAAGGCACAAGATAAAATGAAAAAGAAAAAGTTGAATCATAAGATCTCGTGGAATTATTACAAGTTTAAGGAAACCGGACTTGTAATTTTCGATCGAAAGAGTAGTACTCGATCAATCTTGATGAAGCAATGCACAGTAAGTTTGATTTTCTACACACACTCACGCTTATAGTTCTTAATTTTGAAAAAAAAAAAAAAAAGATGCTATTAATCGAGATTACGTTTTTTCAAGAATATGAAGATGTAGAATGCGTCTGACTTTGCTCTTTCTCTTTTTTGATTTCCTTTTCCGATTAACCAACATCTTGAACCTAAACTTTATAAGCCATTTTTGTCGACTACGACCAAGTTTCCGATTCCAGGATTTCATAATAGTTGCGATTAAAAATAATTCTAATATTTTATTTATACTTATTAAGTATTACATGTACAATTTTATCTAAATAATATTTGATTATTAAGTTATTTAATTTATATACTCTTTTTGTCTTCTTAAGATTTTAAATTAAGATAGATAATATATTTATAATATTGACAATATAAACTGAAATCTGATAAATTATACTATCTTTTATTACCGCTTATTTTTGCTCGAGGACGATCAAAAGCTAAGTGGGGAGTAATTTGATGTATTATTTTTATATGATTAAATATACGTTATATTATTATGTTTTATCAACGAATTCTATATAAAATATATGAAATTATGATATAAATGGTATGAAATGTTAATCTTTATAATTTAGAGTAGTTAGTAGTAAAAATAGTAAAAAGTTGTAATTTTGTACCGATTTTAGTAAATCGGATTGTAAGTCGATTTACGTGGGTATTTGTGGTATTTTATTGCAGATTTATAAACCGAGACCCCGAGAATCGACATATTGAAGTACAATCATATCTCTGGAATGATTTAGAGAGTGCCACGAGCTTAAATGGTCAATTGAAAAGCTTAAGTGGTTAAGTGGCCAACCAATCTGGTTAAGTGGTAATCGAGAAATGTCTTCGACAAACGAATGGCTCATCAAAACGACATTTTCAGAAAAAGTGTTCTTCACGAAAGTTGTAGATTTTTCCGACAGCTTTCCAATGCAATTTAAATTATGAAGATTGGAGGTTTACAACTTAAACAGTGATCAAGTGGCTAATCGATTTGGGTTAAGAAAAATCCCGAAATAGCTTCGGAGGAACACGAGGTTATGAAGAAGGCGTTATCTGAAGAAGAGTCCTTCATGAAAGTTGTAGAGTTTCTCGAGACCTTAATTTTGGCATTTCGTTTGCAATTTTTGGAGGTCCAGAACTCGAGATATGAATTTTAGAAGTTTAATAATTATATATAAAAATATATATAATCTACGCAAATGCTGAAGAGATCAAGTTAGTGGATGTAATCATTAGTCCGGACCGATCCGGCTTGATCCCGGACCGGTCCGGCCTTGAGACCTTTGTCTATATAAAGGAGCTCATTTCAACAGACGAGGGGGGAACCAAAATATATATCACCATATCATATATATATTCTCCTCTTCTTTCTTTTCTTTTAATTTTTAGTAGTAGTTGTAAATAAGGCCTTACGCCGTAATAATGTAGTTTTAGTATCGTTATAATGCTCGGAAAATCTCGGAAGTCGGTTTCTTTGAAGAAGTTGTAATGTCCGGAAAATATGATTTACGAATCAATCTACCGTATTCGGGTAACTTTTCTTAAGTATTTATGTTTGTTTTCATCTTTTTCGTTGTTATAATGTTTTTAGGCTAAATATAATCTTGCCAAAACTATGTAATCGGTTTTATTTCGATCTTTTAGTTAAAGAAATGTTGTTAAGTTAAAATGATTAAAATTGAGTTAATTGAATCTTTTTCTATTTTGATCGTATTCGTATTGACGTATTTAATCGATCTGAGGAATTCATAATCTAATTATGAATTGACGCCTCGTAGTCAGGATATGAGATAAAAAAATAGAAATACCGGAGGGTAAAATTGGTCGTGTGAATAACGTGATAACGGAATCCGATTTCCTACCCGGGGGTAGATTTGTTTTGGGAGAAATGAATCTTATTATAATTTGTACTCGAGATCGTAATAATGTTAAATCATCAGTTAATTGAAACTTAAACCGGAAAGTTGAATCGTCCGGCTTTGACAACCGGAGCCTTTAAAATAAAATTGGCCGTTTGACGAACGGAATGACTCCTTTTATCTAAAGGTAGATTTGTACTCGGGACTGCTCGTAAAAACCGTAATGAGATTGTGGACCTTAGGCGATGCAATGGACATATGACAATTTCATACGCTCATGTGAGGAGGAATTGTTTACCTCGAAGTGCACTGTTTCATTTACTCAATTGGACCTAAAATAAAAGGAGAGATCGAACACATTTCATTTAATCGAAAGATCGTATAAACCAATTATATAAGTTTTGGCGATTCTCTAAAATTATCATTTTAATATTTTGGTATCTATATATACTTATATCTATATATATAAATTGCGGTTTATGCAGATCTATATATATTTATGTATTTATATATATCGTGTTAGTATAGTTTTTAATTTTCGTATTTATTTTATGTTGACTAGAATAGTAGTGATCGTGTTTATAAAATTGCGGTTTAGATCGAGTTAATAACAAATTCTTTGGTGTTTAACCACACTTAGAAGAATTACCAAGTTCCTGTGGATACGATACTCGACTCACCATACTAGCACTACTTCTGATTTGACCCGGTACTTGCGCGGTTAGAATCGTTTAACCCGGAAATGTCTCATGATTTACGCAATTGTTCTCGAGGATAGGTTAGGCGTTGGTCAATGGGTTGAGTATAAGTATACATCTATAATTGGTAGAGTTCGGTTTGGGTTTATGGTGGCGTAATCCCGGAATTAATAATTAATATACTTATTACATTCGACGAATAATTAATTATTGGAGCTTTGCGGTTATAGGTCGATGGTCCCCGATGTAGGCTTACGTAATTCGGACTAGTAATCTTGTTATTTGGGCCTCATTGATAATTAATTGGTGAAAATTAATTAATTGATATGCATGTATATTATTTAGTTGGGCTTTAAATAATATAATACACATAAAAGACATTTTATGTGGGCTTTTGACCCTTAATGGTGGCGCCATATATGTCATTTAATTAGAGAGAAATTAGTTTTCTTGGATAATTATTTGACATGTGATTTATCTTTTATTTGTTAAATGATAATTCATGGAATATGAGATAATAATATGATTTATCCTAATTTGTTTGGGATAATCATTTTATTTATCTTTTATTTGGAATAAAGGATTAATGTAATAATTATCTCTTAAATTATTAAATCCTTGGGGGACAAGGATTACTCTCCTATATAAAGAGAGTTCTCCCAAGTCTTAAGAATAAGGAAAATTTCGACCACCATCATCTAAAAGGAGAGAAAAATTAGTTTTTTCTTGTCTTGGGTTTTTCTTGTCTTGTTTTTGAGTTTTTCTTGGTGTTGCATATCATGGAGGTTCGTTTATCAAGAAGGGTGTCCACCAACCGCCGTTTGGAGAACACATCGGGAGATCTTGGCTTCTCTTCCTACTATTGGTAACATAATCTTAAACCCCTTGTAGTTTTTAAGTCCTTTAATTATGAATTGTGTCATATAAATCGTGATCCATCCATTTGCGCATAGATCTAACTCGTTTAGATCTAAGAACCTGCATCCTTCATGTGGTATCGGAGCCAGGTTCCACGATTTATATAGTCATAATCGTAATTAAACGATTTAAAGGAGTGGAATTGCATGTAGGTAATTTTTACTTATAATTATGCATTGATTATGATTAAAATTGTTATGGTTGAAGAGATGGATTGGGGTTGGTATTTTTTACCCGTTAGATCTATTGTAAACTCATATAAACGATGAAAATTCGTTCATATGAGTATAAGAAATTATGTAATTTTTTTTATTGCAAGTTTAATTTCAAGAAAATAGATCTGTACAGTAGCTGTTTAGTCTTTTCGTTTTTCCCATTTTTGAACCGTTAAAAAGAAGATCCCTCCGGTCAGAATTAAGATTAGAAGTTGATGAACAATCCCACAAATTTTTCCGTCGATCAGAGTCCGTTTGGTTATCCGTTCGATGCTGCGAAGTGGCTGCTGTAACAGAAAAACGCAGGATTCACAGAAACCCAAACTGTGACTTCCTCGATTTTCTGGAAAGTATTGGACCGTTGAAACAAATATCCGACCGGTCAGATCGATAATCATGGAGTTTTGGACGTGAGATAAAATTTTCAGGACGATCGGGATTCATCTTGATCCCCGATCGGTCTCGGGAAGTATATGATGCGCTGCTGTAAGAATCTGTTTCAGCAGCAAGTTGGGCGGCTCACTGAGGAAGATTGACAAGTCAAAGCTCCGATCCGACCATCCATCTTGAAGTCCGAAGAATGAAGATCAGATCTGGAAAGTTTCGTGCCGATCCAAGTTCGTTTGGTATGCCGATCGTCGAAGATTATCAACAGCTGCAGATTAGGGTTTTAATTTATTTTCGAATAGATTAGTTACGGGGGTGCCAACGGTCCATCTCGGTGTTTATTTTCCGAACTAGTATATATGTGTAGATTGTATGAGTAGAACCGGAAAATTGCCATGACATGCATCATATCATGAATTCCACTCCATATGCATACATGTAGAAATTAATTCGAGGAATTAGTTAGGCATGTATAAAACACACGATTAGTTTTAATTAAGTGTTTGATATTAATTAGAAACTAATTAGGGGTAAAACCGAGGAACACGGGTTTTTCAATCGTCGAGGTTGGGTGATGGATTCTCGGTGAATCCCACTCTGCGAAAGCATAAGGAGTAAAATCCCAAACCTCGTGGTTAAGGTGTTGGATTCTCGGTGAATTCCAACTTACCTAAGACGAGATTACGTTTTTGTTCCGTAGTGTCTACGTGAAAGTTTGATGTTTAAGGATTGGATAATCACGGGCAAACAGGTTGAAAGTGGTTTAACCACGGTTGGGTGGTCAACGGTAGCTACGGCTCAATCGACTTCACCTCCCACGTGTGGCGTTTGCACGGGGTGCGGCAATCTTGAGCCATCCGAAGAGCCACTACGGCTCAACGGAGCTCTCCTAGCCTCGACCCGTCCGGCGGCCACATATGTTCTAACGAATAGGTCGGGTGGGCTAGCCCACATAACCGACAACATTCGGGCCAATGATTTATTGTTCCTTAATGTAACATCAAGTCCAAAAACGTGATCGAGAAACCCACCACTTTTTCAAAATATTGAGTGGGAGCGGGAGAGGCGACGGCCGACCCCGGCCTCTCTTTGTTGACACAAGCAACGTGAGAGAATGGTGACGCCTCGTGCCGGCTGGGATCGGCCTCCTGAGGAAGGCCTTCACCGCTATCAAAATTCAAGGCTTGGTCTCCGAAAGGATAGGATTTTGGGTACTGTCGGGTCACCGACCGACCTTAAGCGCGCACACTCGGGGTCTACCTAAAAATGCGAGATAGTAGGTCACACTCATAAAGGGTATTTTTGGAAGTACCTTGGTGAAAAAGGAAAGGTGATTGAAGATCACAAATGAGATGTTCGATTCTCAATCGATCTTCAATATTAATCGAAACCTCTTTGACCTACCCTAAGGCGGCCTTGAGGCGTTAGATTAAATCCTTGGAACGGTAGGATAGACTATAAGTACTTAGTTTATGTTCCTAAAATTTTAGTAGTGTATGATTTGGATTTATTTTTACATCAATTTTATTTACAAGCATTATATATATATATCTACGGTGCTAGACTGCTAGTTTAAAATTGACTAGTAATGACTTCGTTAAAAAGTGGTAAGTAACTAGAACGTTGTATTTATTAATCTCACATGCGATTAATTTTCCGGAAGAGATATTTATCTTGAAGCCTTCAAAACTTAAGTGACGTAAATAGGCATGTCACTGCTGTCACTCGTGTAGAACGAGAGACAACCGTAGTTAGTTTGAAAGATGATTGGGACGATAAAATTCTTCTAGTAAATTGTGTAGTGTCTACACAAGAAATTTTCTGATAGAAAAATTGGAGAATCATAAATGAAAGTGTCGCTAGTTAGACGGTATTTGGAACCGATAAACTAGTGGAGCTTTTATATTATGTTTTTCTAATTTATTAGAAAATCAGTCCCACTGGGTAACACTTTCATTAGACATCCCACAGTTCACGAGTAGTGTCTACTCAAACGAACTGCTAGTTCAAGACTATTTCCTTTTAAGGAAAGTTAAGAATGGGAAAGAATGTCTATAAGTGTTAATCATCTTAACTAAAGTTTTGAGGCTAAACCGAAACATTAATTAAAGAAAGTATAGGGTAAGGAAAGTGATTTCGGATCACTAACCAATGAATCCTTAGCGACTTTCTTAACCGAGTAACTTGACTCAGTGGCTTTGGAAGAACAAGGAAGCTGTGCATTAACGATTAATAGAGTAACAACGGGCAGTAATTTCAGCTACAATAGTGGGAGTGATATAAGGAAATGAATTTCGGATTCTATCCTTGAATATCACAGAAAAATTTATTTTTCTTCATTTCTGATTCGTTGAAACAAATGGATTCACTTTCAACTCGATATATTGTTGCCTCATAGAAAGTGAATATGACATTTGTAGTACGAATCCAAGACTCGGACTTTTGTTTGATAAAGTCGAACCACTAAGAAAAAAGTGAATAAGTATAACACATCTAAAACTATTAAAGGTAAAAGGTTTCCGTATTAAGATAAGCGACCTTTCAATATCTATTAATTAATGCATATATCCTGTAGAGATAAGACCTGACGATCGGCTAAGGGTGATTCCTATCTCCCGCCTAGAACACTATCTCAAAGGAACAATGACTAAGTTTCCTTTCAATCGGGAAAGGGTAATAGATTTGAAGGGTAACATAGCTTGTTCACCATGACCTTCGGGTCTAGTGAGAGATACAAGCTAGTGGGAGTTTTTGAGTGGTGACATTTTGTCCGATAACTACTCAAAGCGTGATTTAGTTTATCAAAAGAATACGAGGAGGAGTCTCGGATTTTAGCAGAGAATAGAGTATTCCGTGCTCAGAAATAGGCTATCGCATAGTCTTGGGACTGATGCTCGGCCTGCCTCCTAGTGGAATGTTTCTCACAGAGGAAGAAACCATAGACTTACCTGATATAGTTATTGATATGCTACAATACACTGCTAAACTCGATTAAGATAATTCGTTGCAAAATAACGGTTAACATTATTATGTAAACCGAGAAGTCTACCTAGAAGATGCTAGTGAGTTTATGGATAAGGAGTGAATTCGGTTCACACCACATCCGTAAATGTAGGCTATTAGCATTTAATGCTTGAAGGTAGGGTCGGGATTTTGCGATACGTTCAGATTGTGACTGTTCGTGAAATATCTTAATGAGACGAGTGAAGGTTGATTATAAGATTCTTGAGATCGAGAAGTGACGGTTAAAGCATCACAAGCCTTCGATAGAATCTATAAGTAACAACCTTAAACCTTGGAGTACGTTTACCCAAAGGTAGTTACTATCTAATTTAATCAGACCACGTCCAACATTAGTTGTTGGTGATTACAACTCGATAAATACTACTAGATCAGAATGTCAATCCACCCAAGACACACGGTGGGAGTATGGTTTAACCGTTGACCCATTATGATTTTGTGGACTTTATAATCTGCAGGGTGATTGATAACCTATGGCTCTTGGTGGGCTGTATAGGATTCTCGATTATAGAGGTTGGTTTGAAAACCTTAACCTCGTGAAAGGAGTTTTGGTACTCAGCTACTGTTCACCTCTTGTAGAACCACCTGAGTGTCTCGGGCCCAGTGGGAGCAATTGGATCTACACGGAAAGAGTCGAATGAATAGGAAATTTTAAACTTTCAGCAAAGCAAAGTTGAGTGGTATAGGGGTGATTCCACGACAAGTAGAGAGTTAACTGGACCTTGAACTCTCTCACCACTCGATCTTGCTAGATTTAGTTAAGCGAGAAAATAGGGTGATTCCCTGAGACTTTCTTGCCGAACAACGGAATCTCGAATTCATTCGAAACGAAGGTTTTAGCTAAGAATGAATAACGGATTCGTTACAAAGCAGAAGATTGGGGTGATTCCCTAAGACCTTTTTTGCGAGACTAACGACATCTTAATTCATCCAGAAAGAACCTTTGGTAGGAGGCCTGCCATGGCTTATATCCTTTGTGGATTTAAGAGAACCTCTCGGTCATTTAAAAGTCACATATTTTAAAATATGTGGACTTGACCAAAATATTGATAAGTTTTTCGTAAATTTGGATATCAATATTGGTAATGTAGTAGTAGTATTAGTGTTCATAAATGATAACACTAAAACGGTTGGAAACAACATGGGTGTGCTATCTGAAGTCGGAAACTGACACGCCAAGATTCTCTAGATGAGAGAATTGGACTATATTCTAAGAATTTAATTCGGTCAAATTCACGAGAATGAGTCATTGGCTATCCCACCTATCTTATTGAATAAGACGATCATGCATATATCGTATGCAACATTCATCGAGTAGTCCTACCCTACCTCTCGGAATGATTCTCTAAATCTTCGGATAAAGAGAAAATGGGATAGAGTCTCTCTTGGATAATGGCAAGTCAGGTTATCACAAGTCAATAGTAATCGAATCTTGGATTCGAGCAATAACTAGCGGTTTAGTACGTCCTCAAGTATCTTTAGATAACGAGTAATCATATGCTTGTATATTCAGGTGCAAACTTGAATATGGTTGACTACACTGATTCTGACTTGTTGTCAGATTAAGGATGATCATTAAGTTGATCTTGGGCTCAGTGTTTACCCATAGTGCTTAAAATTTCCTTCCTGATCTGGGAGTGATTCCTGGTCTAGTGAGCCGATATCACTTCATTGTGAAAACAGTGAAGTGATAGCTTAGAAGGATCTTCTCGATCCTTTAGAGGTCAAAAGCATATTGAGAGAGAGTACCGCTGATTAGATGGACCGGCGACGCTTTGATCCTAAAGATCGCCTCGGGCCGACAACCAAAGCGATCGAAGTGTACCAAGTCTAGTGCTTGGAGGGTGCGGCATTGAGGAATATATCTCATCCGCTTTTAGAGCAAGTGGGAGAGTGTTGTGAATAAGATGAGAAATGGTGTGGTCTAAAAACAATCGTTACTTGTCATTTCGTGCAAGTGGGAGATTGTTAGGTGTAATGCCCGAAAGACAATTTGTGTAATTGTTTTTAATAATGAATGACGAAATTTATCTCACCTTTTACTTGCTTTGTGCTTGTAAAGTAATACATTTGCTACAAACCCTAAGTATATCTGTATGTAACCACTTAACTCAAAGTATGGATTACACGTGAGGATTGAGTTAGTGGTGATATACTTAAATCATTAGTCCGTGGTGAACTTAATCGAGTTTAGGGTCTCTTGATTAAAACACCAATAATGCGCCTGAACACCTTAGGGTGTGATAGTCTTATCCGGTTTGTCGGTAGAGGGTACTTTACGTGGGGCATTTATATATGATGGCATTCATATAGATCGGACCGATTTAATCAATTTCTCGATATAATTCCGTAATCGAGGAATCTTATTAAATCATTAGATTATCATATATGGATCAACCTTAATCTGAGGTGATCACGAGGTGCTTCTTGTCCCGGGGTAGTGTTTGATGTGTTAGTTACGGTTCACTTAAATATGTGTTTCAAGCCACTTCTCATTGGCACTATCTCCAGATGAGTGAGTAGTTTTGATTTTCACGGAGACATGGAATCCATTCCTTCTGCGGGAAGTAGAGAGACAGTCCCTTATTTGTTAGCCCTAAGAAAGTGATCGATCCGGGAGTTCACATTTGACTAATTAGCTACTAGTCGATATGTGTGCTAATTGATCATCGTGGGGTTAATGGTAAATAAGGATAAGATATTCTCGAGTCGGGTTCACGAGACTTCCTACTCGTAATGGACAGATCTATGGAGGGTTAATCCGTATGTAGTGATTATATCAATGGACGCTTATTCACTCTATGGGTTGAGTATAAGTATACATCTATAATCGGTAGAGTTCGATTTGGGGTTTATGGTGGCGTAATCCCGGAATTAATAATTAATGTACTTATTCTGTTCGACGAATAATTAATTATTGGAGCTACTGGTTATAGGTCCATGGTCCCCGATGTGGCTTCTGTAATTCGGACTAGTAATCTTGTTATTTGGGCCTCAGTGATAATTAATTGGCTGGGCTAATTAATTGATATGCATGTATATTATTTAGTTGGGCTAAATAATATAATACACATAAAAGACATTTTATGTGGGCTTTTTGACCCTTAATGGTGGCGCCATATATGTCATTTAATTAGAGAGAAATTAGTTTTCTTGGATAATTATTTGACATGTGATTTATCTTTTATTTGTTAAATGATAATTCATGGAATATGAGATAATAATATGATTTATCCTAATTTGTTTGGGATAATCATTTTATTTATCTTTCATTTGGAATAAAGGATTAATGTAATAATTATCTCTTAAATTATTAAATCCTTGGGGGACAAGGATTACTCTCCTATATAAAGAGAGTTCTCCCAAGTCTTAAGAATAAGGAAAATTTCGACCACCATCATCTAAAAGGAGAGAAAAATTAGTTTTTTCTTGTCTTGGGTTTTAAGAAGAAGAAAAACTTTGAGTTTTTCTTGGTGTTGCATATCAAGGAGGTTCGTTTATCAAGAAGGGTGTCCACCAACCGCCGTTGGGAGAACACATCGGAAGATCTTGGCTTCTCTTCCTACTATTGGTAACATAATCTTAAACCCCCTTGTAGTTTTTAAGTCCTTTAATTATGAATTGTGTCATATAAATCGTGATCCATCCGCTGCGCATAGATCTAACTCGTTTAGATCTAAGAACCTGCATCCTTCAGCTAGAAACCTTATCTTCAATCCCCCATTCAAAAAAACATTTACTAGAGCATTAGCTATGATGACACCTGTATGTGGAGGTGGAACATTGCAAAAATTCAACACACGCTTTTGAAGGGTCCAATCACTATTAACAAAGTGTCCAGTCACAACCATATACTGAACATTTTGCCCCGACTTCCACAAATCAGTTGTTACGCTAATTCGACTAACACCTTTTAATGCATTCTTCAACTTCTTTTTTTCATTTTCATATGTTGTAAAGCAATCCTTTCTAACAGTGTAGCGATTGATTTTTGAATAAAACGGAGAAATTGCTTTACGAAACTTGTTGAAAATAACATGCTCCATCATTAGAAAAGGATACTCATGAACCAAAACCATATGTGAGGCAAGCTAACGTACCTTTGCATGATCATATGCAAAATTTGTAATAAAAGTATTACCATCTGCAGCAGTCTCGGTAAAAGATAGGATTTGTTGTTTTTGATTGTTTTGCTCCATTAACCACAGTTTCCGTTGCAAGCAACTTCTTAGGTGACGTTGATAATGTGTAGTGGTACCACCTGGCATTTTAGCAAGCAGCTCCTTACAATGGTTGCATTGTACTTTATAAATGCTTCCATGTTTAATTTCAGTCATTTCATCTCCTACTTTTGAGGATTTTTTTCTTTGTTTCTTGCGATACGCTTCTTCTTGAGGTTGATTGTTCGGTAAAAACACGTTTTAATATTTATAATACCGACACACCCCAAGTATAAGGATCTGTAGTAAAGGATGTTATCGGGTCGTCCTAAGGGAATGGAATGTTTATCGAATTCAAGTATAAACCTATATCGATTATGTCACAACTATCTATCTAAACTAAGGTTGAAACTAAACTAAAACCTAAACCTAAGAATTAAAACTAAAACAGGAATAAAAACAAGCAGAACATTAGAAAACAGAAAGACGAACGAGCGTTCACTAAAGTGAACGAGCGTCTGAAAGCTTAATCTAACGGACGGGCGTTCGATATTTCGGACGAGCGTCTAACTACGAATTGAACCAGAAAAGTGCAGGAAAACAGTAGGAAATTAGGGTTTATAAAACTAGAACTTAAACTAAACTTACTCTAAACGATTTGATTGAAACAATTAAAGGAAAACACAGCGAGGCAACTAGATTCCACCCATCAACCAACAATCCCAACTAGATGGTGATCTAAAGATGTAGTTTTTAGTAGTGATCTATTCACGAATTCAATTAAATTTCTTCAACCAAATTCTAGGGTTTCGTTTATCTTTTCCAAGTAAACTAAACAAAGATACCAAACATGATCACGAGATTATCTCTAATACTCTTACTCAATCAACTATGCATAATCTCGTATAACACAATTAATCGCATCACTTGAACGAAATAAAACTTAAACCAATATATTTTCATACATAGATCCAAGCATATAGATATAGATAAATCGTTTCATCGAATCGTTAATTCCAACAAAACATGATCAATACAAAACAGCATCCAAAGTGATGAAAAACTATAAATTAAACTCACTAACATAAAGCATCGAACTCTCTAGTTGGTTGTGTTGATGATGGGCTTCCTCCGTCGACTCACTGCAAGGTTTCTAGCCAACAATCATGTTGAACAAGATCGTTGGATTGGAGATTTGCATCTCTGTGTAAAAGTGGTTTTGGGGCGCAGTTCTTTTGTGAAAATTGCGGCTATGAAAAGTATATCCTTAGGGTTGGGGCTGCTGCTGTATTTATAGGGTGCTAAGTCGGTTAGGGTTTAAGTCGGCACCGGACGCTCGTTTAAACAACCAGACGCCCGTCCAGAATGCCTGGACGGAGCATGAACGTGCGTTTGGCTTCTGTCTGAAGACTCTGAATGTAAAATACGATTACGACGCCGCATGGACGCTTGATTCACTTCGGGCGCCGTCCAAGATCGATGGGCGCCCGTGCTGGAATGGACGGGATGCGACGCTTCGTTTGCAATGCTTAGGATCGGATCTCTTCATCTTTATCCATTTTCTTCAAGCCAATTCCAACTCTATCTTGAATAATTCGACTTGAGCTTCATTTATCCTCTTTAGCACTCGAAATTCAGCCTCCTAAAGGATAAATAAACATTGCAAAATGTAATAAAACTCAAAGAATAATAATTCCATTAATTTAACACATATCTAATCAATTTTGCAAATAACCATATTAGAATCATCCTTACTAAATAATTACACTTAAAGCCTTAATTCTTATGTAAATTATGCAAATGTGGGGAAAATAATTATGAAATACACCCTTAATAATCATATAAATATGGCCTTAACAACACCCCCACACTTAGCTTTTTGTACGTCCTCGGACAAAACAATCAAAACTATAGCTCAACTTTCATGTAATCCACATAGATCTCTAACTCACGTAACAAAAGATACAACAACTATAACAAACAATACAATCACAGAGATAGATTCAGTGTATGTGTGACAAGCCCTTTTCAAATTTAACAAGCCTTTCAAAGAAATATCCTCTCAAAAATCCAATGAATATCCTAGATATAAAGATGTAGCTCCACTCAAAGCCTTCCCACGCACTCAAGTAGGATAATCCCTACAAACATATCATGCGGTTCTACTGGGTATAAGATCCATGATAACAAAGACTTCACTTTATTTTTACTCATCATTTCCAAAATTTCAAATTTGGCGCATATCAAAATGAGCTTTTACCCATCATAGTAGAATAGGACATTTCGAGATAATCCCCTACCTACTCAAATCATAAGGTAGCTTCTTCCAACTATCGTGAGCTTCTGGTCATCATAGTGGTATAGGACATACGTGGTATACCCTACCTCACTCAAATCATCGACCAGCTTTCGACAAACGTATTTAACATTACTTATTCATTCACTTTTTTTTCAAGACATAAGTTACATCTCACTTATCACATTCAAACTTTATGATATTCACAGTACCCGGTCTAACTAAGGTGTTACTATACTGATCTTTCTAAGATAACTCATCAAAATAATGAAAGGATATAGTTCAAAAATCTTGCTTCAATATCAAAGGCTTTCGTGAGTGAAAAATGAATACTAGCTCCATGAAAGTAAAGACATGCTATAATTATCTCATTAAGTCACATACTATCATCGTTAGAAAACTACAACTAGCAAGCATTTAGTTTCAACCACATGCTCGAGACTAACAAAAATTTAAATGTCGTGGAAATTTAACATTCACTCATATTTCAAAGGATATAGCATAAAAACATACCCAATTTACCCCCCCACACTTAAATCACATTATGTCCTCAGAATGTGCAGAATAAAAGAAAAAGAAAACTTAGCTGGTTTCAACAGTGGTTGTCGGATGAAAGTTGGCGAGGTCGGCCGGAGCATGAATGTACCGTGACAACTCGAATAGACAACACTTTGGACATAAAAGCTTGCGAACCTGGTCAAAAGTATCGGCCACACTTTCGACATACCATATAATCTCGGGTACACGGGTATATGAGCAACACATAACACAAAACACTTACAACACGAGTAAAAGGAATAACCATCAACACGCCACTAGAGTACTATTTCTAAAAACAAGAAAACAAAACAACCTAAGAAAAGAAAACAAACAAAGAAAACTAGGTTGCCTCCTAGGAGCGCTCTTTTAATGTCAATAGCTTGACACAGATTTCAAAAGATCAACCCAGATCGGGCCACTTTGGTTTAACAGCCGCCACCTCAGTATCGGAATCAGAAGTATTGGGGCGGAAATGATTTTCACCACAACAACAAGTCAAGTGCGCAATAAGATCATTAAACTTTTCTCTCCAAACTACACTGACTCTCTTCTTCGTGTTCTTGCGGATGATAGGCATAGGTGTGCTAACATGCTCAGGAGTCTCAGAAGAAGGTTCCTCATAGGTAGAGGTAGGAATGTCATCATCTGACTCAAAGAAATAAGATGGAATCTCTTCACAAATCAGGACATCTGTACTCTCATCTCTTCTTTGGAAATAAAGAGTCTCAGGCTTTCCCTTTGGTTGCCCAAAATATTTCTTAAGTCGATGGCCATTCACTTTAAAATCTTGATTACCATACCCATTCAAAGTAATGACTCCACTTGGATTAACCTCGAGAATCTCAAAGGGGCGGACCATCTAGACTTGAGTTTACCCGAAACAGGTGAAGTCTAGTATTATAGAGTAAAGCCATTTCACCAACTTTGAATTCTCGGTCCTTGATCTTAGCGTCATGGAGTATCTTTGTTCTTTCCTTGCTAAGCTTAGCATTCTCGTATGCTCTGAGTCTGAATTCGTCGAGCTCGTTCAATTGTAACAACCGTTTCTCCCCACAGAGTTGGCTATCGAAATTTAAGAATTTAATTGCCCGAAAGCTCGTGTTCAAGTTCGACAATAAATGACAAGCTTTGCCATAGACCATTTGGAAGGGTGACGTGCCCATCGGGTTTTAAATGCGATCACGATAAGCCCACAACGCGTCATCCAACTTAAGACTCCAATTAGATCGATTATTGTTCACGGTCTTCTAAAATTCTTTTCAAGCTCACGGTTGCTTACCTCGACTTGGCCATCGGTGCAGGGATGATATGGTGTACCAACTTTGTGTTTGACACCATATTTTTCAAGGATTTTATCAAGCGGCGCATTACAAAAATGGGTACCTTCATCACTAATGAGTGCTCTCGGACAGCCGAATCTGGTAAAGATATTCTTTTGCAAGAATTTCTTCACGACTTTATGATCATTAGTTTGGGTAGCTATGGCTTCAACCCACTTAGAAACATAGTCGACACAGATGAGGATATATTTATTACTGCACGAAGATGGAAAGGGTCCCATAAAATCTATGCCCCAAACGTCGAAAACTTCGCGTTCAAGAATGGGCTTAAGTGGCATTTCCATCCTACTACTCTGCCCGTCCGGTTCTCGCACCTATCACAACCTTTACAAAAGGCTTCTGCGTCTTTAAACAGAGTCGGCCAGTAAAATCCAGCTTGAATGATCTTTGCAACCGTCTTCGGTGTCCCATAATGACCTCCGGTAGGACCGCTATGGCATTGTTCTAGGATATCCCACTGATCATGCTCCGGAACACATCTTCGAAGCAATCCGTCTTTACAGACTCTGAACAAATAAGGATCTTCCCATACGAGATTTTTAAGATCAAAAAATAACTTTTTCTTCTCCTGATACGTCATGTCCTCTAAATGACCACTCGCTAAATAGTTGACGTAGTCAGCATACCACGGCCTAACCGTTTCAAGCTTCATCAATTGCTCAGTCGGAAAATCAATGCCTATATCATTGTGATTCTCTGCACCCTCATTTACTAAGCGAGATAAATGATCAGCCACAATATTCTCACTACCTTTCTTATCTTTAATCACAAGGTCAAACTCTTGTAAAATCAGAATCCATCGAAGTAACCTTGGTTTTGCATCTGCTTTGTCCATAAGGTAACGCAAGGCTGCATGGTCGGTCCAAACAACAACTTGAGACCCTAGAAGATAACTTCTAAACTTGTCAATGGCAAAAACAACGACTAAGAATTCCTTCTCGGTTGTGGTATAATTGCATTGAGCCGGGTTCAAGAGTGCGGCTCGCATAATAAATGGGCTCGAACCTTTTATCAACTCGTTGACCCAAACCGTGCTTCTACGGCGTAATTAGAGCATCGCACATCAACTCGAAAGGCTTGGTCCAAATAAAAAGTGCAACTAAAATAGGGGCACTCGATAAGCTTGTCTTTTAGACAATTGAAAGCTTCTTTGCACTTTGCATCGAACAAGAAATCTACATCATCTTTCAAAAGATTTGATAAAGGCTTGGCAATAGTAGAAAAGTCTCGAATAAACCGCTGTAGAAGCCAACGTGTCCTAGAAAACCTCGTACTCTCCTTCACTGCCTTTAGGTACGTCATCCTTTCGATGGCTTCGACCTTAGCCTTATCAACTTGAATACCAAATTGGACACCTTATGTCCCAAAACGATTCCTTCGTCTACTAGAAAATGGCATTTTTCCCAGTTAAGCACCAGATTTTTCTCAACACACCGTTGGAGTACCATATCTAGGTTCTTTAAGATTTCATCAAAGCTATCGCCGTAGACTGAGAAGTCATCCATGAAGACCTCCATGCACTGCTCCACAAGTCCATCAAAAATGGCTAACATGCACAGTTGAAAAGTCGCGGGCGCATTGCATAGGCCGAATGGCATTTTGCGGAACGCAAAAGTACCAGATGGACATGTAAATGTGGTCTTTTCCTGGTCATTGGGATCGATGGCTATCTGGAAGTAACCAGAGTATCCATCGAGGAAGCAGTAATACTTGTGACCACTCAGTCGTTCAATAAGCTGGTCAATGAAGGGTAGGGGAAAGTGGTCCTGGCAAGAACCTCATTAAGTCTACGATAGTCAATACTGCAGACTCAGAGTTCGTCACGAGTCGTAAGGCAACTTCCTCCCTTTTTCATTCTTTTTTTGATTTGTGATTCCGCCTTTCTTTGGCACAACTTGAGTAGGGTGACCTACTCGCTATCGGCGATTGCATAGATGATGCCCATGTCAAGCCACTTTATCACTTCTTTCTTGACAACCTCCTGCATGTGCGGATTTAGCCTCCTCTGAGGTTGTCTAACCTTTTTAGCTCCCTCCTCCGTTCGGATTTTATGCATGCATACATCTGGGCTGATTCCTCGGATATCACCCACTTGCCATCCGAACGCGAGGATATTCTTTTTAAGCACTTCTATCAGCTGTGCTTCTTGCTCAGGGTCGAGTTTCGAAGAAATGATCAAAGGCAATTTACCTCCATCCTTAAGAAAGATATACTTAAGGTGTTTCGGAAGCGGTTTGAGCACTAAATCAATAGGTGGTTGCTCAATACTAGACTTTAACGGGCCACCTTTCTCCTTATGAGCTTGGAGTGGTTGACTAAAGAATAACTCATCTTCCCGAGGCTCAACCCCGAAAGGTTCTTGGATCAAATCATCCATCGGAATCCTCCGGTCAACACTTGCTTCCTTTTTCTTGTGATCGATCATTTTTCTTAACTCTTCATCTTTAAGCTCTTCTGCCAGCTCTTCCCAATCATCTACTTCCCAATGAGTAGTCTCTCTCCAAAAGTCTACCTCGTCCCAACTACCCATCGAGCTTCTTCTTCACCAGGGATGAAGTCTTCCTGACTCAGTTCTTTGAAATCATCGTTTGTTCTTTGGGCATCTCCATGCTTCTAACTCACTAATGAGCTCGGTGTGGCGAGTAAAGATGACTCGTCAATGACGACGGGCTGTAATGAATTAGAAGAAGGTCCGCGATCATTTGGATCCTCAATAACATCGAAAACACCTATCTCCGTCAGCTTCATTGCTTCTTCAAAGCAGGCATCTTTTTCGTCCTCATAGATAGCATCAACAAACGATATTTCATCAGTTATGGTTCTTTCAGGACTTGTCCTCGTGTGAAGGTGGATCGATGTGTCATCGACTCTAAGAGTAATCATTCCTGCGTAAGTCGATGAGAGCGTTAGAAGTGTCTAAAAAGTTCGGCCTAGAATTAGAGGCATCTCCTTATCAGGTGGATAGTCTAGAATAACCCAGTCGGTAGGGAAGACTAAATGTTCAACTTGAAGGAGAACATTAGCTACACAACCGGATGCAGTCCGGCTAGATTTATCTACCATCTGAAGAGAAATAGGGCGTTCCCGCATCCTTTTATCTAACCCGAGCTTTTTGCATACGTTTAATGACATCACATTAATAGAGGCCCCTGAGTCGCATAAGACATTTTGAATAATCGGCCTTCGATCTCACGGGAGATTGAAGGTGCGCCAGAAAATCACCTCGCTAACAAATGACTTTCGTGAAACCATCGCGCAATCTTCAGCGTAGCACTTCTTCACCATCCCCTCAAGCTTTCTCTTACTCCCACAGAATTCTTTTAGATACTTAGAGCATTTAGGCATTTCAGTTAATACCTCGGCTAAGGGCATACTAACTTGAGTGTCTCTATGCATCCTTCTCACTCCAGCATACTGCTTGTCATTAGTGAGGGCTTTCTCTTTCCTTTTTGGGGGATAAGGAAGGGCTTTATCATTCCCTGTAGCTTGATTCTTTATCACCTCATCCTCCCTATCCTTCCATCTTACGAACTTTTCTTTCTTTTTCTTAGTCAGGGGTACCACCCCTTGACTTTCCTTTCTTTCCTCATCATCAGAATTATTTTCGTCCTCCGAAGAATTGTCACTAAGCTCCTCATCGTTGCTTTCTTCGGCATGTGGTTTCTGATTTCCCCCTCCTGAACTCATGGCGTCAGGAGGGGCTACTCATTTCCCGACATCTTGCAGGATTCAGCCTTCTTACCACTTCTCAACGTTACTTCATTCAACTCCTCTTCTTGTCCATACTCCCACTGAGGTGTAATGGCAGTGCAAACATTCACATCAGCTTTCGGATTTCTCTCGGTATAACTCGGAAGTTTACCGTGAGGTTTGCTTGCTTGCTGGTCTGCCATCTGACCAACTTGTCTCTCAATAGCTTTAACACTAGTAGACAGAGTCTTCACCATGTCTACCAGCTCATCAAATTTGTGTTGAGGGACACATGAGGTGGTATGATTTTGAGTTTGGTTCCATCCTCCTTGAGGCCTTTGGGAGTTAGGAGATGTCCTTTGATTGTTTGAGTTGAAAGAATTCGAATTTAAGGGCCAGGTGGTAACTTGGCTTGATTGAAGTTTTGTCGTTGAAATCCCGAGTAGTTCTGATTCTGGTTAAAGTCTCGGAAGGGTTGGTTTTAATTACCATTAAATTTACTTCTTCCGTCATCTCCGTTCCTACCTGCATTCCAAGATCGGAAAATCTGCGTCGAAGATTGGCCACCGCTTGCTTATCAATTCCATCCGAGCAACCAACAACACTTTGTATCGGGATCGCTTGCGTGCCTTCTTTCTTAACAACATTGGTCTTCTTTGGAGTCGACCACATATTGTTCTTGGCGATGGTCTCGACCACTCAGTGGCGATCTCATCGCCTCCCCTAGAAAGGATCCATGAGTTGTGGAGTCAAGATAGTCTCTATTAGGTTGAGAGACACCTCTATAGAAACAGATTCCAAAGAACTCATATGTCATGTCATATCCGTGATTGGGGCATTTCCTCATCAAGAGATTCAATCTCTCCCAAGCTTTGCCAACAGCCTCATCCTCCAACCGCTCAAACGTAGCTATTTCCCATTTCATCTCCATAATCTTGCACAGGTGAAACCCACTTAAGAGCGAAGGCTCTTTTGACATCATTCCATGTATGGAGGGAATGATGTGCTAACGACTTAAACCACCGACTTGCTTCACCTTTCAAAGCAAAAGGAAATAGATTTAACTTAACTATCTCGGAATCAACACCAGGATAATGGCACCTTCACGATTTGTACGAATGTGGACAAGAAGTCGTGTGGATCTTCTGAGCAGCGATACCATGGAAAGAGCTATTCAACTAGAGCAACTACTCCGTTCTTTAGATCAAAGTTCACTCCTCCCATGTCGGGAGGACGAATAGTCTATGCCCCTCGAGAAAGTCTTGATTTAGATATGGGGTGTAGGGGTCCTGGTTCGATTGATTAAGTTTGTTTTGTCTAAATTGTTGAAGTTGTTGATTTATGCCCGACTTGTTGATTCTGTTGTTCTTTGCAGAGCTTGCATCTGTTTGAAGGATTAAATTTAACTGAGCTTGGGGATCGAGGATTTGGAATTGGTGGATCTTGATCCGCCATTATGTCCAAATCGGGGAAAAGCCTCTTCTAAAAATAGATCGTTCGTGCTCGGGATCGAAGATTAGAAGTCCTTCTTACTTCGTTTGCATAAACCGGAAGAAAGGAAAGGAAGAAATCAACCTTAGGGTTGATTAGAACAGTTTAGAAAAGGTTTGATGGTTTAGAGGAGAAAAGAAAAGAGAAGAGAAGATAGAAAAGAAGTGATGATTGAACAGATCGAATCAAGGCGTCGGTGTTAGTGGACGTTCGTTCGAGCCGAACGCTGCTCGTTGATTTATGAACGGTCGTTCGGGGGAACAGGATTGATGTGGACGGGCGTTCAAGTTCTTAAACGCTCGTCCAGACTTCGAAAATCTAGCTAAGGTTTAAAACTTAAAAACAAAATAGAAATATTTAAGGAAACTAAAAAGAACGTACGGAAATAAATAAAGGCTAATCTAAAATTACGAAAAAAAAAAGAAAAAACAAATCTAAAATTATAGAAACTAATATAACTATCAAAAATTAAAGAAAATAATTGAAGGAAAATAAAATTAAATGAAACAAGGTAAAACGAAAACAAAAATAAACGTAATTCTAAAATTTAGATCTACGAATTAAAATTAGAATCGATATAAAATTTTATACCTAAAAGAATCCGACAACCGTTACCGATTCCCCGGCAACGGCGCCAAAAACTTGTTCGGTAAAAACACGTTTTAATATTTATAATACCGACACACCCCAAGTATAAGGATCTGTAGTAAAGGATGTTATCGGGTCGTCCTAAGGGAATGGAATGTTTATCGAATTCAAGTATAAACCTATATCGATTATGTCACAAATATCTATCTAAACTAAGGTTGAAACTAAACTAAAACCTAAACCTAAGAATTAAAACTAAAACAGGAATAAAAACAAACAGAACATAAGAAAACAGAAAGACGAACGAGCGTTCACTAAAGTGAACGAGCGTCTGAAAGCTTAATCTAACGGACGGGCGTTCGATATTTCGGACGAGCGTCTAACTACGAATTGAAGCAGAAAAGTGCAGGAAAACAGCAGGAAATTAGGGTTTATAAAACTAGAACTTAAACTAAACTTACTCTAAACGATTTGATTGAAACAATTAAAGGAAAACACAGCGAGGCAACTAGATTCCACCCATCAACCAACAATCCCAACTAGATGGTGATCTAAAGATGTAGTTTTTAGTAGTGATCTATTCACGAATTCAATTAAATTTCTTCAACCAAATTCTAGGGTTTCGTTTATCTTTTCCAAGTAAACTAAACAGCATACCAAACATGATCACGAGATTATCTCTAATACTCTTACTCAATCAACTATGCATAATCTCTTATAACACAATTAATCGCATCACTTGAACGAAATAAAACTTAAACCAATATATTTTCATACATAGATCCAAGCATATAGATATAGATAAATCGTTTCATCGAATCGTTAATTCCAACAAAACATGATCAATACAAAACAAATCCAAAGTGATGAAAAACTATAAATTAAACTCACTAACATAAAGCATCGAACTCTCTAGTTGGTTGTGTTGATGATGGGCTTCCTCCGTCGACTCACTGCAAGGTTTCTAGCCAACAATCATGTTGAACAAGATCGTTGGATTGGAGATTTGCATCTCTGTGTAAAAGTGGTTTTGGGGCGCAGTTCTTTTGTGAAAATTGCGGCTATGAAATGTATATCCTTAGGGTTGGGGCTGCTGCTGTATTTATAGGGTGCTAAGTCGGTTAGGGTTTAAGTCGGCAACGGACGCTTCGTTTAAACAACCAGGCGCCCGCCCGTAATGCCTGGACGGAGCATGAACGTCGCTTGGCTTCGCCTCAAGACTCGAATGTAAAATACGATTACGACGCCGCATGCATGGGCGCTTGATTCATACGGGCGACGCCGTCCAAGATCAGTGGACGCCCGTCTGGAATGGACGGGATGCAGACACTCGTTTGCAATGCTTAGGATCGGATCTCTTCATCTTTATCCATTTTCTTCAAGCCAATTCCAACTCTATCTTGAATAATTCGATTTGAGCTTCATTTATCCTCTTTAGCACTCGAAATTCAGCCTCCTAAAGGATAAATAAACATTGCAAAATGTAATAAAACTCAAAGAATAATAATTCCATTAATTTAACACATAATCTAATCAATTTTGCAAATAACCATATTAGAATCATCCTTACTAAATAATTACACTTAAACCCTTAATTCTTATGTAAATTATGCAAATTTGGGGAAAATAATAATGAAATACACCCTTAATAATCATATAAATATGGCCTTAACATTGATCATCACCTATAGCCTATTTTTCAGTAGTTTCATCATACCCTCTCTCTTGTTCCACCTCGTCTTCTCTTCTTCTTGGGACACAATAAGCTCATCCTCGTTCAAGGAAGAAAATGACTTCATATGCCTGAAACAAAAAAGCAAACAGAACCAATGTTATGAACAAAAGCAAACATAACCAATATCTACTAAGCCACTAAACACACCTAGCACAAAACTAACAAGAAAAAAACTAACGAAAAGAGAGATCATAAACAAACTAATGAGTTAACTCCAACTCACTGACTTCATTCCAATATTATAAGTTACTTTAGCCATAGAAAACAACCGTAAAATCTAAACAAGTTGCTTTAGCAATAAAAAACAAACATAAAACCCAAAAAAGTTGCCTATTTTTTAACTAAAAAGTACTTTAAATTCTGGAAACTAAATACATATGAGCCAAACATCTGTTTCACAACAAGATATTTAAAAAATCATGGCACATTATGCATGCTCAAAAACTCATATTAAGACATCTAGGAAATATTTACACAATACAAAAGCTAAACACGGCAAAAAATCGTAAAGGAAGGTATCATATTTGTGACTATTTTAAACAAAATGAAATCTTTGGTCTGTTATATGAATCCTACCTGTAAAACAAAAGAAGAGAAGATATTCTAATGCATTTGCAGATTTGTTCCAATCAATCAATAGAGAGAATATATCAGAGGCAGGTAGACATACCTAGAAGAAGAAGAAGAGAACTCCAGGAAAAGAATGATGTTACTTGATGCAACCTCAAATCAGTGGAGGGAGAGACAAATCTACGATATTGTTCTTCAGACTTATCAATATCTTTTTTGTCGAAGGAGTTATGAAATTGAAATTGAAAGACAAGAGATTGTATAGTTGAAGAATATATATGGTTAGGAGATGCTGATTCCATGTTCTTCAAGGTTCTGGACTTTTTGTCTTCTTCAATGTAATAGAAACTGAAGCGGTAAAGTCATCAAAGTGGCAGAGTCACCGAAGTGGCAGAATTGGAAAATGAGCAGTTGAAGAATATACACTGTTCAATCAAATAGGGCTTCAGGCAATATTTAATTTGAGTTGTATATGGATGTACGGCTCGCGAACATAAACGAGCGCTCGTGAGCTTGGCTCGTGTTCGTTCGTTAATAAAACGAGCTTTATAATTTGTTTGAGCTCGATTCGTTATCTCTCACAAACAAATGATCACGAGCTTTACCGAGCCGAACACGAGTTTGTTCATAAGCAGCTCGGTTTGTTTGCAGCACTGGTCTGACCTGTAGTACTTAGTTCAAAATTTAGCCTGACCTGCAGACTTAGAAAGTTTTTCCTTGGCAAACTTTCTGTGTCTGACCTGAAGTACTCAGTTCGAAATTTAGCCTGACTTGCAGACTTAGGAAGTTTGTGGTATTCAAACTTTCTGAGTCTGTCCAGTAGTACTCAGTTAAAAATTTGGCCTGACCTACAGACTTGGGAAGTTTGTGGTATTCAAACTTTCTGAGTCTGATCTACAGTACTCAGTTCAAAATTTGGCCTGACCTGCAGACTTGGGAAGTTTGTCCTTTGCAAACTTTCTCGAGTCCGACTTCAAAGATACTCATTTCAAAATTTGGCGACGACTGCATCGAAATTTTGTGGTAGTCAAACTTTCTCGAGTCGACTCAGATACTCGATTAAAAATTTTGCACGACTGCACGGACTCAGGAAGTTTGTCATTTGCAAACTTTTTGAGTCTGACCTGCAGTACTCAGTTCGAAATTTAGCCTGACCTGTAAACCTGAGAAGTTTGTGGTATTCAAACTTTCTGAGTCTGACCTACAATACTCTATTAAAAATTTGGCCTAACCTGCAGACTCGGGAAGTTT
The DNA here is from genome assembly GCA_026214975.1 of Gentiana macrophylla. Taxonomy (NCBI): domain Eukaryota; kingdom Viridiplantae; phylum Streptophyta; class Magnoliopsida; order Gentianales; family Gentianaceae; genus Gentiana; species Gentiana macrophylla. Next base: position 35,986,499 of record CM047805.1, read on the forward strand.
GTGGTATTCAAACTTTCTGAATCTGACCTGCAGTACTCAGTTTGAAATTTGGCCTGACCTGCAGACTTGGAAAGTTTATCCTTTGCAAACTTTATGAGTCTGACCTGCAATACTCAGTTCGAAATTTGGCCTGACCTGCAGACTTAGGAAGTTTCTCCTTTGCAAAATTTCTGAGTCTGACCTGAAGTTCTCAATTCGAAATTTGGCCTGACCTACAGACTTAGGAGGTTTGTCCTTTTGAGTCCACCTGTGAAGCTCAGTTAGTTCGTCCTACGAATTTTATTCGTTTGTCCTTTGCAAACTTGATCAAAACTATCACGTATAATGGAAAAGAGATTTACTATTGAAATAACATGAGTGTGATAACACTGAGTAGCAAAATTGAAACTGAAAAAACAAAGCAATTTTAAAAATGTTTGGAACCTGTCCTAGACGCGTAATTTGCAGAGGTTGTTGGCATGCCAACTTTGTGGAATGATCCTGCCATTATGGAGAGCTCGTACTTGGATAGCTTGCGAGCTCGTATCTAGAGAGCTGAAGAGCTCGTAACTGGATAGTTGAAGAGCTCGTATTTGGAGAGCTGAAGAGCTCATACTTGAAGAGCTGAAGAGCTCATACTTGAAGAGTTGAAGAGCTCGTATCTGCAGAGCTGAAGAACTCTTATATGAAGGAATCGCTCGAGGGGAGCTCCAAATATGATGCCGAGCGGAGCTCGGTCTTATAATAGATTTGCTCGAGGAGATCTCCAAATATGATGCCGAGCCAAGCTCGGTCTTGTAAAAGATTTGCTCGAGGAGAGCTCCAAATATGATGTCGAGCCGAGCTCGGTCTAATAAAAGATTCACTCTAGAGAGCTTCAAATATGATGCCGAGCCGAGCTCGGTCTTATAAAAGATTCTCTCTAGGTAGAGCTCCAAATATGATGCCGAGCCGAACTCGGTCTTACAGAAGATTTGCTCGAAGAGAGCTCCAAATATGATGCGGAGCCGAGATCGGTCTTATAAAATGTGATGCCGAGCCGAGCTCGGTCTTATAGAATATGATGCCGAGCCGAGCTCGGTCTTATAAAATATACGCTCAAGATGAGCTCCAAATATGATGCCGAGCCGAGCTCGGTCTAATAGAATATGATACCGAGCCGAGCTCGGTCTTATAAAAGATATGCTCAAGATGAGCTCTAAATATGATGTCAAGCCGATCTCGGTCTTATAAAATATTTGCTCAATACAGCTTCAACTATAAAATAGCTCATTTAAGTTGTAGAAACGAAAATAAATGTTAATGAGGGCTTGTACCTAGAGAGATCGTACTTGGAGAGTTTGGGAGATCATATAGGGCGAGCTCATGCTGCGTGAGCCCATTCGGGCCGAGCTCATTCTGGTGGAGCTCGTTATGGCCGAGCCCTGGAGATTTGGATGAAGATCTTGGAGATCTTGGATGAAGAAAATTCGCAGCCTCTTTTGGTGATACAGCAGCATCTTTCTGGCGACGATCGGGTATCGAAACAGATTCCGATCGGTACGAAATTTGGAGAGATTGTTTGTCCCTCCCTCTTCTTCAATCTGAACGGTAGATTTGGTTTTCACCGGTTGAATCTCCAGCAATAAGCCATCGATCTGACTGTTGTATTTTTGGTGACACTGGCGCAACAGCAACTTTCTGGCGACGATCGGACATCGAAACGGACTCTGATAGGCACGAAATTTGGAGAGATTTTTAGTCCCCCTTATTCTTTAATCTGAATGGTGGAATTCGTTTTTCACCGGTTGGTCTCCGGAAATAAGCCATCGATCTTACTGCTTTGTTTTTTGTGACACAGCAGCATCAGCAACTTTCCGGCGACGATCGGGCATCGAAACGGACACCAATCGCCACGAAATTTGTAGAACTTGTTCGCCCCTCCTTCTTCTTTAATCTGTACGGTGGAATTATTATTCCAACGGTTTCATCTCCGGAAATAAGCCCAAGATCTGATTACTGCGTCTGCTACGTTTTAGATAATACAGCAGAAACTTTCCGGAAACAATCGGACATCGAAACGGACTCCAATCGGCATGAAATTTGGAGATATTGTTCGTCCCTCCTTCTTCTTTAATCTGAACGGTGGAATTTTTGTTCCAACGGTTCAATCTCCGGCAATAAGCCCAAGATCTGACTGCGTTTTTGGCATATTTTTGCCATTAACTTGATCATGATCAATCCTCGATCCATTACTGATAGAAAACCCTCCTTCTAGCGCCAATTGGCGATGATGGATCTCGTCTATGAATAAATCCGGGCCGTTTAATCTAGGGTAATATGAACGAGGGATGTTTTGGGTGATTTTTAGACTGGGCTTGGGTATCTCCCAAGTTGCCTACGTATCCTGTTATGTTTCAGAAATCAAATCTCCGTAGTTTCTTAGGTGTTGTTTATATAGGGGATGACTCATCCATTTCCTTCCCCCGCAAGGAATTATATTATTATTACTTTCCTAAGGATTAATACATGTAAATCCCTATAATTTAGGGATAATTATGGATATATTTAAATGGCAAGATCAATGTCATTATATCATCGGATTCTTTCCGTGTTTATCTGGTATTATTAAGCATGTGTGCCAAATACGAATAAGGAAGGCTCTAGCCGACTTGCCTCGAGCCCCCCGGGCCATCTCAACCTGTACTATATTACCCGACCTCCACTCTTACCGAGCCGACCTGCGGTGGTAAGTTAAGATGGGCCGAGCTGACCTCCCACCTGAGGTTCAGGTCCGCTTTCTCAGTTAAACTCTAGGGCTTCTGGCATTTATTAGCAATTAATTCTCTGTCTTCAATTAATGATTAACCAATATAAATATGACACGTGACGAGGGCTAGTCCGACCCTCGTCAAAAAGGATGCGGTATCACATATTTTTTCCTATAACTCAATTAAATATATTGTGGTGAGACATGGTGTGGGAGGTGAAGTGGTTCTATACACATCCACTCTCACATTTTTTTTCTTTAAGTGCGATAACATTAGCTATCGTAGTAAACAAATGTATTGTATTAAAATATTAATAAATGTGTGTCAGCTTTTTGTTCACAATACAACCACATCTACTTTGCCATAGTGGATACTCTTAGTACTCGGATGCTGTCGTTTTAGCCCCGACTGAGCAAACACCTCTAACTCTAAGCCTTATTTTCACGGAAAGTTATTGTGTAGTATCTCTATTTACATCGAAATGACGGGTAAACAAATCTGGACTACACAGTTTCAATTAATTTTAAAAGTAAAATGCTCATATCGTGCCAAATGGATACACTCTCATATATGGCGGGTCTTGTGTAAATAACTCCCTTATCTTCACACCATTTTGCAAGCTACAATATCCTATTAATAGAGTGAAGAACTGGATTACCGATATGAAATTACCTAATTTAGAATACAATTACTCCAATATACATATAATAAGACTTAAACCACTGACCTATTATTCACATGGCCTCAGCTTACGTGCTTAATCATTGATGTAAGCCTCGTTGGCCACGATCGATATCATATATATCGATAAAGATAAGATTTTCATTTATTTTTCCGTACTTGTAAACATTTTTTTATAAAATTGTCGAGAGGGCAATATATCCCCACTTGGGGAAGTTCTTGGGAGCATCCGATATATGCGAAGTACATCCATGTGGAGAGTTGTACTCCTTTTATTTCTAAACAGAATTCAAATTGCGTTGTCTGGATTTGTTTACCGATCAAATAAGTGCATATGGATACAGTAGTAATTGCAGAAATTTTGACAAGTGTGAAAAAATTTATCAATTTTTTCCCAGTATCACACATATATTTGTATATTTACCTCTACGTACGTGTAATTATAGAAGTATGAGATAAAAAATAGTAATTGAATGATAAAAATAAGTCGATTCTGTACATGTATATGTGCTTATTAAAAAAAAATCTCCACCGTTGTTAAAAAAAAAAAAATTTTTTTAGGCCTTAGCAGCACTCATGAGCCATGCGGGTGGAGCCGCTCGCATTGATGAATATACCACACAAGAACTGCTCCCCACCTGCCAACGGTGGCAGCCAATAAAGACGGCATCGGCGATGGTTACTTGACCAATGGAAAGAGACGGCTCAACTTCTCAGCTGGACCTTTTCAACAAAAACTTATAAAAAAAATTATAAAAAAAAAAAAAAAATCCTTCTCAGCTGGGGAAAACTAAATTGGCCAAAACCATCTCATCTGTGCCGGTCAATTTTGCTCGGAAAATAAAAAAATAAAAAAGGATTGAAATTTTCTCTTAATAAAGAAAATTTAAGCGACATATATAATTGACACATCCACGTTGATCGACACTTCTCAAAATCAATAAAAATAAATAAATAGTAATAAGAGCTTGCATTGATTGACTAATTTACAAAATAAGACGACCTGATCCATACGGCATTTATAGGAATATCGATTTATATGTCACACGTGATGTAACATTAACTAACTACTACTGTTTTCCTAAAATTGATTATAACACTATGAGATTTCTTCATAATTATTAGGGGTTATTTCTCTGTTTTCTCCCTTTGGTGCAGTGGCACCACAGCACGTGTACCTAAAAACCCTAGGCCTTAATTGATAACGTCAACTAGCTCTCGTCACGTGTCATCTTTTTACTGAATTAACATTAAATGAAGACATAGAAAATATAAGATTAAGTGTCAGGAGCCCCACCTCATGTTTGAGGACAGATCAAAACCCTATGAGCGAGATCGGTTTTGGTTGCTTTCTTGACCACCGCAGTCGGCTGAGATCATTCTGAGTGCGATGACGGGCCGAGAGCGACTTAGTGGGCTCGACGCAAGTCGGCCAGAGCCTCCCTTATTCGAAATACGCACGTGCTTATGATACAAGATAATTATGGGAAAATCATTTACTCATTAGGACACTGATCTTAACATTTAAACTATCTGTGATTATCTCCTAAATTAAAGGGATTAACACGCTGAGAGTCCTTGATGGACACTGCTAGAAGTAATAGCACCGATCGAGATACTCGATCTTAGCACAGCGGAAGCTTAGGCGATTTACGATATGAAACATAACTAATTAATCCTACGAGAAGGTTAGTAGATTTACCCAAACCGGAGAGAGATGATAAAATCGACCAAAGGAGAAGCCGTAGTCTTCGGGATTGTATCTCCTAACGACGACTGGTGGACGTCGATTATCGCCGTAGAACCTCCTCGAATAAGTACAAGAAAAACCCCAGGTTTTTCTTCTATTAATGACTAAAGCAAGATACTAATTTTTCTTACTTTTTAATGTATAAGTGGCGCCAATATTGTTTTGTGTTTTTTTGTGTTAGGAGGAACTCCCTTTATATACGAAAATAACTAGTCAAGAGAGTTATCTTTTTCACACCACAAAAACCTATTCCATAAGGAAAAGATATTTTTGCTACAAAATAAGATATAATTCCCAAAAAAAAAATCTATTTATTTTTTAATTAATTGTCCAACAAATAGATAATTAATTAATTACACATATGAGATAATCTAGGAAAATTTCTTCTCCTAACTTATCCTCAAATATGGCCCCACCTTTAATCATTTTTTAATAGAAAATGTCTTTTCTATTTTACATATTATTTACCAAATAAATAATATTGCATATTCATTAAAAAGATCAACTATTTAATTTATTCTTGAGGTTCCATAAAACGAGAAAACACTCACGTGTTAGGAGCCAACCTAGGGACCATGGACCTATAATCAGTAGCTACAATAAATTAAATAAAATATTCATCGACCAGAATATTTCTACTTAATTCATTAATTCCGTAATTACGCCATCATAAATCCGAAACCGAACTCTATCGATTATAGATATAACTTATTCTCAAAACGTCTAGTCGAGTCGATAAGTGTCCATTGATATAATCATTTCATATAAACTAACCCTCCATAGACTATCCGTACTGAAGTAGGATTATTTCCGTAAACCTTCTTCACTACAACTTATCCTTATTTACCATTAACCCACTAGTGATCAATTAGTTCATAACCAATACGAACTTCCGGGATCGATCAGTTTCTAGGATCAACAAATAAGGGGATTGTCTTTCTACTTCCCGCAGGAAGGAATGGATTCCATATCCGTGAGACACAAACTTCTCACTCATTCTAGAACAGTGCCAACGTGAAAGTGATTCAGACCGTGCCTCTTAGCGATCCTTAACGAACACATTAAACCCTATCCTGAAACAAGTAGGAGTCTGTATTCACTTCAGGATTAAGGTTAATCCATATATGATCATCTTGTAATTTAATAAGATTTCTCAATCACGGAATAATATGAGAAACTCAGATTAAATCGTTCAAGTTCTATATGACTCTCATCATATATAACTGCCCTAATCAGACAACCAATGTCGACGGCCCGGATAGGACGGTCACACCATAAAGTGTTCTGGGCGCATTAATGGTGGTTTAATCAATAGACCCCATACTTTAATTAACTTCACCATGGACTTACAGTTCAAGAGTATCACCATAAACTTAATCCTCATGTGTGACACACACTAAGTTATATGGCGACATATGATACGACTTGGGGTTTTCAGTAGTGTATTACTTACAAGCACGAAGCAAGTTATAAGATGAGAATAAATCTGTCATTTTTTAATTCTAATAACAATTACATAAATTGTCTTTCGGGCGCTACTTCCAACAATCTCCCACTTGCCCGTAAGGACAAGCAACAATTGTCTTTCGGGCACACTATATCTAACAATCTCCCACTTGCCCGTAAAGACAAGCAATGATTGTTTTTAGAGCACTACACCCTTATTCTTTCTATCCACAACATTCCCCCACTTGCTCTAAAGCAAATGAAACATATCTCCCAATTTCATACTCGCCAAGCGCTTATTAGTGACATTAGATGCCACACAACTTGGTTAAACTGATCAGCAGGTTGTCGGTTTTAAGGCGATCTTAAGGACCGATATGTCGCCTATTTGCACGATCTGTCTGACCAGGTGGTACTTAATCTCAATATGATTTTGATCTCTTGTGAGTACGAAGATCATTGTAATGAGCTACCTCTCAACTGTTTTCATAGTAAAATGGTATCGGCTCAACGAGACATGGAATTACTTCCCGATCCAACAAAGAACTTCCCAAGCCATATTGCCTCTTTAACTGCTCCGAAAGCTGCTATGTATTCGACTAACAGAGTCAAATTGGCAGTGCTGGATTGCTTTAGACTATAGCTCCATCACTATGAGTAAACACCGAGCCTGAGATCGATTCACGATCATCCTTAATCTGACAAAAAATCAGAACCAGTGTAGTCAAGGACACTCATGTTCGCACCCGAATGCACAAGCATATGATTCCTCGTTCTCTCAAGATACTTGAGGATGCACTATACTGCTTTCAACGTCCGAATCCAAGACTCGACTTTTATTGACTTTTAATAACCTGACTTTCTCTATCAAAGAGAGAATCTATCCCATTTTCTCTACATCTAAAGATTGAGAGAATTATTCCGTGGGGGCTGGGTAGGAAACCTCTAATTGAATTTTGCAAACGAAAATGCATCATTATCTTAAACAATAAGATGGATGGGATACTGCCACAACTTGTTCTCATGAATTCGACCGAATCGATTTCTAAAAATATAGTCTACTTCTCTAATTCAGAGAAGCTTGGCTCGTCAGTCCTGACTTTAGATAACAAACTCATGTTGTTCTCAACTGTTGCAGTGTTATATTTGTCATTAACACTAATACTCACTACTTTACCAATATTGAGATCCTAGTCTACAAATGACTTATCAATATTCAGGTCAGGCCCACACATTTAAAACATGTGACCTTTAATGACCTAGAGGTTTGCTTTAATTCACCGATGGATATAAGCGTAGGCAGTTTATCTGCCATTGTGATATGAATTCGGAACCGATGGTATTTCACGATGGACCCGAGACTCAACTCCAATGAAAGACGAGACTCGACTCAATGAACAAATTGGTCAACTTAATGTTTGAAGGACCTAAAACCAAGCATTTGCAAGATTTTGAGATCGTAAAGTCCGTCATATACGCTTACGGACTATCGGAATAATAATATCTATTAAGTCATAAACTATATTATAATACTACTTATTATGGCAACTACCTGGCTGGATTTGGAAAGGAGAATGGCGCCACTTTTTGGATTCATGAGTTCAAGTTGGAAGAAATTAGATGCATTGACTTTGGACAAGTCAAGATACATTGCAAGCATTAAATGGGATACATTGAACTTACCTTTTCACTCCAAGATGGCGCCACCTCTTGAGTTTTTTGAGGAAACTCTTTCAACTTATTTTGTCTACTTTCATGTACTTTATTTCCTTTAAATAGATCCTAAGTTGTAACTTGAAAGGGAACTCTGATCAATATAATTTTTATATTATTTCACTTTTTAAAGTGTTGTGTGAATTCTCTAGATAGAGTTTTCAAAACCGGATTATCAAGGGCCCGAGCAACCCTTGTGAGTATCCAATATACCAAGGTGCCTAGAGACAAGTTTTTTAGGTGTCAAGGTGAAATTCCAAGGTGCCTTCTCACTAGTTGAGATTGTGTCGATGAGCTCTCTATTCCAAGGTGCCTCCTCACAAGTTGAGGTTGTGTCAAGGAGACTCTCCAAGAATTCCAAATACCTTAATCCTAGATCCGACAACCCCGATTCATATCACATTGGGTTTAAGCTAAAACCCTTCTGTTCCGAATGAATTCAAGCTCCTTTGTACGGCAAGAAAGTTTCAGGGCATCACCCATGTTAATCTTTCTACTTTCCATAGAGTCAAGCAAGGCTGAGTGGTGAGAGAGTTCAGGGCATCACCCCTATTGAACTATCTTCTTCTCAAGGAATTACCCCCAGACCACTTGGGTTTGCTTAGAAAGTTAATCTTTCCAATTCATTCGATTCTTTTCCATGTAGATCCAATTACTCCCACTGGGCCTGAGACACTCAGGTGGTTCTACAAGAGTGTGAACAAAATAGGAGTACCAAAACTCCGTTTACAGGTTTATGGATTTAAACCAACCTCCTTTTATCATAATCCTATACAGTCCTTCCAAGAAACCATAGGTTATCAATCACCCTCAGCAGACTGTAAAGTCTAACATAATCACAGTGAGTCAATGGATAAATCATACTCCCACTGCATTTGGGTGGATTGACATTCTGATCTGGTACAGTAGTATTTATCAGCGTAATCCCCAACAACTAATGTTGGATGTGGTCTGATTAAATCATATAGTAACTCCTTGAGCAACTTTACTTCAAGGTCCAAGGTGGTTATTCAAACATTCTTTTGAAAGAATATAACAGTGTAACCGTCATTATCCGATCTCAAGAATCTTATAACCAACCTTCACTCACTTGCATTAAGATATCTCACGATCAGTCACCATCTGAACGTGTATGCAAAATCTGTAGTCCTACCTTCAAGCACCAAGTGCTAAACGCCTCTATTTACGGAAGTGCAGTAAACGCAGTTCACTCCTTATCCATAAATTCATAAGCATCTTCTAGGTAGACTTCTTGGTATTACATAATAATATATACCATTATTTTGTAACTAATATCTTAATTTAGTTAAACAGTGTAATGTAGCATATCAATAACTATATAAGACAATACATGGTTTATCCTTTCAGTGAAATCGTTTCACCCGGAGGTAGGCCAAACATCAGTTCCAAAACCATGCTATAGCCTATATCTGAGCATGGAATACTCGTTTCTCTGGTAATATCAGAGATTCCTCCAAATATTTAGACAAACTAATCGGAGTTTCGAGTAGTCATTTAGACAAAATGTCTATTACTCAAAAGCTAGCTCCCACTAGCTCGTATCTTCATAAGACCCCGAAGATCAACATGAACAAGTTATGATAATTCTTTAGCTCTATTACCCTTTCCTAATTGAAAGGATAGTTAGTCATTTTTCCTTTGAGATAGTGTTCTTAGACTGGAGATATGAATCACCCTTAGCCAGTCTTCAGATCTTATCTCTAAAATGTATGCACTAATTAATAGATGTTGAAGAACCGTTTATCTAAATACATAAACCATTTGTCTTAATAGTTTATAATGTGTTACATATACATTTTCAGCATTACTTAGTGGATCTGACTTTATCAGACAAAAGTCCGAGTCTCAGAATCGTATACAAATGTCATATTCACTTTCTTTAAGGCAACAATATTATCGAGTGAAAGTGAATCAATTTGTTCCAACGAATCTGAAAACATAAATTATATTTCTTTGATATTCAAGAAATAAAATCAAAAATTTATTTCCTTATATCACTCCCACTATATTAGCTAAAATAACTGCCCGTTGTCTACTCTTCATCATGAATGCCCAGCTATCTTGTTCTTACAAAAGAACGTTAGCTTCTGAGTCAAATTACTCGGTTAAGAAAGTCTCTAAGGATTCATAGGTTAGTGATCCGAAGTCACTTTCATTATCCTATACTTTCTTTTATTAATATTTCGGTTTAGCCTTTAACTTATTTAGTTTAGATGACTTACACCTGTAGACATTTACCTTCCCATTCTTGGCTTTCTTTAAAGGAAATGGCTGTAAACTAGCAGTTCATTTGAGTAGACACTACTCATGAACCGTGGGATGTCCAGTGAGATTGATACCAAATCATTCTCATCATCTTTGAACTAATTTTGTTTTGTCTCCGAGTTTAACACAGTAGTGGCGATGACATAAATGTCACTTAAGTCTGTAGGCTCAAGAGGAACATCCTCTTCCGAAGAATTAATTTGCAGTCTCGATTATTGAGTTCAACATTCTTGTTACTTTTCCACTTTTACGAAAGTCGTTACAGATCAATATATCATGTTTAGCGGTTTAGATACCATGAGATAACATGCGATTGTAGAAAATAAATCATGATGAAATATAAATCAAATCATACACCACAACATATAATAATTTTAGGAATAATAAACGTGATGTCATGCTTGCAGTTTATCCTACCATTCCAAGGATTTAATCTCACACATTACAGTGCCGCCGTAGGGTTGGTCAAAGAGGTGACGATTAAATTGAGACAATCTCTCTCAACAATTAAACCATTGAGAATCAAACATCTCTGTTTAGTTGTTGATTACCTTCCTTTTCACCAAGATATTTCTAAAATATCCTTGTGAGTGTGACCTACTGTTTCAAATTTTTAAGTACGCCCCGAGTATGCCGCCGTAGGGTAGGTCAGTGACTCGACGACTACTCAAAATCCTATCCTTTCGGAAACCAAGCCTTGAATTTTGATAGCAGTGACGGCCATCCGTAGGGGGCCGAAATCACCATTCTCTCATGTACTTGTATCAACAGTAAAGGCTGTGGGGTCGGTTGTCACCTTCCCCGCTCCCACTCGTTATTTTGAAAATTAGGTTGTCTTTTAGGATTTTCAGAATTTATTTACAATCCGAAAAACAATAAATCTTAATATTTAAATTAAACCTCCCACTAGTTCATCTGTTTCAAATACCGTCTAACTAGTGTCACTTATTCACGACTTTCCAATTTCACGGATTTATAAAATTCTTTTTGTGTAGACATTACACAAATAAAATTCACAAAGAAAGAATTTTATTATCCTAATCTATTAGGACTTTATGAATATTCTAATAATTCTAAAACAATAAATCATAAAATTTAAAGTTCCACTGGTTTATCAGTTCCAAATACCGTCTAACTAGTGACACCATATTCATGATTTTCCAATTTTTCGAATATTTAGAAACTTCTTGTGTAACACTACACAACTAAAATTCACCAAAGAATTTAAAAAGTCCTAATTTTTTCATGATAAAAATTTGGGATCTTAGAATTTTTCCAATAATAAAAAACAATAAATTATGAAAAACAATCTCCAACTTACGGTTCCAAATACCGTCTAGTTGGTGTCCAATCTTTTCACGATTTCCAAATTTCTCGATCATTAAAATCTTTTTACGTAGACACTACATAAATAAAACTCACAAAGAATTTTATTATCCTAAAAAATTGGGATAGTTGAATTTTTCGAATAAGTCGTAAAACAATAAATCAAGAAAAGCAACCACCAACTCATCGGTTTTAAACCCTGGCTGAGCTTTAACCGAGTTCACCGAATGGTGTCGGGATTGGCTAAGCCGACCCGTCCTCTTCGTTGGTTCATGTACGACTGCTGGATGAATCGGGCTAAGGTTGCCCCATTGAGCCTCAGATCGCCGGATAGCTTGACCTTGCCGGACCCTTTTGCTTAGTTGGTGTCCAACTTTTCCTGATTTTCTAATTTTGGATTATCAAAATTTAAAATTTATGTAGACATACATAACCCAAACCCCATATGATTTATTTTCTCAAATTAAGTTTATCATGTGAATTTTATGTCCCGATAAAATTCCGTTTGTTTTAATTAATTTAATTAATTACCTAAATTAATTTAAATTAATTATCATGTTTATACATGTCTAATTAATGTCAATATTAATTTTACTACATGTATCGTATCTTTAGGAGTGGAATTCATAAATATGATGTAATAAATGGTATGGTTATTTCACATAAATTATCAAACATGAAAATAAATACGTAAAAATAAACCACTGAGATGAACCGTTGGTACGCCATATCAAACCTATTTAATCTAGGGAGAAAAACAAAAAAATAGAAAGTTTTCATCGTTGATATCCCAGCAGCCACACCAATCTTGATCTTGGATAAATTGCTGATTTTTTTTCCTTTTGTTGCTGTTCACATATGCAGCCGCCGTTTTTTTTTTTTTTTTTTTTTTTTTTTTTTTCGCCTGGATCACAGCAAGATATTGAATGTATGATATTCACATATCATATATTTCATTGAAAATTTTGCAGCGCCCCTTTTCTTTTGACCGACGGATTCGGAAAAAAATACTACTATGAAATTTAAATTGTAAAAATAAAATACATAAATTACAAAATAAATTACATATATCTTATACACGTATAATACTAATTATACGAGCTTACAATAGAACTAACGGCAAACAAATACCAACACCAATACATCTCGTCAACCACAACATTCAATCATTAAAAAAAAAAAATGCAACCTAATATGCAATTTCACTCCTAATTTAATTAACATGGCCTCAGCTTACGCGCTTAATCATTGATGTAAGCCTCGTTGGCCACGATCGATATCATATATACAGATAAAGATAAGATTTTCACTTATTTTTTTGTACTTGTAAACAATTTTTTATTAAATTGTCGAGAGAGCAATATATCCCACTTGGGGAAGTTCTTGAGTCATCAGATATCCGATATATGCTGTTTCGTATGTAGAAAATTATGGCGCTTTTGTTTTTAAACAGAATTCAAACTGTGTTGTCCAGATTTGTTTATCGGTCAAATAGATACATATGGGTATAACACACAAGAGCTTCTCCCCACTTGCCAACAGTGGCAGCCAATAGAGACACGGCATCGGCGATGGTTACTTGACCAATGGAAAGAGACGGCTCAACTTCTCAGCTGGGCCTTTTCAACAAAAACAATAAAATAAAAAATAAAAAAAAATAAAAAAAAAAGAAAAAAACCCTTCTCAGCTGGGGAAAACTAAATTGGCTAAAACCATCCCATCTGTGCCGGTCAATTTTGCTCGGAAATAAAAAAATAAAAAAGGATTGAAATTTCCTCTGAATAAAGAAAATTTAAGCGACATATATAATTGACACGTCCACGTTGATTGACACTTCTCAAAATCAATAAAAAATAAATAGTAATAAGAGCTTGCATTGATTGACTAATTTACAAAATAAGACGACCTGATCCATAAGGCATTTATAGGAATATCGATTTATATGTCAAACGTGATGTAAACATTAACTAAGTACTACTGTTTTCCTAAAATTGATTATAACACTATGAGATTTCTTCATAATTATTAGGGGTTATTTCTCTGTTTTCTCCGTTTGGTGCAGTGACACCACACCACGTGTACCTGAAAACCCTAGGCCTTAATTGTTAAGGTCGAACTAGCTCTCGTCACGTGTCATCTTCTTACTGAATTAACATCAAATAAAGACATAGAAAATATAAGATTAAGTGTCAGGAGCCCCACCTCGTGTTTGAGGACAGATCAAAACCCCATGAGCGAGATCGGTCTTGGTTGCTCTTCAGACCACCGCAGGTGGCCGCAGGTCATTCATACATAGTCAAGATCGGGCCGAGACAGCCTAGTGGGCTCGACGCAGGTCGGCCAGAGCCTCCCTATTCGAAATACGCACATGCTTATGATACAAGATAATTATGAGAAAATCCTGAAAATCATTTTCTCATTAGGACTCTGATCTTAACATTTAAACTATCTGTGGTTATCTCCTAAATTAAAGGGAATAACATGCTGAGAGTCCTTGATGGACACTGCTAGAAGTAATAGCACCGATCGAGATACTCGATATTAGCGCGATGGAAAACATGCGATTTACTGGTATGAAACATAACTAATTAATCCTACGAGAAGGTTAGTAGATTTACCCAAACCGGAGAGAGATGACAATATCGACTAAGGGAGAAGCCGTAGTCTTCCGGATTGTATCTCATAACGACGACTGGTGGGCGTCGATCCTCACCGTAGAAAACCTCCTCGAATAAGTATAATAACTAAGGCAAGATACAATTTTTTCTTACTTTTTAATGTATAAGTGGCGCCACTATTGTTTTGTGTTTTTTGTGTTAGGAGGAACTCTCTTTATATAAGAAAATAACTAGTCAAGAGAGTTATCATTTTCACACCACAAAAACCTATTCCCATAAGGAAAAGATATTTTTGCTACAAAATAAGATATAATTCCCAAAAAAATCAATCTATTTATTTTTCAATTAATTATCCAACAAATAGATAATTAATTAATTACACATATGAGATAATCTATGAATATTTCTTCTCCTAACTTATCCTCAAATGTGGCCCCACCTTTAATAATAGAAAATGTCTTTTCTATTTTACATATTATTTACCAAATAAATAATATTGCATATTCATTAAATAGATCAACTATTTAATTTATTCTCGAGGTTCCATAAAACGAGAAAACACTCGCGTGTTAGGAGCCAACCCAGGGACCATGGATCATAATCGATGAGCTTACAATAAATTAAATAAAATATTCATCGAATGAATATTTCTACTTAATTCATTAATTCAGAAATTACGCCATCATAAATCCGAAACTGAACTCTATCGATTATAGATATAATTTATTCTCAAAACGTCGAGTCGAGTCGATAAGTGTCTATTGATATAATCATTTCATATAAACTAACCCTCCATAGACTATCCGTACTGAAGTAGGATTATTTCCGTAAACCTTCTTCACTACAACTTATCCTTATTTACCATTAACCCACTAGTGATCAATTAGTTCATAACCAATACGAACTCCCGGGATCGATCAGTTTCTAGGATCAACAAATAATGGGATTGTCTTTCTACTTCACGCAGGAAGGAATGGATTTCATATCTGTGAGACACAAACTTCTCACTCATTCCAGAACAGTGCCAACGTGAAATTGATTCGGACCGTGCCTCTTAAAGATCCTTAACGAACACATCAAACCCTATCCTGAAATAAGTAGGAGTCTGTAATCACTTCAGGATTAAGTTTAATCCATATACGATCATCTTGTGATTTAATAAGATTTCTCAATCACGGAATTATATGAGAAACTCAGAATAAATCGGTCCAGTCCTATATGTTTCTCATCATATATAAATGCCCCACTTAGACAACCAATGTCGACGGCCCGGATAGGATGGTCACACCATAAAGAGTTCTTGGCGCATTAATGGTGGTTTAATCAATAGACCCCATACTTTGATTAACTTCACCACAGACATACAGTTCAAGTGTATCACCATAAACTTAATCCTCATGTCTGACACACCCTAAGTTATATGGCTACATATGATACGACTTGGGGTTTTTAGTAGTGTATTACTTACAAGCACGAAGCAAGTAATATTATGAGAATAAATTTGTCATTTTTTAATTCTAAAAACAATTACATAAATTGTCTTTCGGACGCTACTTCCAACAATCTCCCACTTGCCCGTAAGGACAAGCAACAATTGTCTTTCGGGCACACTATATCTAACAATCTCCTACTTGCCCGTAAAGACAAGCAATGATTGTTTTTAGAGCACTACACCTTTATTCTTTCTATCCACAACATTCTCCCATTTGCTCTAAAGCAGATGAGACATATCTCTCAATTTCATACCCGCCAAACGCTTATTAGTGACATTAAATGACACACAACTTGGTTAAACTGATCAACAGGTTGTCGGTTTTAAGGCGATCTTAAGGACCGATACGTCGCCTGTTTGCACGACCTGTCTGACCAGGTGGTACTTACTCTCAATATGCTTTTGACCTCTTGTGATTACGAAGATCATTTTCATGAGCTAACTCTCAACTGTTTTCACAGTAAAATGGTATCGGCTCAACGAGACCTGAAATTACTTCCGGATCCAACAAAGAACTTCCCAAGCCACACTGCCTCTTTAGCTGCTCCGAAAGCTGCTATGTATTAAACTAACAGAGTCAAATTGGCAGTGCTGGATTGCTCCAGACTATAGCTCCATCACTATAAGTAAACACCGAGCCTGAGATTGATTCACGATCATCCTTAATCTGACAAAAAATCAGAATCAGTGTAGTCAACGACACTCAGGTTCGTACCTGAATGCATAAGCATATGATTCCTCATTCTTTCAAGATACTTAAGGATGCACTATATTGTTTTCAACGTCCGAATCCAAGACTCGACTTTTATTGACTTTTAATAACCTGACTTTCTCTATCCAAGAGAGAATCTATCCTATTTTCTCTACATCTGAAGATTGAGAGAATTATTCCATGGGGGTTGGGTAGGAAACCTCTCGTTGAATTTTGCATACGAAAATGCATCATTATCTTAAACAATAAGATGGATAGGATACTGCCACAACTTGTTCTCATGAATTCGACCGAATCAATTTCTAAAAATATAGTCTACTTCTCTAATTGAGAGAAGCTTGGCTCATCAGTTCTAGACTTCAGATAACAGACTCATGTTGTTCTCAACTGTTGCAGTGTTATCTTTGTCATTAACACTAATACTCACTACTTTACCAATATTGAGATCCTAGTCTACAAAAGACTTATCAATATTTAGGTCATGCCCACACATTTAAAACATGTGACCTTTAATAACCTAGAGGTTTGATTTAATCCACTGATGGATATAAGCATAGGCAGTCTATCTGCCATTGGCTTTAAGCTAAAACCCTTCTGTTCCGAATGAATTCAAACTCCTTTGTACGGCAAGAAAGTTTGAGGCATCACCCTGGTAATCTTTTGCTTTCCATAGAAGTCAAGCAAAGGAGTGGTGAGAGAGTTCAGGGCATCACCCTTATTGAACTATCTTCTTCTCAGGGAATTACCCCCAGACCACTTGGCTTTGCTTAGAAAGTTATGTTAGGTGTAGTGCCCGAAAGAAAATTTCTGTAATTGTTTTTGACAGGATTTATAATTTATCTTAATATTTGCATTTATGCTTATATTATACACTGCTGAAAAACCTAAGTATATCGGTATATAATCACAAAACTCAGTGTATGGCATACACACGAGGATTGAGTTAGTGATGATATGCTTAAAACTAGTTAGTCCGTGGTGAATTTAATCGGAGTATGAGTTTCATGATTAATATACCAATAATGTGTCCAGAACACTTAACGGTGTGACCGTCTTATCTGGACCGTCGGTATAGGGTACCTAGTGGGTTATTTATATATGATGTCTATCATATAGGACTTGACCGATTTGATTTGAATTCTCGATATAATTCCGTGGTCGAGAAATCTTATTGAATCACAAGATGATCATATATGAATTAATCTCAATCCTGATGTGATCACAGTTTACTGCTTGGTTCAAAGTAGGGTTTGATGTGTTAGTTAAGGATCACTTGGATACATGTGATCTGAACACTACTCGTTGGCTCTATTCTAGAATGAGTGACTAGTCTGTGACTTCACAGATATGGAATCCATTCCTTCTGCGGGAAGTAGATGAGGCGATTCCATTATTTGTTAATCCTAGAAAGCGATCGATGGGCCCGATTCATATTATATAAGTTATGAACTAATTGATCACTAAGGGGTTAATGGTAAATAAGGATAAGATGTTTTGAGAAGGGTTTACGGAAATATCCCGAATCAAAACGAACAGTCTATGAAGGATTTATCCGTATGTAATGATTATATCAATGGATGCTTTTACTCAATGATTAGAGTGTAAGTATATATCTATAATCGATAGAGTTCTGTTTCGGGTTTATGGTGACGTAATCCGGGAATTAATAGATTGAATAAGAATTGTTTTGTTCGATGAATAATTTTATTTAATTTATTGTAGAGTCTTGTTATAGGTCAAGGTCCCGATGTGGCTTAACATGCATATGTTTCTTGACGTTGGGCCTCAATAATAATTAAGTAGTTTGACAATTTAATTGATGTGCGATATATTATTTATTGGACTAAATAATAAAATACATAGAAAAGACATTTTTCATGGACTCGACCAATTATGTGAAATTTCGTGTGAACCCTAATTTACTAGTATTGGGAGCGTGTTTTGTGTCGTAGTAATTATTAAGGAATTAGTTTTCTTGATAATTATAAGACATGTGATTAATTGTTTATTTGTTAAATAATTAATTAAGGAAAATATATTAGATTGATCCTTAAATATTCTAGATTTATTATAGATTATTCTAGGAGTATCTTTTATGGAAAATGATTATTATAATTGATTTTGTATTAATAATTAAATCCTTGGAGGGCAAAGGTTTCTCTCATATATAAAGAGATTTCTCCTGAGCCTTTTCTAATCAACATAATGCGCATAGATACACACAAAATAAGCTAAGGAATTCGGCCAAAGCTTAGGGTTTCAGTTGGGAAAATCTTCGGGATTTTCCGGGTAGCATATCAAGGAGGTCAAGCATCAAGAATCGGCTTCCACCGGTTGTTGCTTTGAGATACAAATCGGAAGACTATGGCTTCTCGATTCTCGGATCTCGGCTTATCTTTTGATTGGTAAGTAGATCTAACCTTCTTGTAGGTAGATCTTAAATTATGTGCTTTAATGTTATATTGATCGTGATTCTTGTTATTCGGGCGGATTTAGATCCGTCCAGCGATATTACATCCAACAAGTGGTATCAGAGCTTCCGATCTATAAATTAAAGTATATAATTGATAGATCTAGGAGTGGATTTGCATGTTTAGATTGCATTGTTTTTTTGTTTCTAAAAAAAAAAAATCAAAAATTTTCATGATAATGAATGCTTTGATATGTTGTGGTTGAAGAGATGGATTGGGGTTGACACTTTTTACCCGTTAGATCTTTTGTAAACTCATATAAATTCGTTATATGAGTATAGGAAATTTTGTAATTAGTTTGGTGATGTAATTTTAAATTTCCTAGAAATAGATATGTTTTGTTGATTTTCGTCTTTTCTGTTTTTCCCTTTGATTGAGCAGTTGAAACGACAATCCCTCCGGTCGAATAAAGATAAAACGTTTCTAAAAAGCCCTCAAAATTTGGTGTCGATCGGAGTCCATCCGGATATCGAGATCAACGCAATAAAGTTGCTCTTTGTAATAGAAAAGCACAATGACCATAAAAACCCTAGCTGTGAGTTCGTCGATTTTCTGGAAGAGTTTGGAGCGTTGAAACATAGATCCGACCGTTCAGATAGACTTACATGGAATTATGAACAAGCCCTAAAAATTTCAGGTCGATCGGATTTTGGCTCTATGCCCGATCGGCCCGGGAAGACATTCTTCTTTGCGCGCGATTATAAGCAGATCAGACAGCTGCATCGGGCGGATTCTTTGGAGAATATTGGGCCATCGAAACTCGGATCCAACCCATCCATATTGAAGCAGGTGGAGTACAAAATAGGCCCATAAATTTTCGTGACAATCAGAGTTCGTTTGGATGCCCGATCATCGATGAAACGGATCAGCAGCAGATGGTATTAGAAATTAGTAAACCCTAGTTAGGGCTTCATTTATTTACTTTCTAATAGGTTAGATACGGGGTGCCAACGGTCCATGATGTTTATTTTCCGCACTAGTATGTATGCTTAGGATGTATGCGTTTATCCGGAAAATTGTCATGACATGCATCATATCATGAATTCCACTCCATATGCATACATGTAGCTATTTAATTATGCATAATTAATTAGGCATGTATTCAACACGATTAATTAGTTTAATATTTAATTAATTGTTGTGGGAATTAATTATTTTAAAAAACTAATTAAAGAACCGAGGAATCGGGTTTTGTCAATCGTTAAGTTTTCGGTGATGGATTCTCGGTGAATCCCACCTTAAACCGGAACGAGATTGCGGGTTTGTTCCATAGTGTCTACGGAAAGTGTGACAATTTAAGAAATCAGAAAATCATGATACATGGGTTCGGAAATGGTCTAACCATGGTTGGGTAAGTTCAATTGAGCTACGGCTCGATCAACTCACCCTCAATGTGTGACGATTGCACGGGGGTTCGGCAAGACTTAGCATATCCGACAAGCCTTTACGGCTAAACGGGGCTTCTCTTAGCTGGATCCGACCGACAGTCACATATGTTCAATGAGTAAGGCGGGTAGGCTTGCCTACATCACCGACACCATTCGGGTACTAGATTTGTTGTTTCATAAAATATTGTCAAGTCCAAAACCGCAATCAGTAAACTCACCACTTTTTCAAAATATTGAGTAGGAGAGGGGAAGGCGGCGGCCAACCCCACGGCCTCTACTATAGATGCAAGCAAGTGAGAGAATGGTAATGCCTCATGCCGCTTTGATTTCAGCCCCCTTCGGATGGTGTTCACCGCTATCAAAATTCAAGGCTTGGTCTCTGAAAGGATAGGATCTTGAGGACTTGCCGGGTCACTGACCTGCCCTACGTAGGCATACTCGGGGCGTACTTAAAGGTCTGATATAGTAGGTCACACACATCAGGATATTTTAGGAAATATCTTGGCTGAAAAAAGAAGGTAATCGACGATTAAAGTATAGGATGTACGATTCCCATGATATGTTTGATTCTCAAAGTTTAATCATCGAGAGATTGTCTCAGTTTAACCGTCATCGTCTTGATACCGACCCCTAGGCGGCGGTATGATGTGAGTGAAATCCTTGGAATGGTAGGATAGACTTTTTACGATTTATAATTCCTAAAATTTATCTAGTCGTGTATGTATGATTTTTTTTTTGTCAATTTTGTTTACAACTATCATCTCTAGGCTACTAAACTGCTAGTGTAATGACTTCATTAAAAGTGGAAAGTAACAAGAACGTTGAACTCATCGAAGAATGCAATTAAATTTCGGAAAAGATATTCCTCTTGAGCCTTTAAATCTTAAGTGACATAGTATAGGTATGTCACTGCTGTCACTCGTGTTGAACAAGAGACGCACTTAGTTCAAATATGATGTTGGACTATATAAAATTCTATTTGTGAATTTTAATTGTGTGAGTAATCACACAAGAAATTTCTAATTGAGAAATTGGAAAATCATAAATAAAGTGTTGCTAGCTAGACGGTATTTGGAACCGATAAACTAGTGGGAGCTTTATTCTTATGATTTGTTGTTTTTCTGAATCATTATAAATGTGTAAGAGACTGCACAAGAGTTTTTCCATTCATGGAAAAACAAGAACAACACATTACTAGTTAGACAGTAGTTGGAACCGATAAACTAGTGGGAGCTTAGTTCTTGTGAATTTCTAATCTTTGAAAAATAAAAAATAAAGCATTGCTAGTTAGACGGTATTTGGAACCGATAAACTATTGGGAGCTTTAACCTTATGATTTGTTGAGTTATTAGAAAAATCAAATAGTCCAAACGAGTAACACTATCATTAGACATCCCACAGTTCACGAGTAGTGTCTACTCAAATTAACTGCTATTTCAAGACTATTTCCACATAAGGAAAGTCAAGAATGGGAAAGAATGTCTATACGTGTTAGTCATTTAAACTAAGTAGTTTTAAGGCTAAACCGGAATATTAATAAATAGAAAATCAGAGGATAAGGAAGGTGATTTCGGATCACTGACGAATGCATCTTTAATGATTTCCTCGAAAGCTAAGTTCTTTGGAAGAACAAGGTAGCTATGCATTAAACGATAAATAGAGTAGGCAACGGGCAGTTATTTCAGCTAGAATAGTGGAGTGATATAAGGAAATGAATTTCGGATTCAATCCTTGAATATCATAGTAAATTTATTTTCTGTTTTCAGATTCGTTGGAACAAATGGATTCACTTTCAATTTGATAATTTGTTTGTCTTATAGAAAGTGAATATGACATTTGTAGCACGAATCCAAGACTCGGACTTTTGTTTGATAAAGTCAGAACCATTAAGAAATGTTGAAAAGGTATATGTAACACATCTTAAACTAGTAAAGGCAAAAGGTTTCCGTATTTAGATAAACACTTCTTCATACTCTATTATTTAGTGCATATTTCCTACAGACAAGACTGGATTAGGGTGATTCCTATCTCCCAGTCAAGGAACACTGTCTCAAAAAGAACACTGACTAAGCTTCCTTTCAATCGGGAAAGGGTAATAGATTTAAAGAAGTAACATAGCTTGTTCATAATGACCATCGGGGTCTTGTGAAAGATACAAGTTAGAAGGAGCTTCTGAGTAGTGACATATCGTCAGACAACTACTCGAAACGCCAGTAAGATTATCTAAAATATTTGGAGGTATCTCTGATTTCACCACAGATAGAGTATTCCAAGCTCAGTAATAGGCCATAGCATAGTCTTGGGACTGATGCTCGGCATGCTCCCAGTGGAATTTATCCACTGAGGGATAACACCATAAATTTGCCTCATATAGTTATTAATGTGCTACAATACACTGCTTAACTCCTTTAAGACATTGGTTGCGAAATAACGGTTTACACTATCATGTAAAACCGAGAAGTCTACCTAGAAGATGCTTACAAATTTGTGGATAAGGAGTGAATTCGGTTCACCCCACTTCCGTCAATATAGGCATTTAGCACTTACTGCTTGAAGGTAGGACTGGAAATTTTGCGTACACGTTCAGATGATGACTGTTCGTGCAATATCTTATACGTTGAGTAAAGGTTGGTTATAAGATTCTTAAGATCAAAAAGTGACGGTTATACTGTCAAAACCCCTTTTAAAATAGGACTTTGGAATACGGTTACTCAAGGTAGTTACTAACTGATTAGATCAAACCACGTCCAACATTGGTTGTTGGTGATAACACTGATAATTACTACTAGATCAGAATATCAATCCACCAAGAACACAATGGGAGTATGGTTTAACCATTACCTATTATGGTTTTCTGAAGACTTTGCAGTTTACAGAGGTGATTGATAACCTATGGTTCCTTGCGGGCTGCATAGGATTCTGATCAATAGAGGTTGGTTTAAAAGCCATAACCCTGTGAATGGAGTTTAGGTACTCCAGTTCTGTTCACACTCTAGTAGAACCACCTGAGTGTCTCAGGCCCAGTGGGAGTAATTGGATCTACATGATAAGAGTCGAATGAATAGAAAGTTTAACTTTCGGTACAAAGCTGAGTGGTCTTGGGGTGATTCCCTAACAAGTAGAGAGTTAACCAGACCGTGAACTCTCTCACCACTCGGTGTTGTTTGATTCCTTATAAAGCAGAAAATAGGGGTGATTCCCTAAGACTTTCTTGCCGAACAAACGGAATCTAAATTCATTCGGAACAGAAGGGTTTTAGCTAAGAATAAATGCATGATTTCGTTAGAAAGCAGGAAATAGGGGTAACTCCCTGAGACTTTCTTGCCAATCAAAAAAATCTGAATTGATTCAGGAACCAAGGCTTATATCCTCTAAGGATAAAGTAAACCTCTAGGTCATTAAAAGTCACATATTTCAAGTATGTGGACTTGACCAGAATATTGATAAGTCTTTCATAGACTGGATGTCAGTATTGGTAAAGTAGTATATACATTGGTGTTCATGAATGGTAACACTAAAACAGTTGGAAACAACATGTGTGTGTTATCTGAAGTCGGAAACTGGCATGCCAAGATTCCCTTTATGAAAGAATCGGACTACAATCTAAAGGATTTGATTCGGTCAAATTCCCGAGAATATGTGACTGGCAATCCCTTTATCATATAAAGTGTTGTTTATATTTTGGGAACACAATCTAATTGCGTATCCCAAAGATGGTATCCTACAAGGGAGAATCTTATTCCTTTTAGACGACTTCTGAAACACCCTTCATGTATTAATTACTTCAATCCAATTGAAGATTAATTCCTAAGTAGCTCATCAATCTCATATTCGTACTAGCTCGAACTTTTCAGGCTTTCAGAATTGTTGTACTTCAATAAGTACATTCAACTATTTCTAAAAATAGTCATAGAGAGTAATAAACAATTATTTGTGGCATTAATTATCACAAGCCAACAAACATCAGTTTGTTTAGGCTTTAGACAATTTTTCTAAATTTTACAACTTTTTTCCTAAAAGGGTATTTTAGTCATCTTTAGATAAGATACATATTGCCCACATGATTCATAATCATATGGTTCAGCATCATCAGAATGACGTTTGATTTCACACTTCCCATCCAGAGAGAATATGTCTAGAACAACCACAAATATAGGATAACAGCCATACAAATATTTAGTTGAGATCTCATCACATATATCAACTATATAGTGACATCAATCTAGTATGTTAGATTCAATGACGTTCTAACTTTATCGGAACAACATTTATTCTTTACAATTGAATATGTCAGATTCAATGACGTTCCAACTTTATCGGAACAACATTTATTCTTTACAATTGAATATGTCTACTAAATCCTAATAAATAACTGAAAGTATGTTCTTCATAAGAACATGAACATAATAACATTTATTTAATTCCCTTGTCAGTTTATTAGATCCAGAATATGGTAAGTGTCACAACGTTTGCTTCACCTTCCATATATGTATCTAATCTTTCTAATTTAATCACACTCGTAAGATATCATATATCTTAGAGTCGACTTTGAACTTAGATAGATTCATATCAAATCACTTGCCTACAATAGAGACTTCAATAAGTTCTCTATTTAAGCACATGCCATAACTTCCTTTTAAATCCTTTAAGCACTTGTAAATGTTTCTTATTGTAGTCTTAATAAGAATTAAAAAAGATAACAAGAGACATGTCTTTAATTTCCTTTCATAAAAAAAATCTAAAGTTTATTAAATAGTTTATTTAACCTTTAGAATCGTATTCAAAATATTGACTATTTAATTAACCTTTAAGCAATAATAGAATTAAGTCGATACTTAAATCTTACAATTTTGAAAACAACATTTCCAAAATTAGATGTGGTCATTCTTATCCAACATTTGAATTAATTGTCATCATATGACTGAATGATCAAATTGGGTCGTATCCAATATATGATTAATTCGTTGAAATTATTTCAAATGATTCAATCATATCATGAGCTTCCGCTTTCATTAATAATTAAAGTCTTGGTGTACTCCATCAAATATGTAGTCTCCTTGTCTCTAACTACTATAACGGGATCTCTCGTGTCATTGATTATTTTAAAAGGATTAAAATTTACTTAACCATTCTTGAGAACGTTTCTCGAACAATCATAATTTGGTTTTACTAATCGAGAAAAACATAAATATAAAAGTTTGCTAAAAACTACAACATAAAATAAAGATAAAAGAGTGTTGTTGTTTACACATGCAAAATCAAAGATGGTCTTTGGTTTATGATTTTGCTCCCACTAGTCAACTACTCCCAATTGACTTTCAAGATTTTTTCAAAATTCTTTAGTGGCTGAAATCCTATCTAGTTGACCCGATCGCCGATGTGGGCTGATCGACCGGGTTAATTTCGACGGGTAGGTACTTCTTACCAATCGCGCCCAACGCGACTTCGAGTGGTTTGACTAGTCAACTCTTTGACAATTCGCATCATCTATGTGATAGTCAACCTTATGTCTCTAAAATCAGACAGTCCTGATGTGTGCCAATCACCGCACGATTCTTAGTCGAGTCGTAACCCAAGTATTCATGAGATCTCATACGATCATATCTCAATAATGACGATATACCCGTGGTAGGTCAACTCCCGACGTGGGCCGATCAGTTGGATCCGAACAAGGGCTCTTCACCGTCACTATAATAATATGAGACATATTATAACTCGATTTTTGTTGTGGAAGTATTTACGTAAATTAATTCACTTAATTAATTCAATTACGGTCTCATCAAATATATCTATCTCTATAGACATACATCCTACACATTTATCTAGATCGTGCCTAGTCATGCATCTATCGTATCATATAAAATAAATACAAGCACAAAATAAATAAACGCGTAAAGTAACCGGTATGATCATGGACTTTTCCTAGGTGCGGTTTCGAATACAAACTGACGAAACCGCAGGTCGCAATCTTAAGGTAGCTGCAACCGCCAATAAGATCTTTAATGCTCCATTCTCCAATAGGATCTTTATTTTCATCTCTTTCTTTGGTCTCCATCTTCTGCTCCATTCTTGTTACATTTAATTCTATCTAATAAAATAAATACACCGCCCGCTGCTGGAGAATCAACGGAATGAGATAAATACAGAAAATAAACAAGGTCACGCCCTTCATATGCCTACAGGGACAATTTTTAAACCAACGGGAAAATTAAATCATTCACATTTATCACTATCGGTTGAGTCACGATCAATCGGGTCCATATAATCATATTATATCTACTATATCTAATCCATACAATAAAATCTTATGAAAAAGATAAAACTAAAAATTTAACTACTTGCGTCTTAATTAATCAAATAACATTTAATCTATTAAATAATTTTATCCAATCAATTAACTAATTAACATTACTTAATTAAATTTTTTTAATAGAAATGAAAATAACGATTAATTTTAAACGATTTTAATTTTAATTTTAATTAATTAGAACTATTCTAAAAATAAATCAAAATTAAAATGAAGTCTTTTTTTGTTTCTTTCCTTTTGATTCATAATGAAAAGGGATGCATTTGGTTTCCTAAACCAAAAGGCATCTTCCTAAACCAAATGTGGTTTAGGCCCGCCACTTTCCAAAATCAAAATTTTGGGCGTGGCGAGCGCTTCAGCCATTTACAAATTAAATATTTGAAAAGGGCAGCTATTCCAAATCAAATATTTGGAAATGCCAAATAATTTTAGTTTAGGCACAGCCACTTTCCAAAATTAAAATTTTATAAGTGGTTACAGGCTGCAAGCCATTTACAAATCAAATATTTGAAAAAGGGCCTAGGCCTATTCCAAATCAAATATTTGGAAAGACCAAATAATTATTTTAATGCCATGTGGCATCCCAATGACCCAAACTATTTGAACCGTTGGTTAGCCATATGACTCAACTAAACAAAGGAGAAATTATCAATCACAACTAGAAATATAAAATACACATAACAAAAATTCGGAGATCCACAACCCTATGACCAGTCAAACGTCGCCGGCAGCAGGTTGCCCTGCCGCTATCTCCGCCGACCAGCCGCCGGTGGTGGTGCCGCCGCCAGTCGGCCGAGCACCACCAGATCTCCCTTTTTTTTTCTTTTTCTTTTCGTGTATCGTTTTGCAAATCTAAAATCTTTCATCTTTTAATTATGTGATTTAAATGATAAAATTAACTATGCAAAATAACCTGCTTATTGCTTAAGCTCGGCTCGCTACTCGATACCACCGTTAGGAAATCTCACGCGAGGCAGCAGTGAATTTAAAATTTATTTCCTATCGACCCAAGATCGACTTCGTTTAAGCAATAAACAATTAAGCTAGTAGACGGTGGTTACCTTGGTTGATCTAAAAGATCGACGCTTTGACCGTCTAAGGAGAGTAGTTCTGCATAGAGGCGCCCAAGTGTTCGGCCTCTACCGCTAGTCCACACGAGCGACCCACGGAATCCCATCATGGATTTCTATCGGAAAACTCTGGTTCTTAGACCGGCCCTTTCCCTCTCTCCAACTCTACATAGGATGCTCTCTATTTTAAATAAGAATTATTAGCTCTTGGAATTGTGATGTAAAAAGAGCTTGACACCCACCTCCTATTTATAATGGATGTGGTCCCCTAGATAGAATGTGGAGGAGAAGAAAACCTTTTCATAATAAAATAAGGAAAATATAATTGATTGATTTATCTCATTTAATTTATATCCCATATTAAATATTTCTAAGATATTGTCAATATCTCATATTGACTATATTTATCTTATTACCATAAATTAATTTACACATGTGTGCAAATCTATAGTCATTAATATCTAATATTAATATATGATAATCTTATTAATTAAATTGCACAATCAAGTGTATCTTATACACTTCAATGTGGCGCCCCATATAGCCAAATATTGGCTTCCGGAATATTATTTAATTAATATAATACTATGATTAATTAATTTGCAAAATACATATATATCACATATATACATAATTTCAAAATTTATATGTATCAATATACATATTTAATTAATCATCATAATTAATATCTTGTATTATATTTATTCATACTAAATAAATACCACCATATTAATTTACCACTATAACCTTTATAGTACGAGATAAACTTTCCTTATTTGGTTATCATCTATAAGCACATTTTAATCCGGCTAGATGTTCTTATGTGTGTGACCCGATAGACTTCCGAATATGTTGGCCGTAGACACAAAGTGCAAATTACGAAAATGCCCTTCATGCCTAACGATCACGGGATAGCGTCTAGCAACACACCGTGATCCCCAATCATCGGAAGAGTCAAATGCAATGACTACTACCTTTCATATGAAACGATTCTTGTATAACTTACAATCTATCATTTGTAATAATATCCATACGGTCGTTGATCGAGTGTCAAAACATCAACGACCGTATCTTATAATCTTGATATCAAGATCTCTCGAAGTAACTCATTTACTTGCACTTTTCAAAGATTCACGAGATTAAGATATTCCTTATAAGAAGACCATTTCGAATATTCAATCCCAATCATAGGATACGCGATTCCTGGACGACCAATTATGTATAATCCGCATGCTTCAATATCATACCCAATCACTACCTCATGATCGCCCCGTGGCTAGAGGAAACCTCAATAGTGTCAAAGCATGACAATCCACACCGTGATGCCATTAAGACTCCGGTCTAAAGGATAATTACACAACCGCCATATAGTGTGACACTTATCCGTGTAAGTGGATCGGTCTAACATACGCATTCTCTAATACACGTCCACGTACAGTCCAAGTGTCTCTACACTTTGATAGATGAGATCTATTCTTGCCCTTAAAGACAGAAGACATCTAATACGTGCTAGTCTGTTTATACTATCAATTTCCTGTTTAATAGTACATCAGCCTAAAGACATTTAAGTATCAAACTTGTTAAAGTGATTAGAGATCTCATCGACCATAATCGCTATCATGGTTTCTATATCACGATTTAATACTAAGGGCGTTATCATATAACAATTCATAATTGGTTCTTTAAAAGAACAAATATATGACAACGAAAAAAGCCATTTAATCTATGTATAAGCATAAAGAAATAGTAGAAATGATCCGACCCGGTCGGACCGGTCTAACCGATTGGGTTTAGGACACTATTTCAACAATACAATCTTTGAAAACCTAAGTATATCGGTATGTAATCACATAACTTTCGATGTATGGCATACACACGAGGATTGAGTTAGTGATGATATGCTTAAAACTAGTTAGTCTGTAGTGAATTTAATCAGAGTATGGGTCTCATTATTAATATACCAATAATGCGCCTAGAACACTTAATGGTGTGACCGTTTTATCCGGACCGTCGGTATAGGGTAAATAGTGGGGCATTTATATATGATGTCTATCATATAGGACTGGACCGATTTGATTTGAATTCTAAATATAATTCCGTGATCGAGAAATCTTATCGAATCACAAGATGATCATATATGGATTAATCTCAATCCTGATGTGATCACAGTCTACTGCTTGGTTCAAAGTAAGGTTTGATGTGTTAGTTAATGATCACTTGGATATATGTGATCTGAACACTTTGGTAGGACGGCAAAGTAAAACAGACATTCGGCAGAGTGAAGCCAGCCAAGCACCAGCAGAAAAGAAATGAAGACATTATGGTCTGACTTATAACCAAGGAAGTCTGTGATGACCTTGGATAAGTCTAATGTTATGCATTAAGTGATGAAATTAAGTTTAAATATGGTGTGCACTGATTTCACCCCAATCAAGGATCAGTGAAGTACAAGGATTCTCCATTGAAATGAAAGAATGAAGGAAACAGTAAATCGGCAGAGTAAACTGACTTTCGGCTGAGTGAAGACAAAACAGTGAAGGAAGATCTAAACGGCAAAGTCAGATGGATCACTTGACCGTTCAGAGAACGGCTAAGTAAACCTTACCAAATCAGATTTTGAGATATGATGAAGATTCAGAGGATCATGCATTAAATGCACAATCAATAGAGGATCAATCAAGGACGGATTTTCTGATAAACATTTGAAGAAAAATCCGATCATTGAAATCAAGGAGAATATAATTAAGGGGGAATCAGGAATTATTCCCCACATTAATTTAGCCAACGGACGGAAATTCAAATCAAATATTCAAGGCTATAAATAGAGAGCATTGACAGAGAAAGAAAAAAAAAGGGAGAGAACGATAAATCTGAGCAGAAACGCTGTCAAAGTAAAAAGCCTTCTATCTGTGCAAAAAGGAAACATCTAGTGATCAACTAAAAAATGAGAATTACAATTCAAACATCAAGCATTGAGATTGATCAACAAGTTTGTGAATCCAATTCACATCAATCAAGCAACTGAATCAGAGCCATCTGAGAAGGAGTTGTGTGTGATAGCTGCTGAAGGATTTGATCTCAAGGAGCAGTGAAAAAGACTGAATCACTGAAGCTGTTGCAGTCAAGGAGTGATAGTCTTGTAGATTGTGAAGCTTGGGAAGTCAAAGACAATCGTACTATTGTATCTGTGAAAACAATAGTGAATTCCTCCAATCATCACAGAAGAAGAATGGATTAAGGGATTACACCACCCTGAACCACTATAAGCCTTGTATCAATTTACTTTCTTCAATTTACCTTACTGCATTTATTTGATTGCATATATTATATCATATACTTGTGATTGCTTAAACTACTTTGAAGTAACGTAGTAAGAAGGGACTTATCCGCTGCGCAAAAACTTCTAAGAAAAATAAAAGTTTTGAAACTCCACTATAGTCATTCACATCCCCTCTCTCGACTATAGTTTTACCTTTCTCTAGGACCAACAACGAGATATGGAATCCATTCCTTCCTCAAGGAAGTAGACAAACATTTCCTTATTTGTTAATCCTAGAAAGCGATCCATGGGCCCAGTTCATATTTTATTAGTTATGAACTAATTGATCACTAGGGGTTAATGGTAAATAAGGATAAGATGTTTTGAGAAGGGTTACGAAATATCCCGAATCAAAACGAGCGATCCTATGGAGGATTTATCCGTATGTAATGATTATATCAATGGACGCTTTTACTCATTGATTAGAGTGTCGATAGAGTTCAGTTTTGGGTTTATGGTGGCGTAATCCCGGAATTAATAGATTGAATAAGAATTGTTCTGTTCGATAAATAATTTTATTTAATTTATTGTAGCTACTGGTTATAGGTCCATGGTCCCCGATGTGGCTCCTAACATGCATATGTTTCTTGACGTTGGGCCTCAATAATAATTAAGTAGTTGGACTATTTAATTGATGTGCGATTTATTATTTATTGGACAAAATAATTAAATACTTGAAAAAGACATTTTTCGTGGACTCGGCCCATTATGTGAAATTTCGTGTGAACCCTAATTTTCTAGTATTGGGGGCGTGTTTTGTGTCTTGGTAATTATTAAGGAATTAGTTTTCTTGATAATTATAAGACATGTGATTAATTGTTTATTTGTAAAATAATTAATTAAGGAAAATATATTAGATTGATCCTTAAATATTCTAGATTTATTGTAGATTATTCTAGGAGTTTCTTTTATGGAAAAGGATTATTATAATTAATTTTGTATTAATTATTAAATCCTTGGAGTACAATGGTTTCTCTCCTATATAAAGAGAGTTCTCCTAAACCTTTTTTAATCAACATAATGCGCATACATACACACAAAATAAGCTAAGGAATTCGGCCAATGTTTAGGGTTTGAGTTGGGAAAATCTTCAGGATTTTCCGGGTATCATATCAAGGAGGTCAATCATCAAGTATCGGCTTCCACCGGTTGTTGCTTGGAGATACACATCGGAAGACTATGACTTCTCGATTCTCGGATCTCGGCTTAATCTTTGGATCTCGGCTTATCTTTTGATTGGTAAGTAGATCTAACCTTCTTGTAGGTAGATCTTAGATTATGTGCTTTAATGTTATATTGATTGTGATCCTTGTTATTCTGCTGCGTAATCGGACGGATCTAGATCCGTCCGGCGATATTACATCCAACAAGTTAATCTTTCCAATTCATTAGATTCTTTTCCATGTAGATCCAATTACTCACACTGGGCCTGAGACACTCAGATGGTTCTACAAGAGTGTGAACAGAACAGGAGTACCAAAACTCCGTTTACAGGTTTATGGCTTTAAACCAACCTCCTTTTATCAGAATCCTATACAGTCCTTCCAAGAAACCATAGGTTATCAATCACCCTCAGCAGACTGTAAAGTCTGCATAATCACAGCGAGTCAATGGATAAACCATACTCCCACTGCATTTGGGTGGAGTGATATTCTGATCAGGTACAATAGTATTTAACAGCGTAATCCCCAACAACCAATGTTGGATGTGGTCTGGTTAAATCAGATAGTAACTCCTTGAGCAACTTTACTTCAAGGTCCAAGGTGGTTCTTCAAACATTCTTTTAGAAAGAATGTAACAGTGTAACCGTCATTATCTGATCTCAAGAATCTTATAACCAACCTTCACTCACTTGCATTAAGATATCTTACGATCAGTCACCATCTGAACGTGTATGCAAAATCTGTAGTCCTACCTTCAATCACCAAGTGCTAAACGCCTATATTTACGGAAGTGGAGTAAACACAGTTCACTCCTTATCCATAAATTCATAAGCATCTTCTAGGTAGACTTCTTGGTATTACATAATAATATATACCATTATTTTGTAACTAATATCTTAATTTAGTTAAACAGTGTAATGTAGCATATCAATAACTATATAAGACAATACATGGTTTATCCTTTCAGTGAAATCGTTTCACCCGGAGGTAGGTGTCACGGATTTATCTAATGCAAATAACAAGTAATAATATTTATAAATCCGATATACCTCAATTGCAAGGATCGTAGTAAAGAGGTTAATACCGGGTCGATCTTACGGGGAATCGGGGTTGTGAATTCTAGTTTTTATTTCTAACCTAACTATGTCACGATTACTACTACTAAACAGAAACGAAAATTAAACAGTGAATAACTAAAATGGAAGATAACAAACGTAAACTGGACAGAAGATCGAGATCTAAAGACAGGAAAATATAGTTGCGAACCAATTTAAACTAAACTAAACCTAATATGCAATAAAAGACTAACTAAGCTAAACGATTCAAATTCAAGGGGTTTTAATCAATAATTTACGAACGAACAAGCAATTGATCCACCTATCCTACAACTATCAATTCCGATCTAGATTATCTCATGATTTCTAACCAAGTTGTGATTCACCTAACCACGGTATGAACTCCTAATTTCTTAGACAAGTTCTCCTATCAATATTCTATCTTTCGATCTAAAGATTAATGCTTTCAATTCAAGGTGTGAAATCTCTCAATTTCTAACCTAGAAATCTAACCTAATAACTCTCGTTAATTAGATTTGAGATCTATTCTTTATCACGGTGATCTAAAGTTTAACACGATTTTCATCAAGATAAACAATCAACATGCAAAGATCTTTCGATATAAATTGCATAACAACATGGAAAACATGATAAAGAAACAACTTGAATTAAAATACTCACAAGATAATCAAGAAAAAAACTGAATTGTTGATTGGATGGCTTCACAACGCTTGTTCAATGGAGGTCTAGCCTCTTAACATCCTCTTTGAAACTCGAATTGTTTAGAGTAAAAGTGCATAAAAGTATTTAAGTAAAAACTTGATGAAAACTACAATGAAAATGGGCTAGGAACTAGAAATCTGAAAGTTCTTCAGCAAGCTTTCTCTTGCAAGCTTTGGTGGAAGCTGAGACGAGGTCAAGGTCTTTGGGCCAGCACTATCATGAGAGCGCTACCCTCTTTACAAATTATATGCTGGAAGCTTCTTAGTCTGTACAAGAAATTGCTTGATGAATGCATGCATTATGTTGGTCATAATAAGTGGATATGGTCTCCAACTTCCAATGGCAACTTCACTATTAAATCACTTATGGTATTCTCGGGAAAAGGAGATGAGTCTCTTCATGATTTAAAATAAATCTGGAAGCCCTACATACACAGTAAGATATCTTTCTTTATATGGAGATCGAGAAATGGTTTACTTCCTTTTGCAAATCGGCTTCAAAATTTGGCATACATGGGCCTTTTAAATGCTTATTTTGTAATAATGAAGAAACTATTGACCATGTCTTTTAACATTTACACTAAAGCTCAACAAATATGGTGGCACTTTCGGACCTTATTTCATTGGGGGCACCATCATTGTGACAGTCTGCAGCAAGCCATGAGCATCTGGCTCCATCCTGATAACCAGGGTGCCTTGAATACTGTGTTACCTCTTATTCCTATTTTTATATCTTTGGGAGCTTTGGAAAGCCAGAACAAAACTCTTTATGAAGATGTGATGATCCATCGGGGCCACTATTATCTTTGCTATCCTTGACAATCGAGGCTTTCTTGTTCTTCTCTTAAGTTGACTAGAAGATCGAGTACATGACGATCTTCTTATCCAAAGATGGCATAATCCATAGTTTTGTCTCCAAGCCGCCTTACAAAGATATACCGGTGAAGTGGCAGTTCCCTGAGTTTAATGGTTATAAAATGAATTCGGATGGCTCAGCTCTAGGTAATCCAGGCATTGCAGGAGGTGGTTTCATTATCAGAAATCACCATGGGCATGTTCTTGTTGCTGATTATGAAGCTTATGGTGTCAATACAAACATGATGGCGAAAATTCAAGCTCGCTTTACGGTATCCATCAGTGTATCCAACTCAACCTCCAGAATGTCCTTTTGGAAACAGATTCTCAAATTCTAGTTAACATGGTTATGGGCACAACTCAAGCTCCTTGGAAATATGAACTTGAAATTGAGCAAATCAAACATCTCATTGCAGAGCATCACTACCACCCGACTTGACATATCTTCAGAGAAGCTAACTTCCCTCTAGATTGCCTTGCAAAAAAGGCAAGTACTACTCAAAGCTCTTATATGTGTGCAGGTCATCAACTTGATGGAGACATTGGCTTTCTCATCAACCGGGATGTCCTTCAACTACCCATTATCAGAACAAGAGCAAGATGATAAACCATGGCAATATCTATTTGGAAGCACCCTTCATAACTTTGAAGGGTGCAAACAGGTGGTATTTATCTTTGTACAATCATCCTTGCTGGTTTATCACTGTTTTTTGCTTCTCTTTGCTCCTGGGAATCTCTACTTTTTGCAGGAATGGCTATTTTCATGCCCTCACTGTTGAGACTTCCTATCCTGGCATCCAAAACTGGGAAGCACCCTTCATTGATGTGAAGGGTGCAAACAGGTCGTACCCCTATTTTCTTGTTCCTTGGTTGTATACACTGTTTTGGGTGTTGCATCATCCTCAACATCTTTGCAGGAGTGATCACTTTGACATGAGGGGAAAAATCAGATGGATGTGGATTATTGCTTGGACCAGTTGCACCCTAGTTTGGAGCTGCTGCAGGAAGATATACTGTTCTGGCTGTAGATTTTCCTTTATTCCTTCTTGCAGTTGTAAATGTCATACACTCTTGAGATCTTTATTTTTCCAACACATGGGAGACCATACTCTTTCCTTAGCACCCGGATTTTCCCTCCCTGGGTTTGCCGGACTAAAGTTTTGAGGAGGTGGTGAACATGTGTTGATGACGTTATTTTTTTTTGGGAGCTTTGTCAGGAGATGACACTTGTAAAACTTCAGTTTCTTTTAATAAAAATCTGAGTTTAAAATTTAAAAAAAAAAAAAAAAAAAAAAAACTGGATGAAAACTAAGGAAAAACGCAGCTTAGCCGCCCCTAGGGTTTAGGGTTCGAATATATGATCTTAGGGTTGAAAATAACGCGACTATATATAGAAAACTAGGTCGGTTTCAGCATGGCGGCGGCTGGACGCCCGTCCACTATGATGGACGCCAGTCCGAGGTGCCTTGGACTTGCTTCAGACGCCCGTCCACTCAGCGTCCAAACTCTCTGAATCAACTTTCTTCTCCTGGACGCCAGTCCACTTATTTGGACGCCAGTCCACTCTGGACGGGACTTGGACGCTCGTCCAATGTGATCCAAATTCGAAATCTTCAACTTTATCTCTTTTCTTCTAGCCAATTCCATCCTTATCTCTTTCTCATCAATTAAATCCGACTTGATCATCTTTTGAATCGAAAATATGCATCTACAAGTCATTAAAACATCGCAAAAATGTAATATAATCCAAATAAACATAAAACCATCATTAAAACACATAATTTAGCCAATTTTGTGAATAAACCATTTAAAACCTCACTTGCTCAATAAACCAGTTAAACGCTCATTTTCTATGCAAATTATACAAATATGAGGGAAATTATTTCAAAATATAACGATATAAATCATATAAAATCACCCTTAACAACTCCCCCACACTTATCTTTTGCTTGTCCCGAGCAAAACAAAACAAGATAAAGGCTCGAGAAAAGTTAGACATCTCAGCACATATAACACATATTCAATAACTTAGAGGTTCACCCCGGTGTGTGTGCAAAGCCATAACAAACTTCCACTAAGTCCAAACTTGAAAATTTCAAAGCAAAACTAGCTAATACCCCCTTCAAACTAGCGATAAATGACACTCATAAGATGTACCCTACAAACGTAAAATATCCCGAAAAGGATGATCGAATATATCTAGGGCCTTTCTGAAATACTCATAGGATAATCCCTACAGCATATCTATCAGTTTCTACTGGGGATAAGATAGACGATAACTAAGTCTTATATTCATTTCATACCACTTCTTTAGTTGATTTAATTATTTCTCACTTTAAACGCACATCAGAATGAGTTGTTGCCCTGTCATAGCAGAATAGGATATTCAAGATAAACCCTACCTTACTCAAATCATAAGGCAGCTTCTTCTGACTGTCGTGAGCTTTTGGTCATCATAGTGGTATAGGACATTCGTGATATGCCCTACCGCACTCCAATCATCGGCCAGCTTCTGACACACACAATTTATTCATTTAAAATTCAACTCTTTCATTTGACAATAAGTTACGTGTTACTTATCACATTCAAACCTTAGATATTCACAGTATAACATACTTCGGATCTAAATACAAACTATCATAAATCTCAAGATACGTACGTAGCACTAAGCACATGACTTATAAGATAATCAGAAATCACTCGTCCAAAGGGGTATAACTTTATAAATTATAGCTCATCATTCACTATGGCTCGTGAAAAATAGATCTCAGGTGAAACAACTAACTTATCAAACATATGATATATAGCTTAGATGACTATAAAAATAACGAACATTGCATCGAATTGCCTACTCAGGACAAAACAAAAATTTGAAAAATTCAGCTCATTTTACATAGAATCATAACGAATTAAGCAAACGATATGTAGGTATACAAAACCATTCCCCTCCCCCACACTTAAATCACGACATGTCATCAGGTTGTGCAGAATTAAAGAAAAGATAAAAGAACTTAGCTGATTTGGTGATGATCCGAAGGTTGGCTGAAGAAGACAACAATGGTGATGTCATATGGAGTCCTTCCCAGCTTCAACTCCCAAAGGTAGCTTCGACAAAAACAACTAAAAATGTGCCTGCACCACTTGAAAAACATGGCAGTATCTCGGGGACAACGGGGGAATATAACAAACAACAATAATGATATAAGCACATGGTATAATTGCTCAGATGGAAAAATCACCACACAGTTAAAACACAGGACATCTAAGCGTCAAATAAGCCACAGAAGCTCATAATACAAATAAGGCCCAACATGTTCATACAGAAATAAGGATAGAGATTAAGGACACTACAAATTAGCAGGATTGTACATGTAAAACACATGGAAAAGAAGTCAGAGAGATTTTTTCAGATCAAGCTCATGTAAAGATGGAACATATACATGGAACATTACAAAATAGCATGGCTAGGTGCACTTTATCTGAAAATATATTACAATGCAATCTACATGATATGCAATTATATAAAAAAATCTTGTGAGCTCAGTGAGCAAGTTGGGAGGGCAACTCTACAAATGACTACGGCCCGTGCGAATCGAAAAAAGAACATAAAATAAAAGTGGTAGCGTCACGGCAAGCCGGCGATAACTACCCTCAAGAAAAATAAAAGAAAAATAGAAAAACAAGGCAACTAGATGACATGCAACTAAATGATATGCAAAAATAAAAGAAAATAAAAGAAAGAAAACTAGCCCACTCATTTGCAACACGACATGTATATCATAAATGTCTACCAAATAATGATAGTTTACGATAAACGACAGTACTATTCATTATATGCAGTGTAGACGCGCCTTAAGACTCATCAAAGGTGATAGCATTATGGAAAACCAACAGTTAGCTATACTAAACAGATATAACTCATAAGCCAAAGATAGTAGCAACGGAAAACCGACAGTAGCTACATATGAGTTACAAAAATAACAAGAAAGCACATAGGTCTCAAAGCTCAAAAGATTCATCGCAACGATATGTAGCATACGGAAACCGACATTAGCTACTAAATAACAATAAGAACAGTTATAGCATACGAGAACCGACATTAACTATAACATGCATGGATGAATCATGTAAATAAAAATTAATCAATTATTTAACATGGATCCGTAGATGGAAAGATGTAAACATGCAAGTTCAGAACATCTACGTAAAAAGAACTAGCCACAGAAGCTCATATGAAAATATCCACGTCAAATAAAACATTAAAAATCAAGTTAAGAAAAATTTGAACTAAGCATCTCATAATCACGACTTACCTAACACTCAACTAATAAAACAACTAAGTGTGTGTGAATGAATTTCATGACACCCCCTTCTAAGTGCATCCCAAGAATCAGAGGTAAATGGGTGTGTAAGATAAAGAAGCCATGCCACAACAATGAATTCGAAACACAAACAATCACTCTAACATGTACCGCAATAGATGGAAAAGGCCACGAGGCTTAAAGTAAAGCATCCAAGTCGGGGTGAAAGAATGCAAATTCTTATTACCATATTCATCACAAACCCTTAACATTTTTAAAAAAGCGGGTGGTTGGACGGCCGTTCATGTGTATGGACGGGCGTCTGTCTGATTTATGAAACCGGACGGTCGCACGTCCAGGTTCGTAAAAAGCATATCCGAATAAGTGGGGTTGGATGGACGGGCGTTCACTTCCCTGACGCACATCCGAGGCCACCCACAGAGTGGACGGTCGTTCGTAAGAAGTAGACGCTAAATCGGCACTAGAGTAATCGCACCAAACGAAACTCGACCTATATCATAAACCTTAGATACACTTCATACATCATAAACCCTAGAAGCTATGAGAAACCCTAGTTTTTATTAGGAAAAGAAAACCTAACCCTAGAAGAAAAAGAAACCTAATAAACCCTAATTCACGTTTCACAAATCGAGTTAAAAAAAACTTGTTGTACATTCTTAACCCAACGGTCATCGAAACATGGAAAAAATAAAAAAAAAACCTCAATTTATTTAACGGTACTTTTATTGAAAGAAATAAAGAAACAGAAACAGAAAAAGATACGGAAAACCTAAACAGAAACCTACCTACGAAAAATTTAAAACAGAAAACAAGAAAACGATAAAGGGGAGAAAAACGTGTTGAAATCTTCTGAGCCCAAAATGGAAGGGAAAACAGTGGATTTTGACCTTGAAAACGGTGCCAAACGGCCGTAGGCGGTTTGCCATGTCATCGGCGTCGGAACGAGCTTTCCGAATTGGGGTCCTGCGTTCCAAACGGACACTCGAGCCGAAAGTTACGGCCAAAATACTAACGAGTGCTAAACGATCCTTTTATCCAAAAATTTGACCGTGAAAACGTGGAGTCGGATGATTCAACCTAGAACCCTACCTCTGAAACCTACCTACGAAAACGAAACCTAGTACATTTATTTAATAAGGAAAAGAAAGACAAACCAAGATATCTACCTAAAACAAAAATAAATAAAAAAGCGGTGATGAGACAAAGGCTAGACGGGCGTCCAAGTTCTCGCC
Source organism: Gentiana macrophylla (assembly GCA_026214975.1). NCBI lineage: Eukaryota > Viridiplantae > Streptophyta > Magnoliopsida > Gentianales > Gentianaceae > Gentiana > Gentiana macrophylla. The sequence goes on from CM047805.1 coordinate 36,027,156, forward strand.
GGACGTCTGCTGGAAAAAACAAGGCGGGCGTCCAATTCTTGGGCGCTTCGTCTGCCTGGGCAAAACACAAACAGAGATGATCAGATTTGGACGGACGGGCGTCCAATAGCTCAGGACGCCCGTTTACGTTCAAACTGAAACACATAAACGCCATAAACACGAAAATAGGTCCAAACAAAACACGAAAACTAAACAAAACCCTAATTGGAACCTAAACACAAACCTATGAAAAATTAATAATCACTAGATAACACAAACTACCTACGAAAAACAAAACAGAACAACTTTAGAAAAAATTAATAAGAAACTAGACGACTGTACCGATTCCCTGGCAACGGCGCCAAAAACTTGTCACGGATTTATCTAACACAGCAAACAAGTAATAAATATTTATAAATCTGATATACCTCAAGTGCAAGGATCGTAGTATAGAGGTTGATACCGGAGTCGATCACAGGGAATCGGGGTATCTAGTTCATTAATTTTCCTAAGATTGTCACTATTATTATTGAAACCTAAAACTAAAAACGAAAAGATAAACTGGACAGAGGATTGTCAGTCCAAAGCCAGGAAGGATAAAAGCGATAATAAATAAATAAAACTATAAACGAGAAAAAACAGTAAACAAGAAGATGATCATGGTGATTAAACAACGAACAAACAATAATCCACCGTTCCCGCAACCCTCAATTTCCTCTCTAAAGTTGTCTTGTGATGATTTAATTAAAGATGTGGTTCACCTATCAAAAGTATGAATTTCTACTCTCGTAGATAATTCGCCTATCAATCTCTCATCTCTCGATATATAAGATTGACGCTCTCAAAACAAGGTGTAAGATCTCTCAATCTAGCAACCTAGATATCTAACCTATCAACTCTCGTTATGTCAAGGTTAAAAATCCCATCTTTCCTATGGTGATCTAAGGTTTACACCGACTCTCGTCATACGGTAAACATCAATAACAATTCATCTTTCGATATTGATTGCATAAAAAATAATCATGGAAAAGATACAACTTTAATCAAATTCACAAAACAAATCTAGATTGAAAATAAAGAACCTGCTGAAACGGATTCACATAGTTTGAACAATGGATGATCTCCAAGCATTCAAAGACAACACAAAGAAAGAAAACGGAAAATGCGAAACGCGCAATCTCAGCCTTGGCCTCCCTAAGGGCCTGGGGCCGCCTAGGGTTTTCTCCTAATGATTGTGTATCAGTAGGTCTCAATAATGTATGTCTTAGGGTTGGAATCGCGCTGCTATTTATAGGGAAAGTAAGTCGGTTTTCAGCATGTCGGCCGTGGACGCCCGTCCGCTCCTCTGGACGCTCGTCCATTCTTCTAGACTTGCTTCAGACGTCCGTCCAGGCTGCGTCCAAACTCTCTGTATCAACTTTTATCTATTGGATGCTCGTTTGCTTTGATGGACGCCCGTCCATAGTGGACGCCAGTTTGATGAATCTAGACGCCAGTCCAGCTGGTTCAACACTTGATTCCTTTCCTTATATCCTCTATTCTTCCATAAATCTGATTGATTCCTTTCCACTCGAATTTATCTCTTTAAAAATCATCTTTTCCATCAACAATGTGTACCTACAATGTAGGAAAAACATACCAAAGCGTAACATAACTCCAAAATAATATAAAATCACAATTTAAGCACATAATTCGTTACGTATTGCAATTTAACTATTAAAAACACCATTTGCTCAATATTTCAATATAAAGCTCGATTTCTATGAGAAACATACGAATATGGAGGAAATTGATATAAAACATATCTTTATAAAACGTATAAAATCACCCTTAACAGTAGGCCAAAACTATACTATAGCCTATATCTGAGCATGGAATACTCGTTTCTCTGGTAATTTCAGAGATTCCTCCAAATATTTAGACAAACTAATCTGCGTTTCGAGTAGTCATTTAGACAAAATGTCTATTACTCAAAAGCTAGCTCTCACTAGCTCGTATCTGCATAAGACCCCGAAGATCAACATGAACAAGCTATGATACTTCTTTTTAGCTCTATTACCCTTTCCTAATTGAAAGGATACTTAGTCATTTTCCTTTGAGATAGTGTTCTTAGACGTGAGATAGAATCACCCTTAGCCGCCTCTTGAGATCTTATCTCTAAAATGTATGCACTAATTAATAGATGCTGAAGAATTATGCTTGGTTAATAAGAACCAACCTGATAATTGTATGATTTATAACTCAATTGCTTAGTGAGTAGTTCTTGGTTCACGATTCTGCATTTGCATGGTTTACCCTTTGGAATTGGTATTGTTTTGCCTTGTTTTTCATGACTTTTAGGTGATGCCATTTTGGGAGCATGGAGAAATTGGATCAAAGTTGTTCGATTGGAGCTTGGGCTAGAGAGAAGAGGCCCATGGAGAGATCTGTAGAAATTGGAAAAGTCCGGCCCAGCCACGGCGTGATCCAGTAGGATGCGGCGAGGATGGGGATATGCAACACTGACCTTACACACGGGATTTTAAGTCGGCTAGGGTTTATTTTCATGTAGAGTCGGCTAACAATGCTATATATAGTCTGTAGCAACCATAATTGTAGAGGTTATGTCTTGTCATGTACATTGTATTAAAAGATCTTATGAAATAAAAGTTTCTCTTGAGTTATAAAGCATATTGAGAAAATACCACCTGGTTCGACAGATCGTGCAGAGAGGCGACGTGTCGATTCTAAAGATTGCCCCAAGCCGACATCCTAGCTTATCAGTTTACCAAATCGCGTGGCATCTAATGTCATTGATAAGCGCTTGTCGGGTATAGAATCGAGGGATATGTCTCAGATGCTTTAAATTAAGAGGGATAATGTTGTGAATAAGATAATGGTGTGCTCTAAAAACAATTATTGTTTGTCCTTACTGGCAAGTGGGAGATTGTTGGAAGTAGTGCCCGAAAGACAATTCGTAATTGTTTTTATAATAAATAAATGACAGAATTATTATCATTTTACTATTTGCTTCGCGCTCATAAGTAATACACTACTGAATATGTAGCCATATAACTTAGTGTGTCTCACACGTCATGAATAACTTTATGGTTATACACTTAAATTGTTAGTCCATGGTGAAATTAATCAAAGTACGAGGTTTATTGACTAAACCAACATTAATGCGCCTAGAACACTTTTTGGTGTGACCGTCTTATCAGGACTGTCGATATTGGTTCTCTAAGTGGGGCATTTATATATGATGTAGTAATGTAGGACTGGACCGATTTACTATGCATTACTCATATAATTCCGTGATTGAGAAATCATATTAAAACACAGATGATTGATTAGAGTCAACTTTACTATGCTTCGGTGTATGGTTTAGCCCCCATTTACGTCATTTTTGGCTTATATTGGGTAGTTTAGACTATTTATAGGGTACAAACACATTGAGCACTCACTTTGAAGTGAACCGTCACATTGATGGAAAAACTCGACATTTTACGTTGTTTTTGACCCTTTTCGAGTCATATTTATCTTGTGGAATTATGCTCGGTATGTGTTTGAATGTTTTGATACAAGAAATAGGTGACTCGTGAACTCGGAAGTTAAGGCACGAGGCTTAGAAAGACGAAACCGAAGCCCGGAAATGGAAATTGATCAAAAATAGTTGTTGCTTTCACCATACGTTCACTTCATCAGCAATTTGGTCCACGATACAAGCATTTTATGGACTTGTGGTCTTCATAAAAGTTGTAGACAATTGAATGATCTTTCCAACTCAACTTGAATCACATCAATCGGAGGTCTACAACTCAAGTTATGACGATTTTGCTGAGCTTCTATAAAATCGGCGCACGCCAACTTATTGTGGCGCTCGCCGAACATCACTGTAGCTATTCAGAGAGTTCCAGACCTTTTAGTGGCGCACGCCAAGTGCTGCAGATAGCAGTTTTCAATCATAAGAAACCCAATTTGGATCGAATTTTTACCTAACTATTCATTCCCATCTTCTCCCCTTCCCCAAAAACCCTTAGAGTGACCATTCTCTTCTTCTCTTTCACCCTTAGATTCATTCCTACACTAGTTACTACTTAAATTTAACATAATCTAGCTAGATTCTTGCTTAACTCTCTTGGATTTTGCATTTTGGATCACCTTCTTCATCCCAAGTGACATGGGTGTGGAAGAAATTTGATGTAATCCAACTTGCACTACGATATCGGTAATTAATTCTAGTTCTCTTTCTCTTTTATGGCTTTAATCCTTTCTTTGATTGTTATTTCATATTTTTGTGATGAGTAGCTAAATTACTACATAGCCAAACCATGTGAAGGTTGAAGAAATCACCCTCTAGTTGATGTGTTTGGGAATGGGTAGTGTTTAATTGTTGTTATATCGATGAATTCATGTCTTAAAACTTCTTCTTAATGCGTGAATTAGCTTGATCACCTAGTTCATTAACACACACCACTTTTATAAATGTATGTTGCGAAGGGATGTGAGAAAAGGGGTTTTAAGATCATTATTTACAATTGACTGAGTTGTTTAGATCAATTGGGTAATGAGGTTTGTCCGTGTAAATCGAGCGGCTCTAGAGCGTTTATTTTGTTCCGGTCAGTTAAATCCTTAAAGGCGGACTGTTGAACCGGGCAAAGGGTACTAGGTTGTTGCATGGCGTCTAGTACCATCTTAGGAGTTTGCACCCATGAACGAGTTGATATAAGCATTAAGATGGTTGGTTGGTATTTTCCATTCCCAAATAATCGATCAGAGGGGCGAAAGTATTCAATTGGGTCGTGATTTGGGTATGTCTCTTTATATCTCTTATTATCTTTAGTTTGCATATCATTTTAGCATAATTGGAAACGAGAACAACATTTGATTGACCTAAAATAGGTTCGATTATGACTTTGGTATTCGATTGATTCTCCGTGGGATACGACCTTGCTTGCTACTATAGTGCATCCGACTCGGTACTCTGGCGGTTAAAGTTGGACCGTCACTATTTTGGCCATCAATGATCATATATGGATTAACCTTAATCCTGAAGTGATTGCAGACTCCTGCTTGTTTCAAGATAGGGTTTGATGTGTTCATTAAGGATTGCAAAGATGCGCGGTCTGAATCACTTTTACGTTAGCACTGTTTGAGAATGAGAAGCAAGCGTGTGCTTCATAGATACGGAATCCATTCATTCCTGTGGAAAGTAGAAAAACAATCCCGTTATTTGTTAATTCTAGAAACTGATTGATCCGCGGAGTTCATATTGGTTATGAACTAATTGGTCATTAGTGGGTTAATGGTAAATAAGGATGAGATGTAATGAATAAGGTTTATAGAATAATCCCGTTTCATTCTGAGATAGTCTATGAAGAGGTTAGTATGTATGTAATGATTATATCAATGGACGCTTATTGATTCGGCATATAGAGAATAAGTTATATCTATAATCAATAGAGTACAGTTCCGGATTTATGGTGGCGTGATTCCTGAATGAATAAGTTGATTAGAAATGTTTAGTTCGATGAATATTTTATTCAATTTATTGGATCTATTGGTTATGGATTCATGGTCCCGGGTTGACTTAACACGCACGCGAGTGTATTCTCGTATTGTGGAACCTCGAGAATAAATTAAATAGTTGATCTATTTAATGAAATTACGAAATATTATGTATTCAGTATAAAATATTAGTCTTTTTAGAATACTAATGCATTATTTATTACTTTTTTCTTCTTCTTACAATTATTCATTATCAATCCAACAAATTTTTTATTATACAAGTTTTGCATTAATGATGGTCAAAAGGGTATTTCAGACTTTTACTCTTAAAATTTATAATACTCAACCATTTTCTTAAACTATGTGAAATTTCTACGAGTCTCTATATTATTATTGGACGGAGGGAGTACAAATTAAGAGTAAGAAGAAAAATTAGGGAATTTGGGAGAAGGACAATAATATTTTCTAAATTAATGAATATGACACATTTTCAAGACACTTGCATAAAGGATAAAATTATTTATAAAAAGAAAAATAAGCCGCTCGCCTTTTTAAAAAAAATTACAATAACCAATTTTCTTTCTCATCCATCATTTTAAAACACTTGTATCTCTCAGTCTACTACTCCAAATTTGAAAATTCTTTTACCATTTTTTTAGTTTTTTCATGCTATTTATTTTGAAACCACATCATGCATAAACCTACGTAGTTTTCGAAAATCCACTATCAAAATTCATTATTATTCAAAATTCACTTTCGAAATCCACCGTCTTTTAGAGTTCACTGGTGAGATTTACTGAGTGAGTTTCTAAAATGAATCTCATGAAAATGATGTTATGACATTGAACAATGTCTCAAAACGAAGAACATTAAAAATAAAAAATTCAGAGTAATTTTCATCATGTTTGATCAAAAGATATGAGTGTTTGAAAATAAAGAAGGAAAGAAGGAAAAAATGCGGGGCAGGCGTGTTTATTCTTTTTTTGTCTTTTGTTTTTTAAGCTATAAATATTATAGAGTTGTCATTCTCTCTATGTATTTTTTTTTTAACTTTCATATTACTTAAAAATATTTCAAAATATGCATTTTTTTAATTCTCTAAATAAAATTAACTGACACCCTACTAGTACGTTAAAATAACTTATATTTACCGGACTATAAACTAACGGGGGCAGACCCAATAAGGAGAACATTTGAAGAAGAAAAAACAAAAAAAAAAAATTTAATTTTCCTTTTTAAAATTGTATTAGTGTTACTATTATCTTCCTATCTAAATAAGAAAGGAAAAGTTAGGGTTGAGTGCACTTGTTTTTTTTTATTGATTCGTCATTTTACTGTTAATCGGCCCAAAGGCCCAACCTTTTTTTTTTATTATTTTTTTTAAATACTGTTCATCAGCCCAGCTGCCAAACTTTTTCTACTGTTCATCGCCCATGTATGTACTTTCTTGTTCATCATTTTTTCCAATTTTTTTTAATCTGCATATTAGCCTTAATTTAATCTTATTATGTGTGTTGTGCTTAAGATATATCCGATTCTAATTTAATTACAAATTATTTTACTTTGTGTCCGAACCACACAACCCTCTCTTTGATAGAGACCACCACAATCATTACCGAGAAGAAAAATGGATCGGAAACAACCCCACGCACCGCTTTTTTATTTGTTTTATTTTATATATTTGGCTATACTTACTAACGAAGAAACAGACATAACATTAATATTTCATTGCTCCATCCATTCCTATTTATATGTAAGTAGTTTCAAATCAATTTTTTTAATATGAATCCGATGAACAGTAAATAAATGGCTCTCTTTGGGCGATGAACATGAATTAAATGGGTTATCAAGTTAAATACTATTTTCAACATTTCTTCGTATTTTAATATCGTCAAATAAGTTAAAACTTATAGCATGGGCATGCCGTTAGTTAGTTTTAGTGTGAATAAAGACCAATTTTTACTAATACCATGGTAAATATATTTTATTGATGGATGTTAAATATAGTTTGGAACTTTTGTTTTTGTATCGAAATAATACATGTAAGTAAATTAAAACATTTGTCTAATTGTCGTCATGTTAAATAATTGACATCATAATTTGTTGTATAATATCAATGCCAGGCTTGCCAACTAAATTTCGTCATTTATATTGTATTGTACTTAAAATGTGTGGAGTGATATTTTAGTTAAAATGTATTTTATATTTAATAGTTTTTGACATTAAGGTAAACATCTAGCATGGACACTCCGTGTGTTGCACGGAGTGCCATTTTTACTAGTATTTGTATTAAATGCTTCTTATTTAAAATGAAATCTTGTTGTGGCTTAACTGAATAAGCACTATTCACTTTTGCTTCAGTTATCCCGTGATTATGTGTTCACAACAGTTCTATCCTGGTCCGCCTCACCATATCAGCAATGGTCCACTGCATATTAGTAAATTTGAAATATTTTTTTTCCACATAAAGAGGATCCATGTCATCATTTTCATTTTTTATCGGATACGGTCCATCATGTCATATCCATGGCTAGAATAGGATAAAAATTTTGATGAGTTCAAGACATGTTAGATAAAATTTTTGTATTTTTTTTAATACATTATTCCATTGAACATGCATATAACATTTTTTCTTACTTATACAATCTAAGTCTAATCTTATTTTTTTCCTTTATGTTATACCTTGTTAAACAAAATCTTCTTTGTTTCTTACCCTATAGCATATAAATCTAAAAATAAAATTTAGGGGTAATGAGTGAGAAAGACATAAATAGTTCATTAATTAAAAAGAATGACATGTTTTTGAATTTTTGCATAAATGATAAAACTAAATTTTTTTTTAATTTTCTGTCGCCATTTCACCCCCCCCAAAAAAAAAAAAAAACACACTTTCTCTTTCATCTATCTTTTTTAATGGGAAATTAGGGATAATGACACAATCTGGAATATTTTTAAGTAACAGGACAACTACATATTTTTTATAGGGAGAAAGATAACTGCATAATTTTTATAGCGAGAATGACAAATAGTAAATCCTGAAAATCAGTGAATCTCCCCAATAAACCCGAAATCAGTGAATTTCGAAAGTGAATCCCGTAAATCAATGAATTTTGACAATGAATTTTAAAAATTAGTGAATTTCGACAGTGAATTTCGGCAGTGAATTTCGACAGTGAATAAATAATTTTGTCTTTTATGCAAAAGTTTCAAAAGATTCTCATTCTACTCAATTGATGAAATATTTATGTCCTTCTCCATCATTCCCCCTTTTTTTTTAAACACTCATATCTTTTAATCTATAACTCCAAATTTGAAAATTCTTTCACCAAATTTTTATTTTTCATGTTCTTTATTTTGATACCACATTCAACATATTCCGTGATTTCGAAAAATTCATTGTTGAAATTCACTATTGTATGAAATTCATTGTCGATATTCACTGATTTTTAGGATTCATTGGGGAGATCCACTGAGTGAATTTCGATAGTGAATCTCACGAAAAACGATGAATTATATCGAACCAAGTCTCAAAACGAAGAGCATCAAAAAATAAAAAATTCAGTGAAAATTTTATCATTTTTGACTCTCAAGATCAAAAGATATGAGCGTTTCAAAATCGGAGAGGAAAGGGAAAAAAAAAAAAAAAAGGAACTGTAGCAGCACAGAAAGCCGGAATGAGGTGTCGGACTTTAATTTATTTTAATTTTTTTTAGTTTTTTCTTTTTTTTTGATTTTGTCCTTAATGCTATAAAAATTATGGGGAATTGAAAATATATACCTTTGGGTAAAAATAGTTTTTTTTTGTATACCTTTATTTTTAATTCTTATAAGCATAACCCTCAGTAGGACGGGTAAATTGACATTCAGGACGGGATATAATGTCATGAGGACGAGTTATTTTTCATTGAGGTCGGACAAAAATAACATGTCCTCAATAAATTTTCTCACTCGGTCGCTCTAAAAAAACCCGTCCAGAATTTTTATTTATTTATTTTGTTTGTTGCAAGTGTCCGACATTTTTTTTTTGTGTGGCAATTGTCCGACATTTTCATTATCAATATAATGAAAATATGTAATGACATTGCTCACTTATGTTACTGGCATCATATTTCTCATGAATTATATACGACCGCCAGCTGTGCTGCAGCTAGAGGTTTATCAACCGGCTTTTGCTCCGGAGGATTCCGGCAAATGGTGTTGAAGTTCAAGTAAGAGTGCGATTAATAATAGGCGATGGGGATCAGAACATGTATTCAGTTTTTCTCTTAGGACTTAAGTCGAACACCTGTATGTAAATAGTAGTTGAGTTTGTTAGCAATCAATTAGGCGGTTGAAACCAACTTGGCTGTTAGTTAGATAGTTAAGTAGTCTATATATACTTCCAATTGTAGTCCAGAATGTTCAAGTTTTGTAATTCAGTCAAAATTAATAAAAGCAATGTGCAGTTTTTTTCCCGCCTTTTTCTGTTTTTAATTTCTTCATCTTCTTCGCAAGAACATTCATCGTGACTTTTGCAGTTTTTCGATTATTTTCAACATGGTATCAGAGCAAGCTTCAGCTGTGCATTTCCTGTTTGATTGCGGTGTGGAATTGTAATTCAATTTCTGAGTTGTAGTGTTGAACTACAATCTTCATCTTTATTATTTTCTTTCATTTCTTGTGTTCTATCTTTCATTTCTTGGCAATGGCTGATGAAGGAGATGTTGTGGTCATCAATCCCTACCATATTCATCCCAGGGAGAATCCTCACCGTGATTGTTCAGCCGGTATTAAAAGGTGCAGAGAATTACCACTGCTGGAAAAGAGCAATTTCTATGGTCTTATCCATGAAGGGCAAATTGAAGTTCGTTGATGGCTCATTACCTAAACCACCAGAAAATCACAGGCATTATGAAATCTGGTGCCAGTGTAATGACATGGTGTCGAATTGGCTGGTCAATTCTGTAGATGTTTCTATTCAGCAAAGTATTTTTTGGCTAGACACATCAAGGGATATTTGGGTTGATCTTGATCACAGATTTGGAGTTGGTAATGCTTACCGTTTGTCTAATCTCCAAGAAGAGATATATGCAACAAAGCAAGGTGCATTATCAGTAGTTCAATATTTCACCAGACCGAAGAGCTTATGGGATCAACTCATAGTTTTAAGGCCTGCTCCCCCCAGTACTTGTCTTTGCCAAACCGATTTATAAAGAGCAGGATGAAACAGACAAAATAATCAGGTTCTTGAAAGGGTTAAATGATTCATACAGCAATGTAAGGTCACAAGTTCTAATGGCGAAACCTATACCAGATCTATCCATTGTATTCAACATGGCACTGCAACATGAGAGTCAGATCAATTATGCAGATCTAGGAACTGATAAGGCAATACTGAGTACACAAGCTACTGGATTCAAGCAAGATAATCAAGATCCTATGCTTTAGTTTCTCATGCTAATGCTTCGTGTGGACGAGGTGGAGGAAGAGGTCTTGGAAGGGGTTATGCTGGAAATGGCAAGAGGCCACAGTGCACATATTGTGGCAAAGAAGGGCACACAATTGAGAAGTGCTATAAGAAATATGGATACCCTATTGGCTCAAAAGGCAGGGGAAGAGGGCAGATACAGGCCAATCATGTTAGTCTAGATCAAGGTTTCTTACCAAATATGAAAGATGCACATCTGAAGTTTATCAAAATGCGAGCACACAAAGGTCGACACACAGTGGCATCCAAATCTCTAGCACAATGACCAGTCACGATGATGATACTATCATGGAGATGTTGAAAAATGTACAACTCAAAGATGGTCTGGACACAAGCGTGGCTCTTCATCGCAAACATTCATATTATCTGCGACTTCATCAGTACTATCTATGAATGGATAGTAGATTCAGTGCAACCGATCATGTTATTTACTCACTATCCTTGATGACTAATGCAAAACTGCTTTTGGTGTCACCGTAACATTACCTAATGGAACACATACACCGATTACACATATAGGACGAGTTAAAATAAATAAAAATCTGACACTGGATCATGTCTTTTGTGTCTCACATTTCACATACAACTTGATGTCTGTTAGAAGACTAACTAATAATGAGGCTTATTCTTTATCTTTTGGAGCTAATGGTTGTACTATGCGGTGACAATGCATTGAATGTAATGATTGGTTCAAATTGAATTGATCAAGGGCACTGTGTACATATTAAAAGTTGATCCTACTGTCATGCTTTCCACACAGCCAATAACCTGTCAATCTGTCATGCTACCAGATTCTTTACTATGGCATTATAGACTTGGTCACCCTTCAAAACAGAGATTGAGTGTTTTACACAAGTCTAATTCTGATATTAAGTCTTGTATAGATACTGAATGTCCTGTATGTCTTTAGCAAAACAAAAGAAACATAGTTTTCATCATAGTGATTCTGTTTCTGATAACATTTTTGATCTGTTGCATGTAGACATATGGGGTCCAAACAGATTTTGTACCTATAATGGAGAATATTACATTTTAACTATTGTTGATGATCATTCTAGATTTCTTTGGATTCATTTAATGAAAAACAAATCTGAAACAAGGAATCTACTACAAACCTTTTGTAACACTGTTTTTACACAGTTTAGTAAACAAGTAAAGAAAATTAGGTCTGACAATAGCCTAGAGTTTAATATGGATGCTTATTATGCACAGAAGAGAATCATACATGAAACATCTTGTGTTCATACACCACAACAAAATGGGGTGGTGGAAAGAAAACATCAACACCTACTAAATGTGGCTAGGGCACTTAGATTTCAAGCTGGTTTTCCCATGTCTTATTGGGGTCTGTGTGTTAAACATGATGCTATGATTATTAATATTACACCTACTCCATTGTTAAAAGATCAAACACCTTATTCCATCATGTATGGGAAGAAACCTAATTACAATGATCTAAAAGTCTTTGGTTGTTTAGCATATGCAAGTACAATTTCTCAAGGAAGGAGCAAGTTTGATAGTAGGAGCAGAAGGTGTGTCTATATTGGAAATCCTCCACACACCAAGGGTTTCAATCTGCTGGATCTTCAAACCAGGGAGTTTCTTACATCCAGAGATGTAGTTTTCCATGAGCATTCTTTTCCTCTTTTAACTACCACAATATCTACTAATACTGAATCTGTATTACCTGTGCCAAATTTCCAAAATATCAATACTGATATGCTTTATGATGATCATGTAACTGAAAACACAGGCTTTGATAATCAAAATGGTGAGGATTCTAGTGCTGAGAACTTCCTACACACAGGGGATACAGGAGATGCAGATTATGATGCCTCACAGCATTTACCACCACCAAATCCTAGTCAAAATTTAAGCAGGTCTATGAGGTCAAGGAAATTACCTGCACATTTGTAGGATTATCACAATCATTATAGAACAACTACCACTACACCTCATACACTTGACAAAGTGTTGTCATTTGACAACCTTTCTAATTCACATAAAGCTTTCTCCTGCAATTTAGATGTTGAACAAGAACCTACAACTTATACGAAGTCGCCAAGCATGAAAATTGGCGGAAAGCAATGCAGGAAGAATTATCGAAGATTACACAAGACTAATACACTGAAATTGGTTGATTTACCTCCAGGCAAGAAGCCAATTGGTTGCAAGTGGGTATACAAGATCAAAAGAAAAGCAGATGGCAGTATTGATAGATATAAAGCAAGATTGGTAACAAAAGGATACACACAAACTGAAGGAACAGATTTTTTAGACACCTTTTCTCAAGTTGCAAAGTTATCTACAATCAGATTGTTTCTCAGTTTGGCTTCTTTGAACAAATGGCATTTACATCAAATGGATGTCAACACAGCTTTTTTGCATGGAGACTTTGATGAGGAGGTCTATATGAGACAACCACCAGGCCTTCCTATCTCAGACAGAAATCAAGTATGTAGATTGGTCAAATCTCTATATGGATTGAGACAAGCAAGTAGACAACGGAATGCCAAGTTAACTAAAGCTCTTACACAAGCAGGTTATATTCAATCCAAGCATGATACTTGTCTATTTACAAGAGGACAAGGATCTACTTTCATTGCTTTCCTAGACTATGTGGATGATATAGTGGTGGCTAGTCCTGATTTGCAACAGATTCAGATTCTTAAAGACTTACTGCATCAGGCATTCACAATCAAAGATTTGGGACAGCTCAGGTACTTTCTAGGCTATGAGATTGCAAGATCAGAATCTGGCATTCTAATGAATCAAAGGAAGTACTGTCTGGATTTACTTCAAGAATTTGGATATCTGGGGGCTAAACCTTCAAGTACACCTATGGATTCCAAGATCAAACTAGAAGCAGCAGATTCCCCACATCTTAGAGACAACACCTATTACAGAAGTTTGGTTGGCAAACTTCTGTACCTTAGCAATACCAGGCCTGACATTGCATATTCAGTACAGCAATTAAGTCAGTTTTTGGATAAGCCTACAGAGAATCATTTAGCTGCTGCTCATAAGCTTTTAAGATTTCTTAAAGCAGCACCAGGGCAAGGTTTGTTCTTTCCTTCCAGTGGTGCACCTCTCTTAAGGGCCTATAGTGATTCAGATTGGGCTGGCTGTACTAAGACCAGGAGGTCAATCAGTGGATATACTGTTTTTCTTGTTGAATCTTTGATTTCATGGAAGAGCAAGAAATGCAGACAACGATGTGACGGCTTCGAAAGCGAAATATAGGGCAATGGCCCTAACAGCATGTGAAATTCAGTGGTTACTGTATCTTCTTTCTGATTTCCAGATACAGCATTCTCAGCCAGTCCCACTGTTTTGTGATAATCAAAGTGCAACCTATATTGTAGAAAATCCTGTTTTCCATGAAAGAACTAAACACATTGAGATTGATTGTCATTTTGTGAGGGAGAAGTATCAGCAGAAAGTCCTGATTCCTATGCCAGTTAGAACGGAGGATAATCTAGCTGATATTCTTACAAAAGCTGTTGAAAAAGTAGTTCTTACTAGATTATGGCCTAGATATCCCACAAAAGACATCTATGCCCCATCAATAGCTCAACACATCAAGTAAGAGTGCAGTTAATAGACTGATGGCAAGTTGTATTTATCCTAACTAGTAACTACAACTTAAGGGGGGATGTTGAAGTTCAAGTAAGAGTGCAGTTAATAGACTGATGGGGATCAGAACATGTATTCAGTTTTTCTCTTAGGACTTAAGTCGAACACCTGTATGTAAATAGTAGTTGAGTTTGTTAGCAATCAATTAGGCGGTTGTAACCAACTTGGCTGTTAGTTAGATAGTTAAGTAGCCTATATATACTTCCAATTGTAGTCCAGAATGTTCAAGTTTTGTAATTCAGTCAAAATTAATAAAAACAATGTGCAGTTTTTTTCCCGCCTTTTTCTGTTTTCAATTTCTTCATCTTCTTCGCAAGAACATTCATCGTGACTTTTGCAGTTTTTCGATTATTTTCAACAAATCGGGCAACTGGGATGAATCCTCAACCAAGGATCAACACATTTCAGGTGAAAAAAGTGACAACATTCCGGCAACAATCTAATACAATCCGTTTCCGTATACTCTGCAAACAAATTGAACAGCCGGAGGAACCACCTTTATGACTTCTAATCTTGGAATACAAGAACGTCGGAAATGATTGGATAGTTGATTCATCAAGCCCATTATAAATTTCACTGGAATCAGTAGAATAATTTGAGTTGCGCCTCCGCCGGGAAGGAGGGCCGGAGTGGGGGTTACCGTCGTTGGCTTTAAGATATTTGTATATGCAATACAATGTATATGTGATGGCTATGAGGATCATGAGGACACCCAAGTAGATTCCGATGCTGGTGACTTGTGAGTGGATGGTTGCTTGCAGGTGAACGGAATCTTTGCCGGCGGCTTCCGAACTGGTGTTGTTCATTTGTGTAACGATGAGAAAATGGTGGTGAAAAAGAAGGAAAAATACTCAGGTCAAGATCAGAGCCACTCAGGAAATGGTGTTGTTCATTTGTATTTTGGTGGTGCCCGACAAAAAAAAAAAAAAAAAAAACTATATATATATATATATATATATATATATTTCAGGACGGTTTTTTTTTTTTTTTTAGACGACCGAGTGAGATAATTTATTGAGGACGTGTTATTTTAGTCCGATCTCAATGAAAAATAACCCGTCTTCATGACATTATATCCCATCCTGAATGTCAAATTGCCCGTCCTACTGAGTGTCATGCTTGTAAGACTTAAAAATGAAGGTATAAAAAAAAAAACTATTTTTACCCAAAGTTATATTTCGAATTTTCGTCTAAAAAATTATGGGATTTGTCTTTTTCTATATAAAAAATATTGGGCATGTTATTCAAAAATATTTTAGATGCTGTCCTTATACCTAATTCTCCATAAAAATTAAACACCACAAAAATGGGTGTACGCAAACATGTTTAATTGTAGTATTATTTTTTTTCTACATTATATAATCTAAATCTAAACATAAAGATAAACACCATAAAAACAAACGCTAGCTTCTCCTACATGTTCGTAACTAAAATACGATGAATGCAATTCTTTTGAATTGGATTTGTTTATTCCTTTTTTCTGGGAGTATGAATATTCATTTGAAAATGAAAACCAAGACCACCAAATTATAAATTCTGGTCCATCCATCGTAAACTAACATGCTTGGTAACGAAAAACATTGAATAAAAAATTAAATCATTTCAAAATGTTCCAAAGGGTTTTCCAAAATCCAAAAGATTCCAATGAATCCAGACGACCGAGTAGCGTAGACGCGTTTCCAATCTGTAAAAATGGTGTGTTTGATGCATCTGTGGAGGAGGGTTCGTCGAAACACTCTTGTCGGGACTCCCGAGTCATGTGTGTCCAATCTAGACTTGCAACTAGAGGAAGGAAATTCATCAAGCTTGGACAAAAATCCGAACTATTGGATGACGAATACGAGTACTTGTCCTTGTCCATAAGTTGGAAGGGCTCCAATGTAAAGCTCTCTGGTGCTTTGCAAAAAAACTTCCTCTGTATTCGTGGATCATATCTTCTCGTAAGCGTAAAACGGTGTTTGTAGGCGCCTTCTCGGTGTTCGATGAATTTACCAAAAGGGTTTCTTCATATGATGAAACAATGCCGTTTGTTGTGGGAAAATTTTTGTTGTGTGATGCATCATCCATCAACATGGTGGAGGTCGTCGTCATCGACACCGATTCGCCCGCACTTAAGTACGGTTTTGATGGTTCACCTTCGAGAGTATTATTTCGCTAAAGGAACCGTCCCCGTTCTTTGTCTTGGATGGACGACTCATGATCCAAACGTTGTTTTTCGTTTGATCCACGCCGTGCATTTCCTCCTCTGATGGTTCAACATCATTCTCCATAAATACAATTGAGTTTTGATATTGTTTAATGCGCATTGATAGAATCGTGTGCCAATAATTCTTGATTTCGTTATCGGTTCTTCCCGGCATTCTTTTGGCAATAAGTGACCATCTGCATTCACGGAAGACGGAAAGTCATTGTAATGTTAGAGATCGAGATAATCTGTTATGACACGTTTAGATTGATGGTATGTAATAAAATGAAACGCAATGGAATGAAATGAATTACAATCCCAATGTTCTTTTTAGCTGTTATGAAAAAAAAAATTAAAATTTGTTTTGTTTATATTCATCCGTCACTTTAAAAAATCAATGCAACATTTAATATATTTTTTCCATTTTACCGTCTCTTTATTTAATTATGATTCATAACTAAAGTTTACATTATTGATATTCATAACGAATGATAATTTACCTTCCGTTCTTATTTGATTGTCATACTAGCTAAAAAAATACCCACTCCGTTCCAAAATAACTGAGGCATTGCCAAAAAATTTTGTTTCAAAATAACTGAGGTAGAATGTTTTCTAATACAAAATTTAATGCCTTTTTTACTCATCTCTTTATTTTTCTCATAATTTGTCTTAAATGCACCAGCATTAATTACTCAATTTTCTATAAGGATATTATAATCTTTATATTATCAAAATCAAAATATTAATTACTTTTTTAGTCTGAATGTTTTTAACAACGACCTCAGTTATTATGGAAGGGAGAGAGTATATTCTTTTTTATTTGCCGTACCCACATTTAAAAATCATTATTTATTGTCCTTTTCTAAATTCACTATCATTTATTATGGGTGAGAAAGTAAAAACAATATTATATATTTAAATGGTGTTATTGTCATTTTCAAGTTGAAGTTAAAGTATTAACCCTTCTCTTTAAATTGTGTGTATTTTACAAATGCGTCAATTAAACAAGAACTGGAGGAAGTAGAAAAAAATGTAGTTCTCAATGTTACTTCTATTTGTCAAACAAAAGTCAAATGTCCTACACCCCTTTCTAGGGGAGTATTACATTTCCATAAATAACTTCATTTCACAACATATATCATTTAATGTCATCAAGAATAACAATCTTTTGTTATACTAGCTTTTGATACACATAAATAAAAGTATGGCTAATATATACTTAGTTAGATTTATTTGCAACGCTACCGTGGCTAATGATAAGAATGTAGCAACACTTTCTTTTTTGTGTGGAAAAAACTAATGTAGCCAAAAAAAAAAAAAAAAGTTTTTTTTCTTGTAGTGTGTGGTGAGAATATCTATAAAAAAAAGATGGCAACTTTATTATTTTAAATGTTATTTCGGACAAAAGTAATGATGATACGAACAAAATCGTTGTGATCTGACGAAATACACAACGCCAGATTTACACCGTTTATTTCTAATTAATGTAAACTCATTGATCATTAATATATTTATTATAATCAACAGTATAGATACCTTTTGTATCACATCGGTTATGTCTTTATCATTATTTTTCAAACATATTAATATTTAGTTTTTTGTGAAAAATCCGTGTGTTCAACATTCAAACGATAAAAAGAAGGGAGGCTACACATACTTGTTACCATGTTCTTTTTGCATTTTCAAGATAAGTTCCTCGTCTTCTTTGCTAAACCCTCCTCTTTTCACTCCTGGCTTTAAATAATTCTCCCATCTCATTCTACAACTTTTACCACATCGTGCAAGGCCTACAAAACACAATCAATTAATGGAGAAAAGTTATTCCCACATTTTTAGTCAACCCTATCATTTGCGTTTAATATCTGTAATGCTGTTTTCACAACAGTTCTCTTACGTGAATGACACATATAATATATATCAATCATTGGTCATAATCAATTGTTGCGATACATATGTTGTAACAGTTTAACCAACGATACAACATACTTACACACTTATGATTATCATTATTCACATATCAGTTATTGGGAAAAAATTTAGGTAAGGGTCTTTATTAAATTCGACCGTCAGATGTACGTCATGTATACATAAATACAAAACCGTTTTGTTTTTTTTATCCACGTGGCGCAAATCTGACTGTCGGGTGTAATAAAGACCCCATACGTCAGAATTATCCCAGTTATTGAGTCGTGCATCGCGATCAATAGTGAAATGTTTATTGTATCAATCGATGTGACGCAACATGGAAACATATATAATAATAATTAAAAAAAAAAATTTGCAATTCCTACCTGCAAATCTGGGCAAATGATTCCAGTTCCAAGCTTTATATCTTAAAATATAAGTTCTCAGCTTGTTATCTTCTTCTTCACTCCAAGCCCCTCTTTTCAATCCTTTCTTATCTATATATGGTTTCCTCACCATTTTTCTAAACTTTCTCACAAACCCTGTAGGATATATAGATATTGTGCTCTTAACTTGCATGCAAATCTGTTTTTGAAAGCTAAATATTAATGTGTGTGGATGATTAGAATTTAGAATGAGGGCCTTATAAATATGTTGATTCACATATCACATCGGCAAGTTGTCAACAGTCAACTTGCATTGAATACTACTATTCTGGTTTTTTTTAAGGAAAAGTAATGATACGGGCACGTCCGTTATTGTACAAAAATTATCTGCAGAATTGATTTTAAATTGATTATGATGTAGACTCATCATTATAGAATTTTTTTTTTTTTTTTTTTTTTTTTTTTTTTGCATAAATTAAATATTTTGTTATCGTTTGTATTCTGGCCACTGAAGTAAAACGAACCTCGACATGATGCATATGTGAAGTGATGCGATCGAATTCATGTATCTGTGAAGTGATGCGATCGAATTCAAGAACCTGTGAACGAAGATGATCATTACCCTTTCACATATGGGTACCTTATTTCGTGTATGAGGTACATTTGGGGAAATACACGTGTGGTACTCCATTCTTGTGGAGTAATTGGTGGTTATATCGGAACAGTCAGTTTTAATATTGGATTTAAACTATGTCGTTCAAATAGTTTCATCCGTCATTTCACTCTAAAATACAATCTTCACCCAAATATTTCTCGTATATTTGGCATATAAAAGACACCAGAATGCAAACGAAATATAAATCATTCCTAATTTTATAGGGACGAAACATTTTTAAAAAAAAAATGCATATTGCATTTATTTGAGTATTGATATTTGTCTCTCATTTTTTTGAGTGTTAATTTATTCCAACAGTAAATGATCGTTGAATATTCATTATGAGGAAAATTTATCCTGCGACTCTCTTGAGTGAATCTATCTACGCCAAGAAAGATCCTGACCACACAATTTCTACACACGGACACCTGTGTATTCCACCTCGTGAAACGCAGAAGTCTTGCATCCCGCCACGCAGATGCCCTCCTACTATGAAATCCCTATAAGTAGAACGACTCCTCAAGATGATTTACACCCAGTCATACCCTATCATTATTTCGAAGGAAATAATTATAATGACTTCAGAGAAGACGTAATCAACCGTAAACCTACGGTATTACAAAGACTGCGTAGACATCCACCGACTTTTATTATTATTAAAGAAGAAGTAAGAAACGTCCAAGAAGGTAAATACAAAGTCTTGGAAAGACTTTTACTCGGAAAGTGTCGTTTTTCTTTTTAATTATTATGATAATTATTATGATAATGTAATTATTTCTGTTAATCCAAGTCAAAACCTATATAGGAAAATTGACTATATATTTAGACATGTGTTTTTTAAAGAGAATTTAAAGAGCAAAGTGGACAGTAAAAAGCTTTAAATTAAATAAAAAAGAAAGGATCAACTCAACAAAAATTAGAAAAACAAAAACACTGCACAGTAGTCACGTGACTCACGTTGTCTTGGCGGCATGACCCGAGGCTAGGAAAGGCAAGGCAGTGGTATAGACGGACCTAAATACAACTGAGGTTGTCCTTCTTAATCCTATAAAATATATTAATGTATAAACTATATATTTTGTTTTTCATTTAAGGACGTATTTTGAGACTTAATTAGGTATTTAGGACATCCAAAAAAGATCATTAGTTATAAGGACGGATTTCTTTTATCTTTCCAATTCTACCCTTCACATCTAAGTTGTCTTTAATGCATATTCTATTTCAATTACCGCTGATTCTGATTCTTACGGCTTCAATCATGCATTCAATTCTGATTCTTATGCCATTTCTTCTCTTGTAAACCGATTTTTCGCCGCATCTTATCCTGTATTGATCCATCTGTGTGTATTTTGTTCTGGATTCATCAATTTCTTGTCGATTTGTGCATCAGAGCTTCGAAAAATCATCCAACTTCGTTGTTCATCTTCTGCTTCAATTTTTCTGGTAATTTTTGAGATTTTGTTATTACTCTCATTTAATTATTCATATTTCTCCACCTGATTGTTTTGTTCGTGCATTCTGTTCTTAATTTTTCATATTTTTCTGATACTTTTCGAGATTTTTATTACTCTTGTGTGTTGGTGATTTTGTTTCTGCATTCTGACTGCAGTTATTTTAAGTGGCATATGAGTTTGAATGATTTTGCTTCTTGTTTGAATTAGCTTTTCTTCTTGTCTGTGTTTGTTCAGTGAGTCTTCATTTTTGTTTTTCTGATTTGGATTGTATTATGTTCGTTTATATTGAATGAAATTACATAATGTTCTGATGCAGTGACTTCTTGAAATAGTCAGCATTCTTCATTGTTACATTTGTTCTTTTTTTAATGATTTTTGTAATATAGGTTAGTTGTTGTGAATGCAGTGAATTTTTGTTGTAGTCAGTGTTATTTCAGTGTACATTTGTCTTTTAGAATGATTTTTGCAATATATGAAGTGTATTTTCAGATGTGGAATTAGTATGAGTGTTCTTTTTATGTGAATTTGATGTTTCTTGTTGTAATTTTGTGAATATACTTTACATGAATTTCGATTGCAATCAAAACAGAGTTATTTGAGTTTCACTACGGTGATATGTCATGTTCTTTTTGCTTTGCAGATTCTGTTATGTTTTTTGTGATTTATTCTGTATTGAGGACAGACAGTGATATATTTCCATGTTGTTGAATGAATGTTGTAATCACTGTAGTTGAATTTCAGTTTTGATGACTATATAGCTGATTTAGTGTATGCAGTGACAGTCATCTTTTATGCAGTGACATTTCCTGCTATGTATTGACATATATCTTTTTTGGGAACTGTGTTATTTTTAGGTGATTTTATTCAATATTGATCTAATGTATTGAGATATCATACTGATATTGAATAATTATTGGACTGAATGAAGTTTATTTTAGTTTGGAATGCGTATTCATGTGATGTAGTCATTGCAGTGACATCCTTCTCCCTTGCAGTGACATAGTCCTTTTTTTGCTGCAAGGTTATATTGTCTTCACAATGTTGATTCTTATATGCACCTATAAGGAAGAGATGTGTGTTGTCACAGTGACAGCTGATATTACGTGAAAGTCTATTCATGATAGACTTTCAAATCGGTGGACGGATTTGAAGGATATGTCTATCAGTTTGTATTATATTTTGCCTGATGATCCCAAGTGGTTGTTATGTTCCGATGATAATGTGCAGGCCATGATTGCTGTTGCTGAATCTTACGGTGCTAAGCGTGTTAAAGTGGAGGCTGTAGGGAATGCTGTTGTTGGTTCTTCATCTTCTTACAATGGTGGTAGTTGTGTTGGATCTGAGGATGTTGTTGATGATGAGGGTTCTATGATTTCATCTTCGATTGATAGTAATGTGTTGACTTTTGGTTGGGACAAAATAGAAATCAAAGAATGTCAATTGTTTGTTGGTGGTACGGATGATTTTAGGGAGTGCCTTCAAAAGCTGTCTATACAAATTGGTTTTAAGTATGTGTATGATGAGAGTCAACTTTGTTATAATTTCGTGTGCATTTTACCCTCTATTTGTAGCTTATTCGATGTGATTTTTGGGGTAGTTAAGTGTTTTTATAGCACATTTCACCACTAGTTGAATCACGAGACGATAGGGCATTTACGTCCGAAATCTCCATATTTTTGGTGAATTGTGTCGTTTTATTGGCATTTGTCACGCTTGGGTTTTCTTGTTTTTATTTGTTATAGGTGCGGCGTGATAGAGGGCATGACGAGGATCGCAACGGTACGAAAAATCGTCCAAAAACGGTTGGCATAAAGATATGGCGTGAGATTCAAGTTCGTGAAGTTCGGGAAAAAAAGAATAAGAAAATTCGAGAAAAAAAAAGCAAGTATCACACCTGTGTGCGATGGAGACTGCTTTTCACTCTTTAAAAACATGCCCGGTTAAAGAGTTGAAAGGGATCAAGTATCGTTGATGTTTTCATGCTTGATCATTTAATCGAATTTTGAACTCCTTGGAGGCGTTTTAGGGAAGGTAATCTTCATCAAAGTTGTAGGGATTGAATAAGGTTTCCAACGCAACTTGAATCTGCGCAAATCGGAGTCAGTACACATAAAGATAAATTACTCGATACGTGTTTGGTGGCGGCGCGGATGACGCGTCATCAATGCTACTGGATGACATCATCGATCGCGCGAATTTCCGAGTTTTCCACTATTTTGGGTCGAATTTGGCTTATACAAAAGCCAAATTAGGTCAAATTTCCACCACAACTTCATACAATAATTTTCTTTTCAGTTTTTTAGATTTTTCCTCCTCCAAAACTATAGATTTAGGTTAAATTTCTTACATCAAATTGCTACGATTATTAGTTTCTTTTTATGATTTCTTCACTTTGGATTGACAAACCAATTGGAGAATTGCTTCTACGTTATTGATAATTTATTGTTCTTATCTTTTATCATGTTTACTTCCCAATTAATTATGATTTCTTGTTTCGTTCTTGTTATTATGCGTAGCTAGATTTATAATAGCTAGATTATGTGATGGAACAACGAAATTGATGCCTAAATGATGATCTAGGGATGAGTAGGGCTTAAAATTAAATCTTTTGAATTGTTGTGTCCTAAAATTTGATTTTAATGCTTGAATTAATTTGATCACTTGATTCATGATTTTACATATGAACTTTATAAATGTATTTTGCGAGGGAGTGTGCGAACTAGAAATTTAGGATTTCCATGCACGGACTAGTCGAGTTTTTCGCAGCCTGTTCCTTGGTATGGTTTTTCTAGCTAAGCCGTGAATTCGGTGGATGCGGAGCATCTCAAAGTTCTTAATCATATTAGGTCAATTAAATTCCATAGAGGGGACCGTTGAACCAAGTATAGAGTAACTAGGTTGTGGTATTAGCGCCTAGGGACCAGTTTAGGAGATTGCACCTACAACACATTCATTAGAAACTATTGGTTGGTTGGTAGGTTAGGCTCGTCCCTAGTGATTCGGTGAAGGTATTGAGATTAGTGTTCTTGATCATAATTTGGCTATTCTTTCATTCATTTATTCCAAAGTTATTATTTTTCTAGTTATAATTATTATTCTCACTTCTTTTGTGAGCCTGAACTAAATACGAGTGTGATTGTGATACTTGACTAATTCCTCGCGGGATAAGACCTTGCTCGCCGTTGTAGTACAACCGACCCGGTACTCTGCCGGTTAAAGTTGGTTTGCTATAATTTGGCCATCAAGTTTTTTGGCGCCGTTGCCGGGGAATCGGTTGATATCAGAAAATCACAGGAGTATTTAGGATTCGGTCTTTTTTTTCTTTTATTTTTTTTTTATTTTTTTTATTTTGATGTTGTATTGAAGAGTCGCGCCACCTACTCCGGTAGTGGTAGTGACTTGATACTTTGATTGTGTTCTTGGTTTTTTCCTTGAATTGCAGAGTATGGATCCTTATGGCCAAGGAGGCTACCTCCCCTACTCATTTGGAGGATTTAATTTTGGTGGTATGGGTTATGGAACACAACCATATTATCAGTTCAACCCATACACAACACCCTACGATAACGAGTGGGAGAGTCCTCCAAGTTATCAGTTTCAGCGCCCCGATGCTTATCCGCAATATTTTCAGCCGCCACAAATTACTCCACCGCCGAAGAGCACAACCGAGATTTTGTTGGAGCAACTTAGTCAGGATCTAAAAGAATTGAAGGATTCCTAGCACCGCTTGGAATTTGAGGTGGTTGATCTGGCAAGCTGGGTAGGGCAGTTGGTTGAGAAGAGGGGGCTTGATGTGAGCATTAATGAAGAAGAAGGTTTTCAATCTCCACCGTCTCTCCCTGAGGTAATCACTCCTGAGGAATTCCATGAAGAAGGTATGAACACTGTCCCCATTGAATTATCAATTCCTTCTTCAGTGAGCCCTGTTGAGACATTGGTGGATGTGAGTCCTTTTGAGTCTTTGGATGCTTTTGTTGAGTCAGCTTGTTATTACGTGGTGCTTGAATCACTCATAATTGGCATATGCTCTATTTCGGGGAAGGTGAATTCGTTGTGTTGCATGATGAATTTCTTTAACCAATCTTTGTGGAGGGGATTGAGCCTCTTGTCTTTCTTCTGCCATTTTGAGGGGGTGCTCAATTCCTATGATTTGTGTAGGGAGAAGCAACGGTTTGCTCTCCTTTTGTATAACTATCCTTAGCCTGATTGGGGGTAGTGTTGGACTTATTTCTTAGTTTTGATGATGAGTGCCATACTAGCTGTTATAGTGCAAAGGCAAAAAGATGTCTAGATCAAATGTATAGGTTTATTAGAGTTTGATTCATAAATAGGTTTGATCAAACAAGCACCGTAAAGGGGTCATGTTGATATCAAGCAGATCGGTCTAGGTCAATGGGGGTAGATAGGTCGAGAGACTAGTCAGAACTCTGCTTGAAGATCGAAGACTCAAGGTTGAGGGCTCAAACTCGATTCTGATGTATGCTAAGGGATCAAACTTAGTAATCAAAGTCAAGGATATGGAATCATAATTTAGGCAAGTCTGTGATGACCTAAACTGATTACATATACCTTGTGTAGAAGGTCTAAGTTCCATAAGTTGGATGATGTTTGGAACTTAGTTATAATTAAAATGGTGTAATCTAACTTCACAAATAAAAGTTAGATAAAAGAAATCATTGCATTATATTTTATATACGAAATATGATGATCGATGTAGATCGATTGGTACTTCAATGAGATCGATGAACCTCTTGATATATACCTCGATTAATTCAAGATTATTTTGGAAGATTACATGGATAAGGACAGACCAACTACCTCGATTTGATCAAACAAATCGGTGGTTAGATTAAAAGAACGTTGGGATGATTCATGACTTTATCCAATAGACACAAGTCAAAGGGTGGGCCAGATCAGATTGCCAAAAAGGAATTACGACAAAGTCACCCTATGAATAGTGACAGAATGCAAATCAGATGGGACAAAAACAAGGAACGGTTACATTTGAATTTCAAATACAAGTCACATGCATTCCTACCTATAAATAGAGGACTTTCAACTCAGAAACCAGATGATGAATTTTGGATAAACCTTAAGTGATGACACTGAGCTGAAAAACACCCTGCTGAACTTACTGAGCATAAGGCTGCTGATCTAGTGAATATCTTCAAGTGCATTATGTATTCAAGCTACATCAAGATTAAACACTTGAAGACTGCAAGCTGCTGATTATATCATCCTAATCAAGCTGCTGCAACTAAATCATTTACTTGATTCAATCTTTATTTTATAAAGAACCTGCTGAAGACAGTGAAGCATCTGTTGGAGTGTGAAAGATCGTTGTTTGTGGTGGAGTGGTGAAGAGGCAATTCTACCCTTCAAGGACCAGTGGAAGACTCAGAGCAAAGAATCCTACCTGCTCCTGAGCCAGATTTGTGAAGCCATAGTTATTGGTGAAGGACAAGCAACCTTAGGAATCATTGTAAAAGCTACATCAAAGATCTCTAGTGAATTTCCTCCAACATCACAGGAGAAGAGTGGACTGATAGGATTACACCACCTGGAACCACTATAAAATCTGGCTATTTACTTTCAGTATTTATATTCTGCACTTAGTTTATTACACACATCAACCTATCGAATCTAGCAAATCGAAATCACACACTTGCACTCTCGAGTATCTAATACTTAGTATCATATTTAACAACAAGTATTAGGGCTTAATTTTGATACAATTCCGCTGCACAAATTCAAGCAAAGTGAATGTCGAAGACTCTTGTTTTATCGGCCAGACTCAAGAGGTCTCGAGGTCTCAAAGAAGATCATCAAGTATCGTTAGTCTCTTGAAGTTGCAGAATTTGTTAACTCCAAAAGTTTTAAGTGTTAAGTTTATTCACCCCCCCCCCCCCTCTAAACTTAACCAAAGCCAATTCAAGGGACCAACAGGTAGAAAGTCGAACTGAGGACTTTAAACTTAGAATGTTTTAGGAATTTTGTTTTTCTTTTCACTTGTGCTTCTTTGTTTTTCTTTTAGTTTCTTAATAAGTCGAGCTAACGACAATAAACAAAAGCGCTTATGGGAGGCAACCCACTTATTCTTAGGTTTTTAGGTTTGTTTTTGAGAACTGATAAAAATTCGACCGCGCATCTCAAATTCCGTTTCATGCTTTGTGATAATCCATACTTTATATGTTATACATCTCTATACTTGTGCTTACTCTATGCTTAAGGTTCCGGCCTTTTCGTCAAATCTTGGATTCTTTGGTTCTATGTTGTGATTGCACAGTACCACAGGGAGATACATTGGAGGTTGTCACTTTGCATGGTTGCGCCCTGTTGCCAGTTCAGCTAAGTCTTTCTTTTCTTTACTTTATCACTCACACACCGAGGACGGTGTTCCGTTATAAGAGGGGGTGGTGGACTTAGCTTCACTTTACTTCCATGTGCTTTATTTTTCTTCATTGAATAAGTCATATGCTTGGTGTTTAGTCCTTATTGAGTGAAATTGAGCTATTTTTAAAAAATTTCATGATTTTGATGTTGTGAATCCTATGCGAGTCATCATATTCTTTGGTTAATTATTAGTCATGAGTTGAATGCAGGCGATTCAAACCTTTATCCTGTTGTAGAAATAGAATGATCTTATGCACATAATAGCTTTGCTTTCATTATTTGTGTTTGATTAGTGAATGATTATTGATGCCATAGACAATAATCTATTACCTAGAACTTATACCATTAACTTCGAGGCTAAATAGAAAGGTCAATCTGGGTAGATTAAGGGATGATGGTCCTGGCATTTCTTTGACTCGACCAGATCCAAATAGCCAACCATGTGCATAATTTCCACAGAAACCCCTCTAAGCCTTTGAAGGTGGTTAGACCCCCACCTAAACTTAACCAATTGTTAATTAGCCTATTATTACCATCCCTTAGCCTTTATTTGTGGTGTAACTTTCTTTGGCACCCTACGAGTGAGTTTTACTCTTATTTTGGGCACACTTGCTAGCATAAGTGTGGGGTGGCGAAGATTTGTATCAAATTATGGTGTTGGTGGATCTTTTGTACTACGAATGAGAAGGTTAGCAAAAAGTGTTGGTGTTTGGATTATTGAAAAAAAAGAAAAAGAAATAATGAATAAAGTGTTGAATAAAGTTGAGTCAAAATTTGCCGAAAAAAGGGCCATGTTTTAATTTCTCCAAAGTGGCATTGGTGGGATGAGTTTTCATTTAATTATGTTTGGATTTTAGAGTAAAGAAGGAGAATGCTTGCTTGAACCAAGCTAAGAAGGTGAGGTATGAGGCCAATTCAAGATGTTTTGATGAGACTCACTCGTTTTCTCTTTTGATATTCCTTTTATCCTTTCGATTAGCCCTGTCCCTAGCCTAATGTTACAACCTTGCAAGTCCTGCCTGACCTTAGTTAGCCTTGATTTGACCTCGATTAGTGGAGATGATTATGAAGTATAAGCCTATGGTGTAACACCATTAGTCATATGTCTATAATCTGAGCCGGTTGACTATAATAAATGATTAAGAAGCTATGCACACACACACATTCAGTTCCCATGATGAGATATGTTTTGGCTTGTGTTTATTCTCTTATTGATTACTTTTTACTCAGTGGATTTTTTGATTTCTCATATGATCGCAACGTTGACCTCATGTTTTATTTTTGAATCGCTTGATTTGCTCGAGGGCGAGCAAACGCTAAGTGGGGGGTAGTTGATGAGAGTCAACTATGCTATAATTTCGTGTGTATTTTACCCTCTATTTGTAGCTTATTCGATGTGATTTTTGGGGTAGTTAAGTTTTTTATAGCACATTTCACCACTAGTTGAATCACGAGACGATAGGGCGTTTACGTCCGAAATCTCCATATTTTTGGTGAATTGTGTTCGTTTTATTGGAATTTGTCATGCTTGGGTTTTCTCATTTTTATTTGTTATAGGTGCGGCGTGATAGAGGGCGTGACGAGGATCGCAACGGTACGAAAATCGTCCAAAACGAAGTTTGTATAAAGATATGGCGTGAGATTCAAGTTCAGAAGTTCGGGAAAAAAGAAAAGAAAAAGAAAATTCGAGAAAAAAATAGCAAATATCACACCTAGGGTGTGATGGAGACTGTTTTTCACTCTTTTAAAAACATGCCTGAAGTTAAAGAGTTGAAACGGATCAAGTATCGTTGATGTTTTCATGCTTCAGTCATTTAATCGGAATTTTGAACTCCCTTGAAAGCGTTTTCTGGAAAAGTAATCTTCATCAAAGTTGTAGGGGATTGAATATGGTTTCCAACGCAACTTGAATCGCACAAATCAGAGCTGTACAGATAAAGATAACGGTAAATTACTAGAGACGTGTTTGGCTGGCAGCGCGGATGACGTCAACAATACGCTGGATGACGTCATCAGTCGCGAATTTCCGAGTTTTCCACTATTTTGGGTCGAATTTGGCTTTTATAAAAGCCAAATTAGGTCAAATTTCCACCACAACTTCATACAATAATTATCTTTTCAGTTTTTTAGATTTTTCCTCCTCCAAAACTGTAGATTTAGGTTAAATTTCTTACATCAAATTGCTACGATAATTAGTTTCTTTTTACGATTTTTTCACTTTGGATTGACAAACCAATTGGAGAATTGCTTCTACGTTATTGGTAATTTATTGTTCTTATCTTTTATCTTGTTTTCTTCCCAATTAATTATGATTTCTTGTTTCGTTCTTGTTATTATGCGTAGCTAGATTTATAATAGCTAGATTATGTGATGGAATAACGAAATTGATGCCTAAATGATGATCTAGGGATGAGTAGGGCTTAAAATTAAATATTTTTAATTGTTGTGTCCTAAAATTTGATTTTAATGCTTGAATTAATTTGATCACTTGATTCATGATTTTACATATGAACTTTATAAATGTATTTTGCGAGAGAGTGTGCGAACTAGAATTTTAGGATTGCCATGCACGAACTAGTCGAGTTTTTCGCAGCCTGTTCCTTGGTAAAGTTTTTCTAGCTAAGCCGTGAACTCGGTGGATGCGGAGCATCTCATAGTTCTTAATCATATTAGGTCAATTAAATTCCATAGAGGGGACTGTTGAACCAAATATAGAGTAACTAATTTGTGGTATTAGCGCCTAGGGACCAGTTTAGGTGATTGCACCTACAACACATTCATTAGAAACTATTGGTTGGTTGGTAGGTTAGGCTCGTCCCGAGTGATTCGGTGAAGGTATTGAGATTAGTGTTCTTGATCATAATTTGGCTATTCTTTCATTCATTTATTCCAAAGTTATTATTTTTCTTTTTTCTAGTTATAATTATTATTCTCACCTCTATTGTGAGCCTGAACTAAATACGAGTGTGATTGTGATACTTGACTACTTTCTCATGGGATACGACCTTGCTCGCCGTTGTAGTACAACCGACCCGGTACTTTGCCGGTTATAGTTGGTTTGCTATAATTTGGCCATCAAGTTTTCTGGCGCTGTTGTCGGGGAATCGGTTGATATCAGAAAATCACAGGAGTATTTAGGATTAGGTCTTTTTTCTTTTATTTTTTTTTATTTTTTTTTTTGATGTTGTGTTGAAGAGTCGCGCCACCTACTCCGTAGTGGTAGTGACTTGATACCTTGATTGTGTTCTTGGCTTTTTCCTTGAATTGCAGTATGGATCCTTATGGCCAAGAGGCTACTTCCCTACTCATTTGGAGGATTTAATTTTGGTGGTATGGGTTATGGAACACAACCATATTATCAATTCAACCCATACACAACACCCTACGATAACGAGTGGGAGAGTCCTCCAAGTTATCGAGCCAGTACCCCGATGCTTATCCGCAATATTTTCAGCCGCCACAGGTTACTCCACCGCCGAAGAGCACAACCGAGATTTTGTTGGAGCAACTTAGTCAGGATCTAAAATAATTGAAGGATTCCCAGCACCGCTTGGAATCTGAGGTGGTTGATCTAGCATGCCGGGTAGGGCAGTTGGTTGAGAAGAGGGGGCTTGATGTGAGCATTAATGAAGAAGAAGGTTTTCAATCTCCACCGTCTCTCCTTGAGGTAATCACTCCTGAGGAATTCCATGAAGAAGGTGTGAACACTGTCCCCATTGAATTATCAATTCCTTCTTCAGTGAGCCGTGTTGAGACATTGGTGGATGTGAGTCCTTTTGAGTCTTTGGATGCTTTTGGTGAGTCAACTTGTTATTACGTGGTGCTTGAATCACTCATAATTGGCATATGCTCTGTTTCGGGGAAGGTGAATTCGTTGTGTTGCATGATGAATTTCTTGAACGAATCTTTGTGGAGGGGATTGAGCCTCTTGTCTTTCTTCTGCCATTTTTAGGGGGTCCTCAATTCCTATGATTTGTGTGGGGAGAAAAACCAGTTTGCTCTCCTTTGGTATAACTATCCTTAGCCTAATTGTGGGTAGAAAGTCGAACAGAGGACTTTAAACTTAGAATGTTTTAGGAATTTTGTTTTTCTTTTCACTTGTGCTTCTTTGTTTTTTCTTTTAGTTTCTTAATAAGTCGAGCTAATGACAATAAAAAAAGCGCTTATGGGAGGCAACCCACTTATTCTTAGGTTTGTTTTTGAGAACTGATAAAAATTCGACCGCGCATCTCAAATTCCGTTTCATGCTTTGTGATAATCCATACTTTATATGTTATACATCTCTATACTTGTGCTTACCTATGCTTAAGGTTCCGGCCTTTCGTCGTAGTGGATTCTTTGGTTCTATGTTGTGATTGCACAGGTACCCTGGGAGATACATTGGAGGTTGTCACTTTGCATGGTTGCGCCCTGCTGCCAGTTCAGCTAAGTCTTTCTTTTCTTTACTTTATCACTCACACACCGAGGACGGTGTTCCGTTATAAGTGGGGTTGGTGGACTTAGCTTCACTTTACTACCATGTGCTCTATTTTTCTTCATTGAATAAGTCATATGCTTGGTGTTTGGTCCTTATTGAGTGAAATTGAGCTATTTTTAAAACTTTTCATGATTTTGATGTTGTGAATCCTATGCGAGTCATCATATTCTTTGGTTAATTATTAGTCATGAGTTGAATGCAGGCGATTCAAACCTTTATCTTGTTGTAGAAATAGAATGATCTTATGCACATAATAGCTTTGCTTTC
This sequence comes from Gentiana macrophylla, assembly GCA_026214975.1. Lineage (NCBI taxonomy): Eukaryota > Viridiplantae > Streptophyta > Magnoliopsida > Gentianales > Gentianaceae > Gentiana > Gentiana macrophylla. The sequence goes on from CM047805.1 coordinate 36,059,447, forward strand.
ATTATTTGTGTTTGATTAGTGAATGATTATAGACGCCATAGACAATAATCTGTTACCTAGATCTTATACCATTAACTTCGAGGCGAAATTTTAAGGTCAATCTTGGTAGATTAAGGGATGATGGTCCTGGCATTTCTTTGACCCGACCAGAGCCAAATAGCCAACCATGTGCATAATTTCCACAGAAACCCCTCTAAGCCTTTGTAGGGTGGTTAGACCCCCACCTAAACTTAGCCAATTGTTAAGTAGCCTATTATTACCAACCCTTAGCCTTTATTGTGGTCTGCGTTTCTTTGGTACCCTACGAGTGAGTTTTAATCTTATTTTGGGCACAAATGCTAGCACAAGTGTGGGGTGGCGAAGATTTGTATCAAATTATGGTGTTGGTGGATCTTTTATACTACGAATGAGAAGGGGTAGCAAAAAGTGTTGGTGTTTGGTTTTCTGAAAAAAAAAGAAAAAGAAAAAGAAAAAATGAATAAAGTGTATAATACAGTTGAGTCAAAATTTGCCGAAAAAGGGCCATGTTTTAATTTCTCCAAAGTGACGTTGGTGGGATGAGTTTTCATTTAATTATGTTTGGATTTTAGAGTAAAGAAGGAGAATGATTGCTTGAACCAAGCTAAGAAGGTGAGGTATGAGGCATATTCAAGATGTTTTGATTAGACTCTTTCGTTTTCTCTTTTGATATTCCTTTTATCCTTTCGATTAGCCCTGTCCCTAGCCTAATCTTACAACCTTGCAAGTCATGCCTGACCTTAGTTAGCCTTGATTTGACCTCGATTAGTGGAGATGATTATGAAGTATAAGCCTATGGTGTAACACCATTAGTCATGTGTCTATAATCTGAGCCGGTTGACTATAATCTGAGGACTTTAAACTTAGAATGTTTTAGGAATTTTGTTTTTCTTTTCACTCGTGCTTCTTTGTTTTTCTTTTAGTTTCTTAATAAGTCGAGCTAAAGACAATAAACAAAAGCGCTTATGGGAGGCAACCCACTTATTCTTAGGTTTTTAGGTTTGTTTTTGAGAAGTGATAAAAATTCGACCGCGTATCTCAAATTCCGTTTCATGCTTTGTGATAATCCATACGTTATATGTTATACATATCTATACTTGTGCTTACCTATGCTTAAGGTTCCGGCCTTTCATCGTAGTGGATTCTTTGGTTCTATGTTGTGATTGCACAAGTACCCTGGGAGATACATTGGAGGTTGTCACTTTGCATGGTTGCGTCCTGTTGCCAGTTCAGCTAAGTATTTCTTTTCTTTACTTTATCACTCACACACCGAGGACGGTGTTCCGTTATAAGTGGCGGTGGTGGACTTAGCTTCACTTTACTACCATGTGCTTTATTTTTCTTCATTGAATAAGTCATATGCTTGGTGTTTGGTCCTTATTGAGTGAAATTGAGCTATTTTTAAAACTTTTCATGATTTTGATGTTGTGAATCCTATGCGAGTCATCATATTCTTTGGTTAATTATTAGTCATGAGTTGAATGCAGGTGATTCAAACCTTTATCTTGTTGTAGAAATAGAATGATCTTATGCATATAATAGCTTTGCTTTCATTATTTGTGTTTGATTAGTGAATGATTATAGATGCCATAGACAATAATCGCTTCATCTCTTTAAGTAACTTCAGCTTTTCTTCTTCAGCTTCCCCCTTTTTGGCATCATACAGCTGATCTACCAAAGCATGGGTTGCCTGTTGGTCGGCTGATATACGTTGATGAGAAGCAATTACTTCCTTAAGCTGATTTTCTAACCCGTGGATGTGCTGATTCATATGCCAGTGAGCCTGAGCATGTGTTTCCCTATCTACCGCGGTTGAGTCCTCAAGTTTCTGTTTTAGTAACAGAATTTCTGAAGCAGAACTTGAACTGGATTTGTGGATTATCTCTAGTCTTGCATGAACTGAGACATCTGTTCTAGTTCTATAATCGAGATCCAGAAATATTTGATAGAAGGCCATTTTGTGCATCCTTGTGACTGAGCACAATCTTCAAGTTTAATGAACTTTGGCCAACTCATCCTTTGTTAGGATGTCAGAAGGATCATATGTCATTTCAGGTTGATCCTTGGGCTGAGTGATATCTTCAATAATCATCAATTGTCGATTATTAGTTTCATCAGCTGCTTGCTGAGTGTAAGTTGTCTGATTTCCAAATGGAAACTCTTTTTGCTGTTTTACAGTTTGTGTAGCTAGAGGTTGAGGTTGAATTTCTGAATGCAAAATTGTAGTCACATCAGCTTCTTTCCTTGTATGATCATCTTCATCATCATCCTTTTTTCCTTGAAATTTCTTTGGGAACAGATGATGTGGCTGATTCTCTCCTTTGGGCTAGATCAGTAAACCTTTTGAAACATTTTTCAAGAAACTCTGATATAGGAAATAGAGAATATAAATCTCCGATTTCCAATTTCTCCAGGAGTAATTTTTCTTCAGTCTGGAGACTAGCATCACGAGAATCTTCTGGTTTAAGCTTCATCTTCATTAGTCTGATAATTTTATCAGCTTAAAAAAATCTCAATGATTGGTTCTTTGACTGATTGATGTTGCAATTGAGAAGTATTATCAGCAAGAGTGTTTTTCCTTGTAACTTCAGTTGTCAGTTGTTGTTGTTGTTCCCTCTCAGTTGGTGATGTCTTACTTGAGGTTGCTGGGTATAAACATCTTACAACTGATCTTTCTTGTGCTGAGTCTGCCTTTCGCTTGATTCCTCTGTGTTCAGCTTCCTGCTGAGACACAGTTTTCTATCCGGCTTCAGGTTGGGAAGTTGTTCCTGTTTTTTGCTGTGATTTCCTTTGTAGCTGCATCTTGTCTTGCTTGCTTCCCTTCCTTGAGTCTTTCCAGATAGAATTGAATGATTCCACTGAGTGTTTTCTTCAGTCGAAATCTACCAATAGTTGCCTGACCTTCAGCTTGAGCTCTTTGTACACTGTATAATTCGGCTAAATGCTGCTTCTTTATCTGATTGAATACATAACCTACCCAATTGAATTCTATTTCATCCCAAATTATGTTCATCAGATAAATATTCTCTTCGGATAGTGTACTGACTCCTTTGGATTTTCCAATGCTGAGCCATCTGTTGAGGTGCGCAAATTCTGGCTTGAGTTTGTCAACATGACTATCAATTTGTACTGGTTCCTTAGAGAAAGTAAGTTGCTTCAGAAAAGCTTCTTTTTGCAATGGTAGAGTAGTCAAATCTATTGATGTCACTGATGAATCCGTGAAACCGAATAATGACTTCATAAATCTTTCATTGACAGCAATACGATCTGCATGAACTGTAGTGATCAAAGAGTTTCGTACCAATCGCATATTCTCTCAAAATTGCAGAATTCCTTCCACATCACGTGGTTCGTTGAATTTAATTTCTAGAAGATTTCTTAGGCCAGGTTGTTTCTGGATTTTATTATACATCCAACTTACTAACAGAGTATTGTTGCACATTGCTTCATAGATATCGAGTGAAAATTCATCCAACTCCGTGATCATTCTTTCTTGTTTTGGTTTGTCTGAAGTGGCCATATCTGGGTGTGAACACAAAAATTGATTTTTGAGAGGAAAGAGACGAAGAATTTGAAATTTGATTGAAAATAGTGTGAACAAGGGTTGAATAAATAGGTGGGATATACTGGCAGTTTGAGTAGTACAACTTCTCAAATTCCATGATGGTTTGGGTAACCGATGTATGCACTGTTCTGACAGTCGTGGGGTCACACAATATTCTAACAAAAAGAGCTGCAGTAATTAAATGCGATATAACCATTCTCGCTTTTATCTTGTCAACCTTTGACTTAAGTTGATTGGGATAGAAACTGAGACTGAAGTCAGTTTTTAAAAGTAACTTTCAGTTTTCGTCAAATTAGTCAGTTTCATTAAAATTTGTCAGTTCTAGTTGATCAGTTTGAAATTGTTGATGTCAATGACTAATCTGTTAAGTGAGCGCACCCAACATAACAAAGATTAATCCCCTTGACGAATTTCTAGCTTAACTAATTTCAACTGACTTTTATTATCCCCAATTCAGTTCTTAGTTTGGCAAATCTTTGTCCAATGGCTTTGTAAAGATATCTGCCAACTGATCTTCAGTAGGTACATAAAGAACTGTGATATCCTTTTTCTCTGCATGATCTTTTATGAAGTGGTGACGCACATCAATGTGCTTTGTCCTTGAGTGTAAAACTGGATTATCAGTGATTGCAATTGCACTTGTGTTATCAAACATTAATCCTATAATCTCTTAATTGCTGTCTAATCCATAAAACTTGAGCACAACAACTTCCAGCTGCTATGTATTCAGCTTCAGCTGTAGAAGTTGAGATTGAGTTTTGCTCTTTGCTAAACCATGACACAAGTCTATTTCCTAGTAACTGACATGTGCCTGATGTGCTTTTTCATCACTTTGCATCCAAAGATAATCTAAGTCTGAATAAGATATTAGCTTGAATTCTCCTTCTTTTGAATACCAAATTCCAACTCCATCTCTATCTTTCAGATATTTTAATGTTCTTTTCACAACTGTGAGATGGCTTTCCTTTGGTTTTGATAGAAATCTTGCACATACACCAACAGTAAATGATATATCTGGCCTACTTGCTGTAAGATAGAGTAAGCTTCCAATCATCCTTCTGTAAAGTGTTTGATCAACATCTTTGCCTTCTTTGTCTTCATCTAATCTGATGTTGGTCCCCATTGGTGTAGAAATTCCAGTTGATTTTTCCATACCAAACTTTTTGATAAGTTCTCTTGTATACTTGGTTTGGTGAATGAAAATTCCATCATCTAATTGTTTAACTTGTAATCCAAGGAAGTAATTCAATTCTCCCATCATACTCATTTGGAATTTGCTTTTCATCAAACTTGCAAATTTCTCACACAATTGTTCATCTTCCGATCCAAAAATGATGTCATCAACATAAATTTGAACAAGTAGAGTATTTTCCCCATTTTTCATTCTGAACAATGTTTTGTCTATAGTCCCTTTGATGAATCCATTATCTACTAGAAACTGAGATAGAGTTTCATACCAAGCTCTTGGTGCTTGTTTTAGTCCATAAAGAGCTTTCCTTAGTCTGAAAACTTTATCAGCTTGATCTTTGATTTCAAATCCAGGTGGTTGTTGAACATATACTTCTTCTTCAAGAATTCCATTCAAGAACATCCATCTGGTAAACTTTGAATTTCTATGAGCTGCAAAGGCAAGAAATAGTCTGATTGCTTCTAATCTTGCAACTGGTGCATCGGTTTCATCAAAGTCTATGCCTTCTGCTTGAGAGTATCCTTTAGCTACAAGTCTAGCTTTGTTTCTGATGATATTCCCATCTTCATCAAGTTTGTTACTGAAAACCCATTTGGTTCCAATGATATTCACATGAGCTGGTCTTTCTACCAATTCCCATACTTGATTTCTTTCAAACTCATTCAGTTCTTCTTGCATTGCTAATATCCAATCTAGATCTTTCAAAGCTTCTTCTATTTCCTTAGGTTCAGATTGAGATAGAAAACATGCAATCATTGCATCTAGTTGATGTCTTGTCCGAACGCCAGTTTGAGTATCACCAATAACTTGTTCTTCAGGGTGATCTCTCATCCATTGATACGTGGGTGCTTGCATCAAAGGATCTATATTTTGTTCGACTGGTTCTTCAAGAGCTGTTTCTTGAAATGCTTCAGTTGGATCAGAAACATGTAGTTCTGGTGTGGTTTGTTGAGTAGTTGGAAACTGAGACTGATCTGGATCTAAACATTCTGAAAGTTGTAGTCTTCCAATGTCAACAACAAGCGATTCTCGTGTGAGACCGATAATCGAGGCGAGAAAACCGGTTTACGGACTTTCTTGATTGTTTCACCAGGGAAGTTTGGTTCATCAAATACCACATGAATTGATTCTTCATGCTTGAGTGTCCTTTTATTTATTACTCTAAAAGATTTGCTGACACTTGAGTATCCTAGAAAAATTCCTTCATCAGCTTTGGGCTGAAAAACATGAAGTTGATCCTTCCCATTGTTGTGTATGAAACATTTGCTTCCAAAAGCATGAAAGTAGGAAACATTTGGTTTTCTTCCATTCCAATTTCATAAGGGGTCTTCTCATGCCATTTGTTCATGAGAGCTCTGTTCTGTGTGTAACAAGCTGTGTTAACTGCTTCTGCCCAATATCTTTCAGGTAGTTTTGCTTCACAGATCATAGTCCTTCCTGCTTCTTTGAGTGTTCTGTTTCTTGTTTCAGCTACACCATTCTGTTGAGGTGTTCCTGTGGCAGCAAGTTGGTGTAAAACACCATTTTTCTTCACAATATTCAATAATCACACTGTTGAGGAATTCAGTTCCCTTATCTGATCTTATTTTCACAACTGATACTCATTTCTGATTTTGAAGTCTCTTGAGTAATTCTATAAGTCTTTGCTTGGTTTCACTTTTCTTGGTTAAGAAGATTACCCAAGTGTACCTTGAAAAATCATCTACTACCATCAATGTATACTTCTTTCCACTGATACTAATTGGTGTGATAGGTCCAAATAAATCCATGTGTAGTAGTTCCAGATGTCTGGTTGTTGAATGCTGAGACTTGGTCTTCAAACTTGCTTTTGTTTGCTTTCCTTGTTGACAAGCATCACATAAGCTGTCCTTCTTATATGAGATTTCCGGTAGTCCAATGACTTACTGTTTCTTAACAAGTGTGTTGATGTCATCAAAATTAAGATGACTCAGTTTCTTGTGCCATAGCCAACTGATTTCTAATTTGGTATGCACAAGTAAACAAGTTTCAGCAACGGCTGTTGTCCAGTCTACTACATACATATTCTCTTTTCTTCTTCCGGCTAAAACAACTTGATAAGCTGATTCGCTGACGACAACGCCGAATTCTTTGTCAAAAGTAACTTTGTATCCCATATCACAGAATTGACTGGTGCTGAGTAGATTTTAGTGTAATCCTTCTACATAAGATAAATTCTTGATTGTAAGTCCATTCCTGATTAAGGTGCCAAAACCTTTGGTGTATCCAAGTTTGTCTTTACTTCCAAAATTAACCTCTGGTCCGTCTTTTGCAATAAAATTACTGAGACAGTTTTTACTCTTTGTCATGTGCCTAGAGCAACCACTGTCAAAGTACCATATATCCTGCAATAAAAATTAAATAATTTTAGGTACCCAACTCAGTTTGGGTCCATGGAGGTCAGTCGTCAGTACAACTCTGGGATATATCCTTTAGGTATTCTTCGGATATTGTTGCACTTGTTTTCATATATGTAAGCCACACTCCCATAGTGTCTATGTTTGGACTGTGTCTTATTTATATGATCTTTCAGATCTTTTGATTGAAATTTATTTCCATCATGCTTTCTATTAAAACTTGAATAATAACCATCATTCCTTTTTGTACTGAGGTCTGGACTGACCTTGGTACTGGGCTTTTGCTGACAACTGAGATTAGCTCTCTGCTGAGTTTTAACTGAAACTTGTGATAAGTTTTCTGTCTGGAATGATTTTCATTATCAGTTTTATTAGTAGATGCAGTAAAATTCCAATCATCATCAGTGGGGCATTGTCTTCCTTTCCCCCTGAATGTGTGAATCTTTGAATGATGGAAATTCTTGGATTTACTTTGATTGAAACTTTTCTGGTACTTGACTTGATTGGTTTTTGTGGACCTGGTAGTTGATTTCCTAGTTCGATTTTCTTGAGATACAGCTGATCTACCATTTGGTTTACCCTTGTTGGTAGATCCAGTTGTTTTCTTGGAAAACTGATTTATCTTATGTGATATTCAGCAATTTTCTCAGTTTGTGGAAGTTGTTCAGCTACAAACTTAATACCAGTTTTGGTACTAGGTTCGGCAGCTTTGCTGGTTCTATTCTTAGAAGATTGCTGTGTATCGAATCCTAAACCCGTCTTGTCTCCATACGGTTTTCTTGATTTGAATCCAGTAACTGAACTTGATTAAGCAAATGATTTAGTTGTCTTTACTGCGATCGATGAGGGTCGACATCGAATCTTTTCTTTATCGATTTAGTCGATTTCAACATTTTAGTTCGGACTTCAATCTTTCAACTTCAAGAATTAGATTCTCTTTCTCAGCTTTAATTGATTCATAACCAGCTTGAATAGTTACTAGCTGATTCATCAATTCGTCAAGTGTTTCTTCTAATTCTAGATTTTTTGGATTGGATTCAGCAGTCGAAGAACATGCATTTTGCATGGAAATTTGAGCTGAAGAGTATTTAGAATTTGATTCACATACCTCATTTGGGTCTTCTATGTGTGCCATTAAAGCTGTGTCATCTGATAGTCTTTCAGTACCAGCTTCATAATCTGACACATCTCCAGCAAGGAGTGCTCTTCACCAATTCTTCTTGGTGGAGTCTTCTTGGTCAGTTCTGGACACTCAGCTTTATAATGTCCAGGTTTCTTTCAGTTGAAACAGAGATATTCATCATCTTTTCTTTTCTCAGGAGTCCTCTTGATGAACTTCTAAGTGACTGGGTGTCCACTCTTCATTCTTCGAATTCTGTTCATCATTAGAGCCATATGTTCTTCCATCTCACCCAATTCATGAAGATTGCTTGATGAGCTTTCTTGATTGTCATTTGATGCTGCTGGAAGTACTGTGGTCTTTGATTCTTCCAGAGCTTTGATTATTGCAGCTGTACTTGTAAGATCTTCACTGAATTCATAAGCTTTCAAATCTGAGAAGATTTTGAAAGAATCCTCTATGTCAAGTCTTCTAGATTCTTCCATAGCAGTGACCTTCATTTTCTAGCACATTGGTAATGCCTTCAAAATTCTTGTATTGATAACTTTCTTTGAGTATTCAATCTTGAGTAGATCTAATTCATCCATGATAGCACTGAATCTTGTTTCCATTTGGTCAATGGTCTCTCCTGATTTCATCTTGAAATTCTCAAACTTTTGTTTTGCAACAGAAATTTTGCTTTTCTTGATTGAATCTGTTCCTTCACAAACTAGTTGTAGTTTATCCCACATTTCTTTGGCAGTTGTGCATTCTTTCACCTTTAAGTACATGTTGCTGTCAAGAGTTCTGAGGATAAAGTCCATAGCAACATTGTTGAGATTGTTTCGCTTGCGATCATCACTAGTCCATTCGGATTGGGCTTTGCAACTCGAACTTGCTCTCCACCAACAATTTGCATGTGAGTGATCTGAATTGGTCCATCAGTGAGTACATCCATCATTTCATCATGAGTAGCTGCTAGAAAAGCCTGCATTCGAGGTTTATATTCATCAAATATGTCCATGTTGCACATAAGCATCTATCTCGTATATTGATTGTTATCCATTGTGAGTGAGTGAAGACTGATAGTGAATTAGCTGGAACTGAGCTTTCAAATGAGAACAACTAGAAGAGATATAGAGCAAATGATATCTTGTCAAAGAAACACTTCTCCGATACCAATTGTTGGTCCTTGGAAAGGCTAACACAAGTTTAGAGGGGGTGAATAAACTTGTCACCAAAACTTTCCTAAACTGGATTTAAAACAAATTAAGGTCCAGTTAAAACTTGTGTGGAGTTAAGCTGACTGAGCTGAGATTAAGTCAAACTGATTTAAGCAAAGGCTGAGTCAACCGGCAGCGGATATATTTCTAGCCTTTTTCTTGATCTTGTTATTCTTTTACAAAAGCTGAGTGTGGTAAACTGAATTATGATGAATGTCAGTTTGTGAACTGTGAAGTGTATAACAATCAATTATCAAAATGTTGTAAGTAAATGCTGAGTAAATAAATGCGTAAAGTAAATAAGGCGAATATTATAGAGGTTCCAGGAGGTGTAATCTGACGTCCTCTCTTTCCCACGTAGTGCGGAGGAAAATTCCACTAGAACTTCTTGAGGTGAATCGTTACAAAAAGTCCTAAACAATAGTCCTTAGCTAATCCCTAGCTTCACTATCTAAAACAGTTGTAGAACAGTAGAATTGCTTTGCTCTTCGATTGCTTGAACACTTGGTCCTTGGAGGGTTGAATTGCCTCTTCACCACCTACCACCACAAACACGATCGCCTCGATCGCTTGCAACAACTGTCCTTGACAAAACCTTCCCGGTTTGCTTCACAGTCTAAACCTTTGATATAGAATCAAAGTTGGGTTGAGAATCAATGAATTGATTCGTGTTTGTGGTTCTTCAAAGTGTCTGATTCTTGATAAATTCTTTGTAGCTTGAACACTTGAAGAAATTCTAGATGTGATCTTGTTATAGCGCAGAGATGATAGCAATTCGAATAAAGACTAATGCACAAATATGCTTGTAAATCTGTTAAATCTTCGTATATAACCCTTGGTGCAAAGTCCTCTATTTATAGTTTGAGGTCCAACGTTCATTTGGCTTGAATTCGAATAGTATCAACGTTTATCTTGTAACGGATATATTTTCTGACCGTTCTGTTGTGTCAGTAACTCATCTAATAAAATTGCTTCTTTTATAACGTTCGACTGTACTATCAGTTTATCGGATGACTGACATATAAAACTGTGTTTCCTTATCAGTTTTATATTGAGATTATCACTTGTCAGTTTCTTGACTGACTTGGAGCGTTAACTGAGATTTTACTCTTCTTCAAATATCAGTACTCCAGTTTTTCATCTGATTATAATTGACTTAATCAGAGTACACCATCACTCATTATCATCTAAGAATTCATTGTCCTTATGATTCTTAGGTCTTCATACAAGATCCATAAAGTCAGTTCAGGTCACCATAATCTTGCCCGAAGTCTAACTTTACAGTCTCGACATAGTCTTCATAACTGAGTTTGAACCCTCAGTTCTTCAATCTTCAATAACTGAGTCTTTGACCCTCAGTTCTTCATACTTCTAGATAAGCCAACTGAGTTTGTGTCCCTCAGCGAACTTATCTTCTTCAGTTTTCATATTGGTGTATCCGGAGTCAGTTAGTTAATCTTGATGATTTCCAATTTTCTAAATGACTTCCAGTTTTCAGTTTTACGACACACTAACTATTACAGTGCTTGTCTGATGTAACCTATACAAATATCAGACTCTAGTAAAACCTAAACATTCAGTTCTAGACATCTTTTAGCTTTTCACTATAACAGCTAGCTTCAGCACTTCATGAATGAGGTTAAGATAATACTTTGAATAAATATGATGAATTATCATTAAAACATAAATTTTATTTCCAACAGTTGGTGTTTGGTTTATTGAAAAAAAAGAAAAAAAATGAATAAAGTGTTGAATAAAGTTGAGTCAAAATTTGCCGAAAAAGGGCCATGTTTTAATTTCTCCAAAGTGGCGTTGGTGGGATGAGTTTTCATTTAATTATGTTTGGATTTTAGAGTAAAGAAGGAGAGTGCTTGCTTGAACCAAGCTAAGAAGGTGAGGTATGAGGCAAATTCAAGATGTTTTGATTAGACTCACTCGTTTTCTCTTTTGATATTCCTTTTATCCTTTCGATTAGCCCTGTCCCTAGCCTAATGTTACAACCTTGCAAGTCCTACCTGACCTTAGTTAGCCTTGATTTGACCTCGATTAGTGGAGATGATTATGAAGTATAAGCCTATGGTGTAACACCATTAGTCATGAGTCTATAATCTGAGCCGGTTGACTATAATAAATGATTGAGAAGCTATGCACACACACACACATTCAGTTCCCATGATGAGATATGTTTTGGCTCGTGTTTATTCGCTTATTGATTAAGTTTTACTCAGTGGATTTTTTGATTTCTCATATGATCGCAACGTTGACCTCATGTTTTATTTTTGAATTGCTTGATTTGCTCGAGGGCGAGCAAACGCTAAGTGGGGGGTAGTTGATGAGAGTCAACTTTGCTATAATTTCATGTGCATTTTACCCTCTATTTGTAGCTTATTCGATGTGATTTTTGAGGTAGTTAAGTGTTTTTATAGCACATTTCACCACTAGTTGAATCACGAGACGATGGGGTGTTTACGTCCGAAATCTTTATATTTTTGGTGAATTGTGTGCGTCTTATTGGCATTTGTCACACTTGGGTTTTCTTATTTTTATTTTTTTATAGGTGCGGCGTGATAGAGGGCGTGACGAGGATCGCATTGGTATAAAAATCGTCCAAAACGAAGTTGGTATAAAGATATGGCGTGAGATTCAAGTTCAGAAGTTCGGGAAAAAAAGAAAAGAATAAGAAAATTCGATAAAAAAAAACAGCAAGTATCACACCTAGGGTGTGATGGAGACTGTTTTTCACTCTTTTAAAAACATGCCTGAAGTTAAAGAGTTGAAACGGATCAAGTATCGTTGATGTTTTCATGCTTCAGTCATTTGATCGGAATTTTGAACTCCCTTGGAGGCATTTTCTGGAAAGCTAATCTGCATCAAAGTTGTAGGGGATTGAATAAGGTTTCCAACGCAACGTGCATCACACAAATCGGAGCTGTACACATAAAGATAACGGCAAATTACTGGAGACGTGTTTGGCTGGCAGCGCGGATGACGTCATCAATGCGCTGGATGACGTCATCAGTCGCGAATTTCCGAGTTTTCCACTATTTTGGGTCGAATTTGGCTTATATAAAAGCCAAATTAGGTCAAAATTCCCCCAAAACTTCATACAATAATTTTCTTTTCAGTTTTTTAGATTTCTCCTCCTCCAAAACTATAGATTAAGGTTAAATTTCTTACATCAAATTGCAACGATTATTAGTTTCTTTTTACGATTTCTTCACTTTGGATTGACAAACCAATTGGAGAATTGCTTCTACGTTATTGGTAATTTATTGTTATTATCTTTTATCATGTTTCTTCCCAATTAATTATGATTTCTTGTTTCGTTCTTGTTATTATGCGTAGCTAGATTTATAATAGCTAGATTATGTGTTGGAATAACGAAATTGATGCATAAATGATGATCTAGGGATGAGTAGGGCTTAAAATTAAATCTTTTGAATTGTTGTGTCCTAAAATTTGATTTTAATGCTTGAAATAATTTGATCAGTTGATTCATGATTTTACATATGAACTTTATAAATGTATTTTGCGAGGGATTGTGCGAACTAGAATTTTAGGATTGTCATGCACGAACTAGTCGAGTTTTTCACAGCCTGTTCCTTGGTAAGGTTTTTCTAGCTAAGCCGTGAACTCGGTGGATGTGGAGCATCTCATAGTTCTTAATCATATTAGGTCAATTAAATTCCATAGAGGGGACTGTTGAACCAAATATAGAGTAACTAAGTTGTGGTATTAGCGACTAGGGACCAGTTTAGGTGATTGCACCTACAACACATTCATTAGAAACTATTGGTTGGTTGGTAGGTTAGGCTCGTCTCGAGTGATTCGGTGAAGGTATTGAGATTAGTGTTCTTGATCATAATTTGGCTATTCTTTCATTCATTGATTCCAAAGTTATTATTTTTCTTTTTTCTAGTTATAATTATTATTCTCACCTCTATTGTGAACCCGAACTAAATACGAGTGTGATTGTGATACTTGACTAATTCCTCGTGGGATACGACCTTGCTCGCCGTTGTAGTACAACCGACCCGGTACTCTGCCGGTTAAAGTTGGTTTGCTATAATTTGGCCATCAAGTTTTCTGGCGCCGTTGCGGGGAATCGGTTGATATCAGAAAATCACAGGAGTATTTAGGATTAGGTCTTTTTTTCTTTTATTTTTTATTTTTTTTATTTTGATGTTGTGTTGTAAAGTCGCGCCACCTACTCCGGTAGTGGTAGTGACTTGATACCTTGATTGTGTTCTTGGCTTTTTCCTTGAATTGCAGAGTATGGATCCTTATGGCCAAGGAGGCTACTTCCCCTACTCATTTGGAGGATTTAATTTTGGTGGTATGGGTTATGGAACACAACCATATTATCAATTCAACCCATACACAACACCCTACGATATCGAGTGGGAGAGTCCTCCAAGTTATCAGTTTCAGCGCCCCGATGCTTATCCGCAATATTTTCAGCCACCACAGGTTACTCCACCGCCGAAGAGCACAACCGAGATTTTGTTGGAGCAACTTAGTCCGGATCTAAAAGAATTGAAGGATTCCCAAAGACCGCTTGGAATTTGAGGTGGTTGATCTCGGCAAGCCGGGTAGGCGCGCTTGGTTGAGAAGAGGGGCTTGATGTGAGCATTAATGAAGAAGAAGGTTTTCAATCTCCACCGTCTCTCCCTGAGGTAATCACTCCTAAGGAATTCCATGAAAAAGGTATGAACACTGTCCCCATTGAATTATCAATTCCTTCTTCAGTGAGCCCTGTTGAGACATTGGTGGATGTGAGTACTTTTGAGTCTTTGGATGCTTTTGTTGAGTCAGCTTGTTATTACGTGGTGCTTGAATCACTCATAATTGGCATATGCTCTGTTTCGGGGAAGGTGAATTCGTTGTGTTGCATGATGAATTTCTTGAACCAATATTTGTGGAGGGGATTGAGCCTCTTGTCTTTCTTCTGCCATTTTGAGGGGGTTCTCAATTCCTATGATTTGTGTATGGAGAAGCAACGGTTTGCTCTCCTTTGGTATAACTATCCTTAGCCTAATTGGGGGTAGAAAGTCGAACTGAGGACTTTAAACTTAGAATGTTTTAGGAATTTTGTTTTTCTTTTCACTCGTGATTCTTTGTTTTTCTTTTAGTTTCTTAACTAGTCGAGCTAACGACAATAAACAAAAGCGCTTATGGGAGGCAACCCACTTATTCTTAGGTTTTTAGGTTTGTTTTTGGGAACTGATAAAAATTCGACCGCGCATCTCAAATTCCGTTTCATGCTTTGTGATAATCCATACTTTATATGTTATACATCTCTATACTTGTGCTTACCCATGCTTAAGGTTCCGGCCTTTCGTCGTTCTGGATTCTTTGGTTCTATGTTGTGATTGCACAAGTACCCTGGGAGATACATTAGACGTTGTCACTTTGCATGGGGTTGCGCCCTGTTGCCAGTTCAGCTAAGTCATTCTTTTCTTTACTTTATCACTCACACACCGAGGACGGTGTTCCGTTATAAGTGGGGGTGGTGGACTTAGCTTCATTTTACTACCATGTGCTTTATTTTTCTTCATTGAATAAGTCATATGCTTGGTGTTTGGTCCTTATTGAGTGAAATTGAGGTATTTTTAAAACTTTTCATGATTTGGATGTTGTGAATAGAATGATCTTATGCAAATAATAGCTTTGCTTTCATTATTTGTGTTTGATTTGTGAATGATTATAGATGCCATAGACAATAATCTGTTACCTAGAACTTATACAAATAACTTCGAGGCGAAATAGAAAGGTCAATCTTGGTAGATTAAGGGATGATGGTCCTGGCATTTCTTTGACCCGACCAGAGCCAAATAGCCAACCATGTGCATAATTTCCACAGAAACCCCTCTAAGCCTTTGTAGGGTGGTTAGACCTCCACCTAAACTTAGCCAATTGTTAATTAGCCTATTATTACCAACCCTTAGCCATTATTTGTGGTCTACGTTTCTTTGGCACCCTACGAGTGAGTTTTAATCTTATTTTGGGCACACTTGCTAGCATAAGTGTGGGGTGGCGAAGATTTGTATCAAATTATGGTGTTGGTGGATCTTTTGTACTACGAATGAGAAGGGGTAGTAAAAAGTGTTGGTGTTTGGTTTATTGAAAAAAAAAGAAAAAGAAAAAGAAAAAATGAATAAAGTGTTGAAAAAAGTTGAGTCAAAATTTGCCGAAAAAGGGGCCATGTTTTAATTTCTCCAAAGTGGCGTTGGTGGGATGAGTTTTCATTTAATTATGTTTGGATTTTAGAGTAAAGAAGGAGAATGCTTGCTTGAACCAAGCTAAGAAGGTGAGGTATGAGGCAAATTCAAGATGTTTTGATTAGACTCACTCGTTTCTCTTTTGATATTCCTTTTATCCTTTCGATTAGCCCTGTCCCTAGCCTAATGTTACAACCTTGCAAGTCATGCCTGACCTTAGTTAGCCTTGATTTGACCTCGATTAGTGGAGATGATTATGAAGTATAAGCCTATGCTGTAACACCATTAGTCATGTGTCTATAATCTGAGCCGGTTGACTTTAATAAATGATTGAGAAGCTATGCACACACACACACACACATTCAGTTCCCATGATGAGATATGTTTTGGCTCGTGTTTATTCGCTTATTGATTACTTTTTACTCAGTGGATATTTTGATTTCTCATATGATCGCAACGTTGACCTCATGTTTAATTTTTGAATCACTTGAATTGCTCAAGGGCGAGCAAACGCTAAGTGGGGGGTAATTGATGAGAGTCAACTTTGCTATAATTTCGTGTGCATTTTACCCTCTATTTGTAGCTTATTTGATGTGATTTTTGGGGTAGTTAAGTGTTTTTATAGCACATTTCACCACTAGTTAAATCACGAGACGATAGGGCGTTTACGTCCGAAATCTCCATATTTTTAGTGAATTGTGTGCGTTTTATTGGCATTTGTCACGCTTGGATTTTCTTGTTTTTATTTTTTTTATAGGTGCGGCGTAATAGAGGGCGTGATGAGGATCGCAACGGTACGATAATCTTCCAAAACGAAGTTGGTATAAAGATATGGTGTGAGATTCAAGTTCAGAAGTTCGGGAAAAAAGAAAAGAATAAGAAAATTCGAGAAAAAAAACAGCAAGTATCACACATAGGGTGTGATGGAGACTGTTTTTCACTCTTTTAAAAAAATGCCCGAAGTTAAAGAGTTGAAACGGATCAAGTATCGTTGATGTTTTCAAGCTTCAGTCATTTAATCGGAATTTTGAACTCTCTTGGAGGCGTTTTCTGGGAAGGTAATCTACATCAAAGTTGTAGGAGATTGAATAAGGTTTCGAATGCAACTTGAATCACGTAACTCGGAGCTGTACACATAAAGATAATGGTTAATTACTGGAGACGTGTTTGATCGCGCAGCGGATGACGCGTCATCGATCGCGAATTTCCGAGTTTTCCACTATTTTGGGTTGAATTTGGCTTATATAAAAGCCAAATTAGGTCAAATTTCCACCACAACTTCATACAATAATTTTTTTTTTTCAGTTTTTTAGATTTTTCCTCCTCCAAAACTATAGATTTAGGTTAAATTTCTTACATCAAATTGCTACGATTATTAGTTTCTTTTTACGATTTCTTCACTTTGGATTGACAAACCAATTGGAGAATTGCTTCTACGTTATTGGTAATTTATTTTCTTTTATCATGTTTTCTTCCCAATTAATTATGATTTCTTGTTTCGTTCTTGTTATTACACGTAGCTAGATTTATAATAGCTAGATTATGTGATGGAATAACGAAATTGATGCCTAAATGATGATCTAGGGATAAGTAGGGTTTAAAATTAAATATTTTGAATTGTTGTGTCCTAAAATTTGATTTTAATGCTTGAATTAATTTGATCAGTTGATTCATGATTTTACATATGAACTTTATAAATGTATTTTGCAAGGGAGTGTGCGAACTAGAATTTTAGGATTGCCATGCACGAACTAGTCGAGTTTTTCGCAGCCTGTTCCTTGGTAAGGTTTTTCTAGCTAAGCCGTGAACTCGGTGGATGCGGAGCATCTCATAGTTCTTAATCATATTAGGTCAATTAAATTCCATAGAGGGGACTGTTGAACCAAATATAGAGTAACTAGGTTGTGGTATTAGCGCCTAGGGACCGGTTTAGGAGATTGCACCTACAACACATTCATTAGAAACTATTGGTTGGTTGGTAGGTTAGGCTCGTCCCTAGTGATTCGGTGAAGGTATTGAGATTAGTGTTCTTGATCATAATTTGGCTATTCTTTCATTCATTTATTCCAAAGTTATTATTTTTCTTTTTTCGAGTTATAATTATTATTCTCACCTCTATTGTGAGCCTGAACTAAATACGAGTGTGATTGTGATACTTGACTAATTCCTCGTGGGATACGACCTTGCTCGCCGTTGTAGTACAACTGACCTGGTACTCTGCTGGTTAAAGTTGGTTTGCTATAATTTGGCCATCAAGTTTTCTGGTGCCGTTGTTGGGGAATCGGTTGATATCAGAAAATCATAGGAGTATTTAGGATTAGGTCTTTTTTCTTTTATTTTTTTTTATTTTTTTTTGTTTTGATGTTGTGTTGAAGAGTCGCGCCACCTACTCCGGTAGTGGTAGTGACTTGATACCTTGATTGTGTTCTTGGCTTTTTCCTTCAATTGCAGAGTATGGATCCTTATGGCCAAGGAGGCTACTTCCCCTACTCATTTGGAGGATTTAATTTTGGTGGTATAGGTTATGGAACACAACCATATTATCAGTTCAACCCATACACAACACCCTACGATAACGAGTGGGAGAGTCCTCCAAGTTATCAGTTTCAACGCCCCGATGCTTATCCGCAAGATTTTCAGCCGCCACAGGTTACTCCACCGCCGAAGAACACAACCGAGATTTTGTTGGAGCAACTTAGTCAGGATCATAAAGAATTGAAGGATTCCCAGCACCGCTTGGAATCTGAGGTGGTTGATCTGGCAAGCCGGTAGGGCATTTGGTTGAGAAGAGGGGGCTTGATGTGAGCATTAATGAAGAAGAAGGTTTTCAATCTCCACCGTCTATCCCTGAGGTAATCACTCCTGAGGAATTCCATGAAGAAGGTATGAACACTGTCCCCATTGAATTATCAAATCCTTCTTCAGTGAGCCCTGTTGAGACATTGGTGGATGTGAGTCCTTTTGAGTCTTTGGATGCTTTTGTTGAGTCAGCTTGTTATTACATGGTGCTTGAATCACTCATAATTGGCATATGCTCTGTTTCGGGGAAGGTGAATTCGTTGTGTTGCATGATGAATTTCTTGAACCAATCTTTGTGGAGGGGATTGAGCCTCTTGTCTTTCTTCTGCCATTTTGAGGGGGTGCTCAATTCCTATGATTTATGTATGGAGAAGCAACGGTTTGATCTCCTTTGGTATAACTATCCTTAGCCTAATTGGGGGTAGAAAGTCGAACTGAGGACTTTAAACTTAGAATGTTTTAGGAATTTTGTTTTTCTTTTCACTCGTGCTTCTTTGATTTTCTTTTAGTTTCTTAATAAGTCGAGCTAACGACAATAAACAAAAGCGCTTATGGGAGGCAACCCACTTATTCTTAGGTTTTTATGTTTGTTTTTGAGAAGTGATAAAAATTCGACCGCGTATCTCAAATTCCGTTTCCTGCTTTGTGATAATCCATACTTTATATGTTATACATCTCTATACTTGTGCTTACCTATGCTTAAGGTTCCGGCCTTTCGTCGTAGTGCATTCTTTGGTTCTATGTTGTGATTTCACAGGTACCCTGGGAGATGCATTGAAGGTTGTCACTTTGCATTGTTGCGCCCTGTTGCCAGTTCAGCTAAGTCTTTCTTTTCTTTACTTTATCACTCACACACCAAGGACAGAGTTCCGTTATAAGTGGGGGTGGTGGACTTAGCTTCACTTTACTACCATGTGCTTTATTTTTCTTCATTGAATAAGTCATATGCTTGGTGTTTGGTCCTTATTGAGTGAAATTGAGCTATTTTTAAAACTTTTCATGATTTTGATGTTGTGAATCCTATGCGAGTCATCATATTCTTTGGTTAATTATTAGTCATGAGTTGAATGCAGGCGATTCAAACCTTTATTTTGTTTTAGAAATAGAATGATCTTATGCACATAATAGCTTTGCTTTCATTATTTG
Organism: Gentiana macrophylla; assembly: GCA_026214975.1. Lineage (NCBI taxonomy): Eukaryota > Viridiplantae > Streptophyta > Magnoliopsida > Gentianales > Gentianaceae > Gentiana > Gentiana macrophylla. The sequence goes on from CM047805.1 coordinate 36,079,082, forward strand.
TGTTTGATTAGTGAATGATTATAGATGCCATAGACAATAATCTGTTACCTAGAACTTATACCATTAACTAATCCCTAGCTTCACTATCTAAACAGTTGTAGAACAGGTATAATTGCTGCTCTTCAATTGCTTGAACACTGGTCCTTGGAGGGTTGAATTGCCTCTTCACCAGCTACCACCACAAACACAGTCTGGCCGACTGCTTGCAACAACTGTCCTTGACAAAACCTTCCCGGTTTGCTTCACAGTCTAAACCTTTGTTATAGAATCAAAGTTGGGTTGAGAATCAATGATCTTGTTTGTGGTTCTTCAAAGTGTCTGATTCTTAATAAATTCTTTGTAGCTTGAACACTTGAAGAAATTCTAGATGTGATCTTGTTATAGCGCAGAGATGATAGCAATTCGAATAAAGACTAATGAACAAATATGCTTGTAAATCTGTTAAATCTTCGTATATAACCCTTGGTGCAAAGTCCTCTATTTATAGTGTGAGGTCCAACGTTCATTTGGCTTGAATTCGAATTGTATCAACGTCTATCTTGTAACGGATATATTTTCTGACCGTTCTCATTGTCCGATAACTTCGTCCAATAAAATTGCTTCCTTTATAACGTTCGATTTGTACTATCGATTTATCGGATGATCGACATATAAAATCGAGTTTCTTATCGCTTTTATCTCGAGATTATCACTTGTCGCTTTCTTGACTCGACTTGGAGCGTTAATCGAGATTTTACTCTTCTTCAAATATCAGTACTCCAGTTTTTCATCAGATTATAATTGACTTAATCAGAGTACACCATGACTCATTATCATCTAAGAATTGTCCTTATGATTCTTAGGTCTTCATACAAGATCCATAAAGTCAGTTCAGGTCACCACAATCTTGCCCGAAGTCTAACTTTACAGTCTCGACATAGTCTTCATAACTGTGTTTGAACCCTCAGTTCTTCAATCTTCAATAACTGAGTCTGTGACCCTCAGTTCTTCATACTTCTAGATAAGCCAACTTAGTCTGTGTCCCTCAACGAACTTATCTTCTTCAATTTTCATATTGGTGTATCCTGAGTCAGTTTGTTTATCTTGATGATTTCCAGTTTTCTAAATGACTTCCAGTTTTCAGTTTTATGACACACTAACTATTACAGTGCTTATCTGATGTAACATATACAAATATCAGACTCTAGTAAAACCTAAACATTCAGTTCTAGACATTTTTTAGCTTTTCACTATAACAGCTAGCTTCAGCACTTCACCAATGATGTTAAGATAATACTTTGAATAAATATGATGAATTATCATCAAAATATAAATTTTATTTCCAACAATTTCCCCCTTTTTGATGATGCCAAAACTCTCCCTAAAAGAAAAGCTTAAAGATAAAAACAATGTAAAACAATGTAAAACTGGAAAACTGGATTTCATTAGAATGAGCAAAAAACTGGAATAGTTACATTTTGTCCAAATAATTGTGATTAAAGACTATGCTTTTTCTTAACTGAAATAAACGTCTTCTCCTTGTCATACAGACGATAGTCATTTTCTAGCTTGGAGTCTTCCTTTGAAAATGTCTTGTTGTAGTCAACTTGACTTCCTTCTTTCCATCTTCTCCATAGAAATAGCTTCGGTAAGTCTGATTCTTTCAAGTAGTATTTTTCAAATTCTACTACATCAGCTTTCATTTGTTCAGTTTTGTCTTTAATCTTCAGTTTATCATCAATCCTCTGATTCTTCTTATATTGTGCCATTTTCTGCTTTGAGAATACATCAGAAAAAAAGTAGTTCAAGGATTCTTCAAATGTCCTGTCCTTGTACTTGGCTTTGATAGGATTGTGATCGTTGATAAACTTCATCCACAGATCCTTTGTAAAAGTAGCTCTCTGTTCTCCAGGTTGTCTGTATTTCACAATGAGCTGCTCGTCAGTTAGCTATTTCCTTAAGAACATAGGATCTGATCTGATCTACCAAAGCATGGGTTGCCTGTTGGTCGGCTGATATACGTTGCTGAGAAGCAATTACTTCCTTAAGCTGAGTTTCTAACCCGTAGATGTGCTGATTTATATGCAGTGAGCCTGAGCATGTGTTTCCCTATCTACCGTGGTTGAGTCTTCAAGTTTCTGTTTTAGTAACAGAATTTCTGAAGTAGAACTTGAACTGGATTTGTGGATCATCTCTAGTCTTGCATGAACTGAGACATCTGTTCTAGTTCTATAATCGAGATATCTAGAAATATTTGATAGAAGGCCATTTTGTGCATCCTTGTGACTGAGCACAATCTTCAAGTTTTCATGAACTTTGGCCAACTCATCCTTTGTTAGGATGTCAGAAGGATCATATGTCGTTTCAGGTTGATCCTTGGGCTGAGTGATATCTTCAATAATCATCAGTTGTCGATTATTAGTTTCATCAGCTGCTTGCTGAGTGTCAGTTGTCTGATTTCCAACTGCAACTCTTTTTGCTGACTTACAGTTTGCGTAGCTAGAGGTTGAATTTCTGAATGCAAAACTGTAGTCACATCAACTTCTTTCCTTGTATGATCATCTTCATCATCATCCTTTTTCCTTGAACTTTCTTTGGGAACAGATGCTGTGGCTGATTCTCTCCTTTGGGCTAGATCAGTAACCTTTTGAAACAGTTTTCAAGAAACTCTGATATAGGAAATAGAGTATACAAATCTCCGATTTCCAATTTCTCCAGGAGTAATTTTTCTTCAGTCTGGAGACTAGCATCACAAGAATCTTCTGGTTTAAGCTTCATCTTCATTAGTCTGATAATTTGTTCTCAAGGAGCAGTTATAGAGACTGAGTCACTGAAGCTTTTGAAGCCAGGGAGTGATAGTCTTGAAGATTGTGAAGCTTGTGTAGTCAAGGACAATCGTACTATTGCGTATGTGAAAACAATAGTGAATTCCTCCAATCATCACAGGAGAAGAGTGGATTAAGGGATTACACCACCCTGAACCACTTTAAACCTTTGTGTCTATTTACTTTCAGCAATTTACTTTTCAGCACTTTGCTTAACTGCATAATATATATTTGTGGGGGCATAATCTACTTTGAAACAACGTTTTAAGAAGGGACTTATCCGCTGCCCAAAAGCTTTTAGATATAAAAAAAGTTTTTGAAACTCCACTATAGTCATTCACCCCCCTCTGACTATAGCTTTACCCTTCTCTGGGACCAAAAGTTCGTGAATCTCGAAGAGTATCTGGGATGCCTTTGTATTGAGCGGCATGAAATCACTTTCACTGAATTTGTATGGCTTTTTGGCATCACGATCATGGTTCGCGTCCCTACCCTTCTCCTTCTTGCGATCGTCCCCGCGATCCTCTTTCTGCGAAGGCTGTTCTGGTATGGACTTTGATATCCCAGAAGACGGCGCTTCGCTCACTCCTATCATCCTAGCCCTCTCGAGCATTTCCCTGAGGCCTGATTTAGGTGGCCGCAGGTTGAACTCCGTCTTCATCGGACCTTTAGCAATTCCGGTGAGGAAGCAGGTTATGATGGCGTCGTCGGGGTTGTTTCTCGTTTGGTCATATACCCTGATAAACCGCTCATAGTAATATTTCCCTGACTCGTTTTCTCCCATTCGGACGTCATAAAGATCCTCAATGGTCTTCTTTGGTCTGCTCGCCGATTCAAATTCCCTCATGAATTTCTTCGATAGATCCTTCCAACTTTCAACTTAACCCCGTGAAAGGCCGCGGACCCAAGAGGCGGCCCTGTCTTGCATGCTACCGACTAGTGCGATGCACCAGGCGGACCTATTCTAAGTCACTAATGTAATGCGACCTTGAAATGCCGTGAGCCAATCATTCGGGCAAGAATTCGCATTGTAATAATTGTTACTTGGGTCGCTGACCTTTTCCTTGCTAGCGGGCAACGTTTCGGTGATTTTCTTTGCGAGTACGTCGATCCCAGATATCGGGGCGGCTTGTTCAGCGGGCCTCGACTTTTTAGCTCTTCAATTTCTTTCCTCATGACCTCCATTTTATAGGCCATAAGGGGATCGAATCTTGGTTTGGATGGGGGTTGAGAATCAGTTCGTTCAGCTCTGTGCTCTGAGCTCGCATGATTTTGCGACTCCTCCTGGTGAGCCCTTTTTTCCCATGTGATTATACGAGCATCCCTTATGTTCCTCCCCTCTTGCCTGAGAGGAATTTCTCCTTTCGGAAGGCTGAGATGACTTAAGGCCGGGGCCCTGTTCTTCTCACCTAACCTTTTCAAAGATGACCCTCGATCGTTGCTTTTTTCTTTTAAATTTGCACGACCAGGATGGGCTGAGGTGGGGGCGACATCCTGGCCTTGTTTGCAACCCTTGCGACCCGAGGATTGAACACTCTCTTCAACCTCTATCCTTTGGAGTTGACTTGGGCGGCCATTGCTTGGAGACACGAGATTGGCCTCGCTCTTGGGTGTCGGAGCTCGGACCGGCAATGGTGCCCGGCCCAGAGCTACCAGCCGAGAGTTGGTTAAGTACATCGTCTCGGCGTACTTCTTATACTCTCTTATTTCTGTGACCTTAAGATCCTCTTGGAACCCAGGTATCCCTTCCGGCGTGACCCCTTGACTGTGTTGCGGCCTACGTGTCCCGACGGTGCCCTTTTCTTTGCGATCCCCATCTAAGGCCGCGATAGCCTCCTTTGATTTGGTTTTCTAATTCAAGACATTCCGGGCATCGCTAGGGGCCAGAACCTCTCTTTGCGACCCCTCCCAATCTGCGGTAGGATTGTCAAACGTCTCTCCTACACCCTTTGGGTGGGCCTGATATTGCGTGCCCCCCTTTGCCGGGGTTTGTGGTGTCAGCGGTGATCCCTTACTTTCTGCCATCGCTTGGTAAGCGAGTTGATTTGGCTTGGAGATAAGATTTGTTGATGCGGTCGCTACCGACTTTCTGACAACCTGCTCCTCTTTGACACACTTAACCACTTGGTACTTTCATTGACTTATGGGGTTTGATCAGAGATCTTTCGACGGCTTTTTGAGTGGGTTGGAGGGAGATCTTTTGGGGATGGTGATAGTTACGGTGATGTGGCGACCGGAAAACTAGTCTCAGGGGTAAAAGGTGATGGTTCAAACGCAAATAACCTTAAAAATTGGTACGACCTCTTTTGATTAGTGCTCTTTATAGTGATAAGGGCGGTTTAGGGGTTTTCTGGTAAACACGAGCGCATCGCTCCTTGAAACTGTGATAGCTTAACTAAAAACACAAGCCGGAACGAAGAACACTACGAGAGAGGTGATTTCTCAAACACTAACTCGTGAGTTTCATACATGCTATGCTAAAGTTACCCTCTTTTTGGCGAGATGAGCGCTGATGTGCGAGAGAACTCAGCTGGCCTCCTTGGATCGACAAATGTGATGCTCCTACACTCCGATGAATGATAGAACTTCAGGAGATGTCCACACCGGAAGGACTGATAGCTTATTCGAAAGAAGTGAGTTCCTGGTAACGGAGCCAACTGATAATGCGGGTTATTAAGGCTCAGCGGTGGTAGTTGATTGGATATCTGGCTTATTTGTATGTGTTTAATGGTGTATAAGGCCGGAGATGCCCGGCGGTGCTGCAGCGGAGAATATGAACTGTTTGAAAGGAGATTTCAGCAGAGTATGGTTCTCTTTTTGCTATTAGCATATCCCTTTCTTTGGTTACACAGGCCCCCACTTTTATAGGAGGAGGAAGCTTAGGAGCTAAGCAAGACAGGTGTTACATGATACTTTACTAGTTAAGTAAACTAAATATCTAGATGGCAAGTGGATCATGTCTCGGCGGTGTCCCCATAGGATCGCATAGGTTGCCTGCTTCACTGTCCTGCTTTACTCGCTTTCCACTGCCCTCCTTTGAGCCTTGTGCAGCCTCTTATGGGCCTATTGTCCAAGGTTTCCGGTCGGCCCTCTGAGCCATCAGTGACCTTGTAGGTTTGAAGGCTCTGGGCGGGGACCGACCGTGGCGATCTCAACTTGGTTGTCGCCGAGGCTATGTCCGTGAGCCCTTATCCGACTTGGTGGTCCAGATAGGCTAGTTCTGGGACGCATAGGTGGTGATATCATTTAGACACATCATGCATTGAACTGTTTCAATTTGCATTATGAAAGTATTCAGTTATTTGTTTTATCATGCACTCACATACAAGTATTTTGTGTTATTAAATAAAGAACTACAACAAGAATCCAGTGCAATGCATTTCATTGCAGTGACATGCAATAACAATGCAGTGACCACTTACTGACCTTCAAATTTGAGAGACAATGACATTCTTAATATTTACCTGATGTTCGCCCATGTGTTGGAGCTTTGTTTTTGTTAGAATACCCTGAAGTTTTCTTAGATTCCATTTTTTTATTCTTGGAATCCATGTTTTTGCCAAACTTTTATTTCCCTGTGCTTTTCTTTTTTCATTTGTCTGCTTGACAAGATCTTCTATGATGTCTGTGTGCTCGCAGAACCAATACTGTAGCGTACGAGTAGATAAATTTGTATTAGAATGAAGTGGCATTGGTTTCCTATTAGTATTTATAATGAAACACAATTATAATCGAATGTTGAGTGAGTGAACATACCAGCAGGAACACGGTGCATCCGTTTACATATCTTGCATTCGACCATTTTCGATTAAGCCCATTCTGCAGTTCTTTGAGTATATGGGATGACCAATCAAATGAACTTAAATTACTCAAGTCATCCACATGGTATAAGAATGACCATGGTATGTTTTTCCCTGAGGTGGCGAAGAAGACTGTTGCAAGTAATAGTAGACACAGTAGTTTCACCGTGTCTTCAAGTGATGTTGAATCAGTTTCTTTTACCGTTTCCTTTATCAGTTCTTTCACCCCACATATCTTTATTCTCCCAACATTAGAGAATAATCTTTTTTGAATTGATATCTCCTTTTTTGAGTTATTGCTCATGTCCCCTACCTCTTTGTTTCCATCTTCTATCGCAAATATGAGCTTCACATCATTTCTCGTTGGCATGTGATGGTCCTTTCCAATCTTGAAACCACCATTTTCTTTGATGTATGCCATTATCAGCTCATCTAGCATATCATTCTTCTTTTTCTCCATTATAATCTTTTTCTTTTCAAATGCGAAAAACAAATATCTAAATTGAGTTTTCTCCATTACTTTCCGATGCTCTTCTTTTATATCTCCCTTTATGTCATTGAATATCTGGTGCATACTGTTGAGTGTTGATCTGTATTGTTCTCTTGTCCTGTAAAAAAGAAAATAACATTGCTTAGTTCATGCAGTGATATGTTATTTACACATCTGCCTTGATTCCTTATTGAGTTACATTAGAGTTTCATTCTAATAAAAACCCAGTCATGTAATTTACATGTCTGCCTTGATTCCTTATGTAGTGACAACAAATTTTTCTTCCTAATAAAAACACAGACATGTAATTTGCATCTCTTCCTTGATTCCTTATGCAATGACATCGGATTTTTCATTCGAATAAAAACACATCCATGTAATTTACCCTTCTGCCTTGATTTCTTATGCAGTGACATCAGAGTTTTTATTCCAAAAAGTTGTGTACCTACTCATATGATATTCTCAAAGTTATTATGAAGTGACATCAGAGTTCTCATTCGAATAAAAACACAGGCATGTAATTTACAGGTCTGGCTTGATTCCTTATGCAGTGACATTATACTTCTCTATTACTTACTGCAATTTAGTTGCACTGATGTACACACAAAACTTATTTGTATGACAATGCCGTGATTTCATCTTTACATAACATTATAATGAAGTATAAAGTGGCCTCATTATTCATTGATATGACATTATACTTCTTTTGAATGCAATGACATGATGTTTTCAACCTTATTCTGCAGTGACATCAGAGTTTTCATTCGAATAAAAACTCAGCCTTCTATTTTACAGGTCTGGCTTGATTCCTTATGCAGTGACATTATACTTCTCTATTACTTACTGCAATTTAGTTCCAAGCTTGCACACACAAAACTTATTTCTATCACAATCTAGTCACTTCATCTTTACATAACATTATAATGCAGTATAAATAGGAATCCTTATTCATTTACATGACATTCTACTTTTTTTGAATGAAATGCCATGATGTTTTCAACCTTATTATGCAGTGACATCAGAGTTTACATTCAAAAAAAAACACGGGCTTATGATTTACAGGTCTGGCTTCATTCATTATGCAGTGACATTATACTTCTCCATTACTTATTGCAATTTAGTTCCAAGTTTGTAAACACAGAACTTATTTGTGTCAAAATGCAGTCACTTCATCTTTACATAACATTATAATGCAGTATAGAAAATAGTCTCTACAATGATGTCAAGTACAATTTCACCCAATGTCTACACTTATTCCCTAAAATTGCTATTCAGTACAGAAAATCATATTCTTTGTTGCATGTTCAGTTTGTTTAGATACTTACCCAGATTTCTTTTTCTTTTCTGCTCCTTTCTTTGATTTTTGTGCTGCTGCTCTTCTCTTTTCTGCTGAAATTACTTGCTTCCTCCTCGCCATTGTCCAGTCACTGTATGAATCGATACTTCTTCTATGTTCTGATTTTCTTTTAATTTCGCTGCTTTCTGCTTGATTTTTTGTCCGATTTGTCTTTGGATTTTGCAGTTTATATTCTTCGAATGAATGATCTTCAGTTTTCTTTCTGTTTTTCTTCCGAGCGGTCGTGTCTTTATGTTTTACGGTTTTATGAGTATAGGTGTATTAACTGTAGCGTATCATATTTGCTAGGGCTAATTTGGTCCATATATAAATTTGTTGTCCTTATAACTAAGTGTTTGTTTTGAGTGTCCTTTTTTCCTAATTAAGTCCAATATGCGTCCTTTTCAATAATTGTCCCTTTTTTTAACTACCCTACGAGAGATTTTTGCATGGTAATTTACTTATGGAGATTTTTGTATGGTAAATACCGTTGTGCCATAACGAGTAACACAACGGTGATCTGTACTGTTGATAATACTGTGATTAATCATATGTAAATCTAACATGATCAACGATGCACATCACTGTTGTGTCACTCATTGTGGCATAATGGTTGTATCCAACTGGAAAAGGGGCAAGACTTCCGAACGGATACCGTAAGACAATCATCAACTCGACAGAGTTGTCTTAACAATCCCTGGAGGGCCAAGTCATACCCTTTATCTATCTAGGAGTTCGAAACAGAGCCAAATCAACTTGAGCCAAAGATAAATAAGAGATGGAAGCTCGTAAAAGATAATTATTGGGCCAGTGGACCAACTTTTAGTGATGACTAATAACGAATTTTTAGTCATCGAATCCATCATTAAAAAACATCTAGTCAATGAATCTGTGTAGACACGGGAAGCTTTATACATATCATCTATCAGAACGCTTTTGAGTCATTGAAATTAAATAAGAGGGACATCATGCTAGTAACTACGCACCTCTTCGGGTTTACTGGACCACCCATCCAACCTATGGGTAAGATAAAGCAAGAAACCAATTTTGGAAAGGGCCCCCAAATTGATTCCCAAAACCTTTAAACGCTCCTGTAGATTCTTGTTGGGTCATCCAATCATGAATAGGGTCCTTGGTTCAATCAGCTCGCATTATCGTAAGACGAGTAGGGCCGAGAACAATTAAGCATGTCTTATGCCACCACGACATTTGTAGTCGATTAGGCAAAGGGCATCAACAACCTTCATACGCCAAGTACTAGGCGAGACGAAGCATCGAGGGCCGACCAACTTGCCCCTCAATACGAAGCATCGGTGGCATTCCCCTCCTCAATTACAGTGAATTGACTCGAAGAGAAGCTACTTTTCTTCGGGGAAGAAAATCACTTCTAAGTGTCATTAATTTTAATGGTAAAATTTTAGAATACCATTTGATTCTCATTAATGTAATATTTGTAAAGTAAGTGGATGTATAATAAATTAGGGGTAAAAGGAAGAAAACTGTAATAAATATTTCATAGGTGTTTGTTCGGATGGTTTTGCATCATTAAACAAAAACAATTTATAAACCCTAACCTATATGCAAAACTAACTCCTAACCGACCGAATATCGGGTAATTGCTAGTAAAGCGGGATAAGTAAGGGGTCGATCCACAGGGAAATAGGTTGTTGAATCTAGTTTTATTAATTCCTTTCAATTATTACTCATGAAAACAAATAAATGAAAGAACAAACATAAAAACACATAGAAAAAAAAAATAAACATAAGCTAAGAATAATAAAACCGACCTGAACTAAAGATACATGGGATTAAACATTACACAAACTAAGTGATTTCAATCCAAGTTCATCTCATGATTTTAATTCAATATTGTGGTTTCACCCTTACACGAGATACAAACTCATAATTCCTTAGTGAATCCGTTTCTCAAGCTATGAATTCCTAATCCCTTAGTGAATTCAATTATCGATCTCTCCTCTCTCGAATGTTGAGACCAATTTCCATACAAAACGAAGGTGTAGATTCAAGTTAACTCTCGTATTTTAGAATCTAGCAACCTAGATAATTAACCAATTAATTTGTCACGAATTAACGATTAAAGATCCGTTCTTTCTATGGTGATCTAGCCTAACAACGATTCTCATCTACGTTAGGCAACAATTAGAAACCAATCTCTCGATCTAGTCACACAATAGCATCATAAATTATAGAAAGATACAAAACGAATCAAAGATCATAAAAATAAACAAAGGATTGAATAAATCAAAAGATAAAATCACTTAGTTTGGTACAATGGATGATCTCCATGAATCAACAACGAAAAGAAAAGCATCCTAATCTAACCCGGATCACCCGAGCACAGGGCTCGGGTGATCGGCCTTGAAAGCCTCAGAAGTGCGGCTACTATGATATATTTGGTATATGAAAAGTCTGATATCTTTAGGGTTTGGGGCGCAGCTGTTATATATAGGGAAATAAGTCGGCCAGGGCTAAGTCGGCCGTGGACGCTCGTCTGGTCTTCCTGGACGCTCGTCCAGGAAACGATCTGTCAATCCTGAATCCGAATTACCCTTCTGGACGCCAGTTCAACATTCTGGACGCCCGTTCATAAAATTCCTCATGACTCTGAATCCAAATCTTCAGCCTGGACGCCCGTCCGACATAGTTGACGCCAGTTCAGCTGGATCAACACTTGATTTCTTTCCTTATATCTTTTATTCTTCCATAAATCTGATTTATTCCTTTCCACTCGAATTTATCTCTTTAAAAATCATCTTTTCCGTCAACAATGTGTATCTACAATGTAGGAAAAACATACCAAAGCGTAACGATATTCCAAAATAATATAAAATTACAATTTAAGCACATAATTCGTTACGTTTTGTAATTTAACTATTAAAAACACCACTTGCTCAATATTTCAATTATAAAGCTTGATTTCTATGAAAACATCCAGATATGGGAGAAATTGACATAAAATATATCCTTATAAAACGTATAAAATCAACCTTAACAACTCCCCCACACTTAGCTTTTGCTCGTCCTGAGCAAAACAAAACATAATCAAGACGTAAAATTTCAAACAGACATCTCAGCAAATATAACACATATTCAATAACTTAGAGGTTCACCCCGGTGTGTGCAAAGCCATAGAAAACTTCCACTAAATCCAACTTGAGAAACTCAAAGCAAAACTAGCTAATACCCCCTCGTAGACTAGCAATAAATGACACTTATAAGATGTACCCTACAAACGTGACATATCCCGAAAAGGATGATAGAACATATCTAGGGCCTTTCTGAAATACTCAGAGGATACTCCCTACAGCATATCTGCCAGTTTCTACTGGAGATAAGATAGACAATAACTTAGTCTTATATCTTTTTCATAACAATTCTTATTGCAAGTTGATTTAACTTCTTTCACATTTAAACACACATCAGAATGAGCTCTTGCCCTGTCATAGTAGAATAGGATATTCGAGATATACCCTACCTTACTCAATTCATAAGGCAGCTTTTTCTGACTGTCGTGAGCTTTTAGTCATCATAGTGGTATAGGACATACGTGGTATACCCTATCGCACTCAAATCATCGACTAGCTTCCGACACACCCAATTACTACATTATTTTTCAACTTTTTCATTTGACAATAAGTTACGTGTTACTTATCACATTCAAACCTTAGATATTCATAGTATAACATACTTCGGATCTAAATACAAACTATCATAAATCTCAAGATATATACGTAGCACTAAGCACATGACTTATAAGATAATCAGAAATCACTCGTCCACAAAAGGGTATAACTTTATAAATTAGCTCATCGTTCACTATGGCTCGTGAAAAATAAATCTCAGGTAAAAGAACTAACTTATCAAACATATGATATATAGCTTGAATGACTATAAAAATAACGAACATAGATTTGAATTGCCTACTTGGGACAAAACAACAACAAAAGTGTCGAATTTTTTTTTTGAAAATTCAAGCTCATTTTGCATAGAAACATAACGAATTAAGAAAATGTGTAGATACATATCAAATCATTCCCCTCCCCCACACTTAGATTGCAACTTGTCCTCAAGTTGTGCAGAGTTAAAGAAAAGATAAAAGAACTTAGCTGATTTGGTAATGATATGAAGATAGGCTGAAGAAGGATAGATAATCGATCCGCGTTTCCGAGGCACGAGATGTCATAGGTATTCCTCTCCAGATTCACTTCCAAGGCCAGCTTAACAAGAACAGCTAAAAAAATGTACCTGCACCACTTGAAAAACATGGCAGTATCTCGGGGAACACGGGGGAATATAACATGGCAAAAATAATTATAGACAAGAAATAAGCACATGATATAATGGCTCAGATGGAAAAATCACCACACAGGGAAAGTACAGGACACCTAAGCGTCAAACATAAAGCCACAGAAGCTCATAATACAAATAAGGCCCAACATGTGCATACAGAAATAATGATAGAGATTAAGGACACTACAAAATAGCAGGATTGGACATGTAAAACACATGGAAAAGAAGTCAGAGAGATTTTTTCAGATTAAGCTCATGTAAAGATGGAACATATACATGGAACATTACAAAATAGCAGGGCTAGGTGCACTATACGAAAATATATTACAATGCAATCTACATGATATGCAATTCTAAAAAAAATAAAAAGCTGACAAGCTCAGGCTGAGCAAGTTGGGTAGACAACTCTACAGTGACTACGGCTCGTACAGAAACAAAAATAAAATAAAATAAAAGTGGTAGCATACGGCAAGCCGACAGTAACTACACTCAAGGAAAATAGTAGAAAAACAATGCAACTAGATGACATGCAACTAAATGATATGCATCTAAGTGATATGCAAAAATAAAAGAAAGAAAACTAGCCCACTCATTTGCAACACGACATGTATATAATAAACGCCTACCAAATAATTACAGTTTACGATAAACGACAGTACTATTCATTACATGCAGTGTAGACGCGCCTTAAGACTCATCAAAGGTGATAGCATTATGGAAAACCAACAGTTAGCTATACTAAACAGATATAACTCATAAGCCAAAGATAGTAGCAACGGAGAACCGACAGTAGCTACCCATATGAGTTACAAAAATAACAAGAAAGCACATAGGTCTCAAAGCTCACAAGATTCATCACAACGATATGTAGCATACGGAAACCGACATTAGCTACTAAATAACAATAAGAACAGTTATAGCATACAAGAACCGACATTAACTATAACATGCATGGATGAATCATGTAAATAAAAATTAATCAATTATTTAACATGGATCCGTAGATGGAAAGATGTATACATGCAAGTTCAGAACATCTACGTAAAAATAATTAGCCACAGAAGCTCATATGGAAGTATCCACGTCACATACAGCATTAAAAATCAGGTCAAGAAAAATGGGAACCTGAACGTGTGTTCCTTCTTTCAAACGGACGTTCGCCTGGAATTTATGAACTGGACGGGTGTCTGGATTAAACCGGACGCTCGTCTAGTTGCCCTAAGACTTAACAGAACAGGTGCATGTTGGATGGACGGACGTCCACTCACTATGGACGCACGTCTGGAAACCACAAAGAGTGGCGGGCGTTCACGAGAGAGCGACTCCCGTCTGGTCTCAGCATAAAGCACAAAATGAGACACCGAGCAACCTCAAAACCCTAGATATAACATCAAAACCCTAGATACTTGAAACCCTAGAAATCCTTTATTTATTTATTCAAAAGCAGAAAATGAGAAAAACAATGAAAGGGGGAAAAACGTGTTGAAATCTTCTAAGCCCAAAATGGAAGGGAAAACAGTGGATTTTGACCTCGAAAACGGTGTTGAACGGCCATAGGCATTCACCATGTCGTCGGCGTCGGAACGAGCTTTCCGAATTGGGGTCCTGCGCGCCAATCCGACACTCGAGCCAAAAGTTATGGCCAAAATACTAACAAGTGCTAAAACGATCCCTTTTATCCAAAAATTTGACCGCGAAAAACGTGGAGTCAGATAATTCAACCTCAGACGTCCCCGAATCAAACTAGGTTACACTTCACGTTTAACAAATCGAGTAAAAAAAACTTTTTGCACATTCTTAACCCTACGGTCATCGAAACACGGCAAAAATAAAAAAACCTCAATTTATTTAACGCTACTTTTTATTGAAAGAAAAAGAAATCGTAACAAGATAGAGAAATTAACTCAATTAGATTCAACAAAACACCGATTCCCCGGCAACGGCGCCATTTTGTTCGGATGGTTTTGCATCATTAAACAAAAACAATTTATAAACCCTAACCTATATGCAAAACTAACTCCTAACCGACCGAATATCGGGTAATTGCTGGTAAAGCGGGATAAGTAAGGGGTCGATCCACAGGGAATTGGGTTGTTGAATCTAGTTTTATTAATTCCTTTCAATTATTACTCATGAAAACAAATAAACGAAAGAACAAACATAAAAACACATAGAAAAAAAATAATCATAAGCTAAGAATAATAAAACCGACCTGAACTAAAGATACATGGGATTAAACATTACACAAACTAAGTGATTTCAATCCAAGTTCATCTCATGATTTTAATTCAATATTGTGGTTTCACCTTTACACGAGATACAAACTCCTAATTCCTTAGTGAATCCGTTTCTCAAGCTATGAATTCCTAATCCCTTAGTGAATTCAATTATCGATCTCTCCTCTCTCGAATGTTGAGACCAATTTCCATACAAAACGAAGGTATAGATTCAAGTTAACTCTCGTATTTTAGAATCTAGCAACCTAGATAATTAACCAATTAATTTGTCACGAATTAACGATTAAAGATCCGTTCTTTCTATGGTGATCTAGTCTAACAACGATTCTCATCTACGTTAGGCAACAATTAGCAACCAATCTCTCGATCTAGTCACACAATAGCATCATAAATTATAGAAATATACAAAACGAATCAAAGATCATAAAAATAAACAAAGGATTGAATAAATCAAAAGATAAACTCACTTAGTTTGGTACAATGGATGATCTCCATGAATCAACAACGAAAAGAAAAGCATCCTAATCTAACCCGGATCACCCGAGCACAAGGCTCGGGTGATCGGCCTTGAAAGCCTCAGAAGTGCGGTTACTATGATATATTTGGTATATGAAAAATCTGATATCTTTAGGGTTTGGGGCGCATCTGTTATATATAGGGAAATAAGTCGGCCAGGGCTAATTCGGCCGTGGACGCTCGTCTGGTCTTCCTGGACGCTCGTCCAGGAAACGATCTGTCAATCCTGAATCCGAATTACCCTTCTGGACGCCAGTTCAACATTCTGGATGCCCGTTCATAAAATTCCTCATGACTCTGAATCCAAATCTTCAGCCTGGACGCCCGTCCGACATAGTGGACGCCAGTTCAGCTGGATCAACACTTGATTTCTTTCCTTATATCTTTTATTCTTCCATAAATCTGATTGATTCCTTTCCACTCGAATTTATCTCTTTAAAAATCATCTTTTCCGTCAACAATGTGTATCTACAATGTAGGAAAAACATACCAAAGCGTAACGATATTCCAAAATAATATAAAATCACAATTTAAGCACATAATTCGTTACGTTTTGCAATTTAACTATTAAAAACACCACTTGCTCAATATTTCAATTATAAAGCTCGATTTCTATGAAAACATCCAGATATGGGAGAAATTGACATAAAATATATCCTTATAAAACGTATAAAATCACCCTTAACAGTGTTTTAAATGCACTTATATTATAGGACAAATTTAAAAAGCTACACGGATTTACATTATGGGACGGAGGTAGTACATGATTTAGTCATTAAAAATTGTTATCGTCTTTAAAAGAATGATAAACATGCAAATTATGATTTAATTCGTATGAAAATAGAAATAAAATTATTCCACCGATTTAATGAACAAGCGAAATGCATGAAATCGTTGTCCAACATTTACTAATGTTGGAAGTAATGCCCGAAAGACAATTTATGTAATTGTTTTTATAATTGTAAATGACAGATTTATTAACATCTTATTATTTGCTTCGTGCTCATAAGTAATACACTACTAAAAACCTTAAGTTGTATCATATGTAGCCATATAACTTAGTGTGTGTCACAAGCGAGGATTAAGTTTATGGTGATACACTTGAATTGTTAGTCCGTGGTGAACTTAATCAAAGTACGTGGTCTATTGATTAAACCACCATTAATGCACCCAGAACACTTTATGGTGTGACCGTCTTATCCGGACCGTCGATATAGTGGAGCATTTATATATGATGAAGTCATATAGAACTGGACCTATTTAATCGGTATTTCTCATATAATTCTATGATTGAGAAATCTTATTAAATCACAATATGATCATATATGGATTAAACTTAATCCTGAAGCGATTACAGACTCCTGCTTGTTTCAAGATAGGATTTGATGTGTTCGTTAAGGATTGCTAAGAGGTGCGGTCCGAATCACTTTCACGTTGTCACATTCGGGAATGAGTAGTTGAGAATGTGTCTCACAGATACGGAATCCATTCCTTCCCGCGGTAAGTAGAAAGACAATCTCCTTATTTGTTAATCCTAGAAACTGATCGATCCGCGGAGTTCATATTGGTTATGAACTAATTGATCACTAGTTGGTTAATGGTAAATAAGGATAAGATGTAATGAAGAAAGTTTACGGAAACATTCCCGCTTCATTGTGGATAGTCTATGGAGGGTTAGTCTGTATGTAATGATTATATCAATGGACACTTATTGACTCGACATTTTGAGAATAAGTTATATCTATAATCGATAGAGTTTGGTTTCGGATTTATGGTGGCGTAATTCCGGAATTGATAAGTTGAATAGAAATGTACTGTCCGATGAATATTTTATTCAATTTATTGTAGCTACTGGTTATAGGTCCATGGTCTCCGAGTTGGCTCCTAACACGCGAGCGAATTCACGTATATTGGAACCTCAAGATAAAATTGAATAGTTGGTCTATTTAATGAATATGCGAAATATTATTTATTCGGCAAATAATATGTGAAATAGAAAAGACATTTTCTATTATTCAATGGCACATATTGGCGCCATATATGTAGAAAATTGGGAAAAGAAATTTCCCTGAATTATATCACATGTGTGATTAATTAATTATTTGTTAAATAATTAATGGATAAAGATTGATTTTATCATTTAATGAAGATTATCTCATTTATGGTGATTATCTCGTATTTATGGAAAATGTCATTTTTTTTTGGGAAAAAGATAAATGTCTTGTGAAAATGGATAACTCTCAGTTGCTCGGTTATTTTCCTGTATAAAGAGAGTTTCTCCCAACACATTAGAGACAAGTCTTATGCGCCATTTAGAAGAGCAAAAGAAGAGAAAAATCAGTTTCTCGTCCTAGCCACCGGGAGAAGAAAAACTGGAGTTTTTCTTGGAGCATATTCGAGGAGATTCGAATACGGGATCGACGTCCACCAGTCGTCGCTTGGAGATACAACTCGGAACGCGGCTTCTTTTCGGTTGGGTAAATCTTCGACCTTCTTGTAGTTTATATTAATTAAATATGTGAATCATATTGTGGTAAAATCGTAAACGGATTTAATTCGTTGTTTCCGTTGTGAAAGATCAAGTGTCTCGATCGGTGCTGTGAATCGGATCCGATGATCAATAATTGAAAATTTGGCTCGATTCATCGGGACCCCCTCCCGAGCTATTGAGACACGGAAAATTTCCGGATTCGGGTTTTCCGCGTTTCGGATCCTGATTTGGGTTTCTGTATATCCAGCAACTACCTTCTTCCTAAAGCGTAAATATTTTTATGTATTTTCACACGGATTAAGAAAGTGATTGTGTCATTAATTCTAATGGTAAAAGTGTAGAATATCATTTGACTTAAATTAATGTAATAGTTGTAAAAACGGAGAATGTAGAATAATTTAAGGGTAAGAAAATGTAATAAATGCTTCATTGGTCTTCTAAATGAACTTATATTATTGGATAAAATCAAAAAGTTTAACAAACTTATATTTTGGGACGGATATAGTATATTTCTTTCAAATTGAGGTAGGTGTAAAGTGTGATTTCCAAAATCTATTAAATACAAATTTTCTTAATAGATTTTGATGCATTTGCATATTAAATTTATAAAATACAAATTTACCGATCAAACGACCTCAAGTGACTTACTACAACTACATGAGAGACAAATTATGATGCATCAGTTATTAATAGAGTTATACCAAGTTGATGGATGACATACATCCAACTTATCCACTTTCACATAATAGATGTGTATGTGTGATGTGGATGCATCACAACAATCGACTTTGTATAATTTTCCAATAATTAATGCACCATAACTCTTCCTACCAATCATCTACAGCTTATACTTTTTGTCACTATAAATATATAATTTTTATTAAAAAAATATGGGATGGACCTTCATTTTTCTAGGATAATTTTTGTGTGGTGTCTCCACACGAATGGATTGACTATGTAAATATATCTCATTTTTCTGACAAACACTACCCCACCATAGAGAGATTTTATAGTGCAACGGTTGTAGAAAACTTATACCAAGTGGTATACATTATAGCATTTCATTTTTACTCTCTTTCACATAATACACTTTTATTATGTATGTGAGATTAAAAATGAATGGTTGTAATGTATTCACCCGCGCAGCATATTAAAACTAAACTATCAGATCTTAAAAATCTTAACGGGGCTACAAGTGTGACTTGGTCATATATGTTTTTATTTATTAATTTTGACTAATTATCATTTTTGAATTGGCAATCGGGTGCGAAAACTGGAGTATTTCGTTCCAGCGGGGGGAGTTCCAAGTTTTCTGAATTCTTTGGACTCCAAACGGCAAGCGTACATGAGGAAGAATCCATCGAGTCCGTGCAGATTAGTAGACCAAGTCCAATTCAAAGCAAGGCCTTCAAGTATCGCTTTCGGCACATGGCCTCCCAAGGGGGAAGAATACTCCCTTTCTCAAGATGCCTTGGTGGTGAAATGGTAGACACGCGAGACTCAAAATCTCGTGCTAAAAGAGGTCAACGATTACGCGAATTGCTTAAACAATCCCAATCGGCTCCTCTCACAGTGGACCGAAGAGTTTCCAACATTCACTCTCGAGCGGAGAGCGAGTTCAAGACAAAAGAAAGCAACTCTTCCTTTGCCTATTCATAGTAGAATCTAAGGTAGGTTTGGGTATAGCAGGACTTGAACCTGCGACCATTAGGTTAAAAGAAGGACTAGACTGATTCGACTGCTCTCACTGGCTCAGCAGCTCGATAGGGAAATTTCCAAACGAACAATATTTCCGGTCTAAAATATAAGTCATCCTACACTTTTCTACTTGTCCCATAATATAAGTCATTCTATATTACCAATGCAACATTTATTGCTCTTTCTCTATCTTACCCTTAATTTATTATGAATTCAACAACTTTTCAATACTTAACAACTATTGCATTAATGATAGTCAAGGGGTATTTTAGATATTAACCTTCAAATTAATGACATTCAACCAATTCCTTAATCTGTGTGAAAACTCCTAGGATGACTCATATTTTGGACCGGAGGTAGTACTTTTTATTCTTATTTAAAGGTGCCTATTCCGGTCTTTTGACAGAAAAAATTACAATGATTTCTGATTTGACGTAACCAATTAATTGTACCGATGTTTCTAAAAAAAACACTCCCTCCGTTTTTTTAATTGTGGTTTAAGAGTTGAGAGTGGTGCTACAGCCACATCCGTTTTACACAACGGTGTGGCACAACGATGATCTTCACCGTTGATGCATGTAGGATCTAGATGGACATCTAGATCTACATATCAACAACGAAGATCATCACATGTGGCACACCGTTACAGTAAAACGGATGTGGCTAGTAGCATTTCTGAAGAGTTGAACACATAGATTAGAAAAAGAAGTTGACGTAACTAAATTAGCATTTAAAACGATAAAGTTTCCTTTTCTTTTTTTTTTTTTTTTTTTCTTTAGAATATTTTCACCCATTAAATGAAAATATGTTGAGAAATATAGTTTTCTATTAAAATTATAGTACACCCATGAAGAGTGGAGTGGTAAATTTTACATTTGTATGCCATAGGGCTTTAGAAATTATTGGGGTGTACCAGCATCCTGCATCCTCAAACGTAAAAGGATTCGACTAAGGCACAAAAAACTGTATTGTGTTAAAAAAATAAAATAGCATATTTACTATCATCGATTGGTTTTAGTACAAAGGTAATGCTTGATTCTCACAACTGATAGCAGAGCGAGGTCACCGGTTCGAATCCCGGCAGCAGTTGTTGCGTAAAGATGCCGCGGGTGTGGTTGACCGTTCTACTAGGATCAAGCGCTTGGTAAAGGAATATTGGAAATGTAAAAATTTTATTTGAAAATTGTAAATAAAGTGTGTGTAAAAATGGAAATAAAAAAAATTAAATGTAGTATTGGCCTTTTAAAATGACAATAATTGTGAACAAAATGGATTCATTAATGTGACATTTTAAAAAACGGAAGAAATATCTAGGTTTACAAAGAGTGTCTAGACATCCTTATACATTTTCTTTTAATTTATGGAATTGCTAGCTGAAAATTAAACCAAAATTACAATATTGGCTTCACTAAGCCAATTGGAAGAACCTAACATAATGAAGGAGAAAAACTCAGGGGGGGAGGTAAAGGGAGCTGGGATCCTCTGCCGTAATAAACTCATGGTGTGTTTGCTGTGATCATGTAGTTCAGCAAATTTTATTATTTTTATTAATTTCCTCTCGCTGATTTCCCTATTCTGCCCTTGAAAACACACACACACACACAACACTCTGCTGTGTTTATAAACACAACAGAGGACCTCCCCCGGGGGGAAATGGGTGATCATGGATACGGTTTATCCGAAACCGAACCGATCCGAGATCATTCGGTTCGGTTCGGTTCGGTTTCGGTTTCGGTTACGGTTAATAATATAGAGAAACCAAAAATTTATGTTCGGTTACGGTTAATGTTACAAATTATCCGTAACCGAACTGAAACTGAACATTTAACCGAACCGAACCGAATTAAAAACCGAACAATTAACCGAACCGAAACTGTACCAAACAAAAAACCATAACCAAACCGTTTATATCCAACATGTATAATTAGCTTTTATAACCATATATAATATTATATTTTTTTTTTATAAAAATTGCTTTTAACCAAACCGTTATCCGAACCGTTTATAACCGAATAAAAAAAATGAATAAAAAACCAAACCGTTTATGACAAATAGAATTGTTAAATTTTAATCCGGTTTTCGGTTTAACGAACCGAACCAAACTATATATTTCAGTTCGGTTCGGTTCCTTAAAGCAAACGGTTCTGTTTCGGTTTCGGATATTTACTAACTGAAATTTTCGGTTCAGTTTCAATTACGGCCATTAACCGTATAGAACCAAAACCGTGAACATCCTTAGGGGAAGGCAAAAACTCCGATGAAGGATGACAGATGCTCCAAACAAGATAATAAACTCCATCAGGGAGAGGAAACACTCTATGACGTAGAAAATAAACTCATAAAAGAGAATTGAAGTCCACATAAGAAAGACTAATATGTTGGAAGTTCTCCTAACTCAATTTTAGTCATATAGTTTTTCTAACCGGTTTTGAGTATGGAAAACACTAAGAATTCTAACTCGAATGGAGACTGAATAATCATCATATTCTCACTCAAATTGAGTCAGAATAATTTGTTGTGTGAAAAGATTATCCATTTTCTTTTTATATTCGGAGAAATAAAATTTTGTCATTTTAAAAAAAATATTATTCTACTTGACTCAAAATTTTTATATTGTCTTTTTTATTCTTTTAAACCACTCCCTTTAACAAATATTGGTTATGAACACTCCTTTTGTCTTTAAAACATATCATTTTAGACGTTTTTGTCTCATAATATATAAGTATAATTTTACGAAACCTAATATGTCATTTGTTACTCGTTTTTTTGAATATACATTTAATCTTCCACCCATCAACTACCTATAATGTTTATTGCTTTCAAAATAAAATATTGAATAAATGACATATACATCAATATAATAGCAAAATAAAATATAAACACGAGATATATTTTATCAAATGTTCCAGTCAAGAATGAGCAATATTTTCAGACGCATAATATTGGGGAGGAAGGAACACAAGGTGTACACTGTTGAGATATGTTTTAATAGGAAGGCTGATTTGTGCTATGGATCATGAAAACATAGCCAAACTAAGATATCTTGGGAGCTTATTTATGATGAAATATGTGCGAGGTTTGCCGCTAAATCTTAAGAGGATACATTATACAATTAGTGATTTTCACAAACTGCAATAGGCTGGAAGTGTTGCTAGTTACCAAGATAAGAATAAAGAATTAAGGGTCTATGTGTCTAGGATGAACCCAATCTATATTAGAATTATCTCATAGAGTGCTGTCAAAACTGATGCCCGTGACCATGAGGTATTGAGTTCGAACCCTACTTCGAACATCTATGTGCAGGGGCGGATCTAGAGCCTTCAAAGGTGGTCCCACTGACTCTGGCTTAAAATTAAAAATACTGCATTTTACCTATATAAAAATATTTGGACCCCGTGAAAAAAATTATTAGTGTGTTAAATATTTACGGACCCCGCTAAAAAAAAGTTCTGGGTCCGCCACTGTCTATGTGAGTTATATACATGTCTTCGCTGCCTTGGTAAATAGTGTTAGTTTTATAACGAACAGTTATAACAAATAGCCACAAAATATTTTTACATAACCGGCCCTAATGTAAAATTTATTACATCATTTGTTGTGACAATTTTATTGTGATATTAAAATGAAATCGTTTAACTAATCCGAACAAACGACTAAAACCACTTAGTCACAAAATCGAGAATGGTTGACAATAAATGAAACCTTAGTAATGAATTTTGAAGCTAGATCCTTAGCTATGAGGGGCTGTGAGGGTTGCTGTGATAGAGACAAAAGAGGAAAACGATGTAGTTTTCCTTCAAATATTAAAATAATAATATGCAAAACTTCTGAAACGACTCCGTTTAGATGTTTTATAGTTACTCGACATGGTATATAACGGGAACACAATTCTGAATTGATAGCATTAAGAAAGAGCTGCATGTAACATCATTTCATCTTCCTGAACACATTACTAATCACATCTCTATAATTTAAAACGTAATTGTTGTAAATAAGTTGCATGTAATACAACTCAAACTCATCATACAAACTTTTACTACAATGATTTGTATCATCATATCTCTTCGTATTCCTTCCCGAGAAAGAATAAAACACATTAACAACCATATTACATAAATAGTATCCATAGATAGAATCGGTTCTCGATTCAAGTCCGGTTCGGTTCAATTGCTTAATAAAAAATAGCAACGATTAAGAACACGGATTAGCAAGTTTGTAATGGTGATCCACACAAACAATCGTTATTAGCAAATGAAGATCCTTCAAGATGATCGAACGGTGCTCCAAGCGGTATCGTTAGCTAAATACATTTATTTCTTTTAGGGCCTTTCCGGTCGATGGGAAACCATTGGTTCCGGTTTCGAACAACGGCTTGAGATATCATAAACCAGAACGATGTCTAGGCAGTTCATAGACTAAACCTTTGATCAACCACTAAATCAACAATCAAACGGCTGACATGGATATGACCATTCGACCAACAAATTTCATTCATCGGGCCAAATCAGATCATCACAAGCAAATAGGCTATCACGGGTTCTGCTCGGCATTGGCATTGATCAGCACGACCATCTTCAATATAGCGCAAGTCGCACATCTACATAATCAGCTAATCTGACGCGGGTCATCCTATTTCTTCAGTAGCCGACATGGTGCAAGTTGACGTCAGTCTACTTGTTTCATTGCAGGCATGTGCGAACCCAGCATGTAAAGGGGGTCCATGGACCCCACTCAATTTCCGGGCGAATTGACTAATACCTCTAATAATATTAAAATTGTGTATGTATATTATTTCAGACAATTCCTAAATCAATTATTCATTTTGTTCAACTGTTTAGAAGCTTTATTAGTTATCCTAAAGTCATGGGAGGTTTTTTTAAACTCTTTTTTTAATTTGGTCCTCACTAGAAAAAATTCATGGGTCTGCCACTGATTGCAGGTCATCCGCGACCTCATATAGAAATAAAGGGCACTCTGGATATTTAGCGGACGTTACACCACGATAGTAAATGATACAATAATGGCTCCGTGATTGTCTCCATGCATATAGCATGAGCCACAAACTGCTCTGCAATCTCCGTCATGATCATTGTCACATGCAATGAGGCGATAACTCCCATAACGGAGCCTCGTATAAAAGATCGGTATCTCATTTTCAAGAACTACATTTGGGCTCGATATCATCATTATGGGTACGCACATAGGCGGATGCACATACGAGCTTAGCAGACCCCGGTTTAAATAAGAAAACACCACATTTTTTCCTATATAAAAATCTTTTGGACCCTGTGAAAAAAACATTTACTTTGAAAACAAATTACGGACACCGCTAAACAAATTTTTTGGACCCGCCATTGGGTACGCAGACAATCATTACTGGCACAACCATTTTCTGTCAACAAATCCATCAAACTACTAGTTGGATCATCCCTTTAGAGGTCCAATTACTCGCATATCAACCCAATTTAAAAACAAGACGATTTACAACATAAAAATTTGGGGTGACATTGCCACCGGTTACTGACATATCAAGACGATTTGATACGAGACGTCCAATTACTCGCATATCAACAAGTTACTAACATCGTCACCAGCATTTTAAAGAGATTTGGGGTGGGTTTAACGACGACTCTGACATTTTTGAATAGTCTATTCATGTTCAATAGAAGGATTAGCAAGTTCAGATATGTATTGTTTTAAGGAAAATTTTACTAGACAAAATCGTTACCACTAATTAATCTCTGAAAACAACACATTAACGTGGGTTCCATCGACACTTGGTTTCTGTTTTTGACATTGTAATTACATACAAACTATAACATGTAAATGTGGTGTCGAAAGTAAAAGTCGGGTGGCAATACAATCCACCCGCATAAAAGGCCAATGTCTTAATGTGTTATTTCTTAAATAAAGATAATAGAAAAAAAAAAATTTAATAAACTAAAAGGTATAACATGTTATAATATGATCTCTTAAGTAAAGAATATACGCAATAATAGAATTTCTTTTGTACGAGGGCACAAAAATCAAGCACTATGACCATTACTTCTCAGGAATTAAACTTTGAGAGCAGCCATAGTAGTGCAATGGAAAAAGCACACATGGAGTCTGTCATGTAAGCAGACATGGCATGTTATTATTGGAGAAGAAATATAGAATAGTTTTATAGGTGATAGATGATTGATAAGATGTAATAATAGTGTATAAAAAATTAGTGCTGTCTAGTTTAAATATTAATAAATTTTCTATCATATTATGTTTCCAAAGTTGGAGATGAGAACAAAAAGACATGAGATTTAATATAAAAAAAATAAATAAAAGAACGAAAAGAGATGAAAATGTTGGGGCTAGGAAATTTTCTCACTCAAAATTAATAAAATAATGTTTGATGGACAGAAAGTAATTAAGGGACTGACAATCCTATTTCTAGGACGGATTATTGACGCCGTGGAGAAAAAACGTGTCTACAATATCACTATTATTTTAACTCAAAACAAGAAAAAGTTGGAAACTTGGAAAATGT
This sequence comes from Gentiana macrophylla, assembly GCA_026214975.1. Taxonomy (NCBI): domain Eukaryota; kingdom Viridiplantae; phylum Streptophyta; class Magnoliopsida; order Gentianales; family Gentianaceae; genus Gentiana; species Gentiana macrophylla. The sequence continues at coordinate 36,105,288 of CM047805.1, forward strand.
CAGGTTGAGTAGGTCGAAATGACCTTCTTACTATGGGGTGGAAATTAAAGAAGGTAAAGGTCTTTTTTTTTTTTTTTTTTTTTTTTTTTTTTTGTGTTCTGTTAACGTCAACAAGAATTTAAAGTTCTATTCCACTTGCTAATGAGATTATCTTTACCTATGTCTTTTTTTCCGCATAAAGTTCTCTTCCACTTGTGATGATATTATGACAAATACCCTCCTTAGCAAGAAGATTTTCAGGGTAATTCTTATTATTATGTTTAATAAAGGAACACTAAAAAGAAGACAAACATTTGATAAAGAACTAATAAAATAATACAAATTAATGAGCTGATTTAATAATTAAACTTTAATATCAAAATAACTATAAAAAAAAACCTTTATTATAACTAATATTGTGTTCTTTTTTTTATCCTTCAATAAATAAGGATAAATGTAGGTAAAATCACAATAAATAGTGTTTTGATAATATAATTTCATCAAATGAAACAAACAAAACAAATTCACAACTCCAGTATTTAATTAAATTGAAACAGAAGTATTATGTATAAAAAATTTACAGCAAGTGTATTATACAAAAGAGCCCTCACTAGGGAGGGATATTTTACCCTTGTCAAAATTATAACAACACGATTACTCCGGCTAATGAATAAAAATTGATCCCACCAATACCAAATATGATATACGATTTCCCTAAAAGTATATTTCCACCCCATGTCGCCATTAAACTCCGTTTTAAAGATAGCGAAAACATATATGAAAGTCACGGATTTCACACAATGGTATGCAAAACAATAGCGAAATTGAGGTAGTTAAATAATTGACTGTTTTATATTTTGTTATATAAGGGTAGTTTTAGTAGTGTCTTATTGTGTACACCTGTGAAAGTGTGTGCAAGATAATATATGTAAAAGGACAACTACTAGATTTGTGTGAGAATAACAAATCCTCTTTCTAGATTCTGTTTTACAACTTGGTAGCAGAGCCCGGTTCGCCGGCGTAATTACCTCCGCCGATGACCACCGCAGCATCTGAAGCTGCAATAGCGGTGGTAACTACCACAACTGCTGGAGTAGCATCGTCCCTGCCACAGAGCCCTCAAACAAGAGCTGATTCTGCTTCAGCTGCTTTAGGATATGGATTCACTCATAGTTCTCTGTCAAGTCTTGTCGGAGCAACGCCGGCTGGCATTCCGACTTCAGCTTTGTTTGGAACTACTACTTTTGCACCCAGAAGTTACATGCAGCAAGGCTTTATTCCAGAATCTAGTCTTCCTCATATACCAGGTTTGAGCTTTGGTAGATTGCATAACAATCCATTGTTCTTTAGCACTGGTATTTCCACTTTACCACCTGCACCTAATCTTAGCTCGTTGAAATCTCTAGGGAGCTCATCCATGTCGAATCTGCCGTTCACTGGAAATCTGAATCAGGTTTACAGTGTAAAATTAGACCGGTCTAATTATTTGCTGTGGAAATCAACAGTCCTGCCTATTATTAGGGGTCATCGTCTAGAGAGTCATGTTCTAGGTGAAGAAATACATCCCAGACTGGGTTCAAACTCTTTGTCTGTGTCACCTTCACCGTTTCAACAACCACAGACTGCTGAAGAATGGAGTGTCACTGATTAGTTACTGATAGGATGGTTAATGAGTTCTATGACCACTGTTAAGGGTGATTTTATATGATTTATATCGTTATATTTTGTAATAATTTCCCTCATATTTGTATAATTTGCATAAAAAATGAGCGTTTAACTGGTTTATTGAGCAAATGATATTTTAAAAGAGTTAATAGCAAAATAGGTTGATTTATGTGTTTTAATTATGATTTTATGATCATTTGAGCGTTATTACATTTTGCGATGTTTTTATGTGTTATAGATACATGTTTGAGGCTCAAAAGATGCTCAAGAGTTGATTAAGTTCGAGGTAATTGAAGATAAAAGAGATAATGAAGGAATGAGATAGAGAAAAAGAGATAAAGTTCAAGAAATCAAGATTAAATTCGATCTGAATCAAGCGCCCGTGAAGTTGAATCAAGCGTCCATAGTGGACGCGCGTCTGCTAAAGTGAACGAGCGTCGCCCAGAATGGGAAGTTGATTCGAGAAGTTTGGGCGCAGAGTGGACGCCGCGACGGGCGTCTGGTCGCGACTCGCCCGACTCGAAGAAGATTACACAAGCTGGACGGGCGTTCACCCTTTCCAGACGGGCGTCCATCGGCCGACTTTGCTGAAACCGACTTAGGAATCTATAAATAGCGGCGGTTTTCTCACACAATATCATACATATTCGAACCCTAAACCCTAGGGGCGGCCAAGCTGCGTTTTTCTTTAGTTTTCATTCAGTTTTTACTTAAATACTCTTATGCACTTTTACTCTAAACAATTCGATCTTCGAAGAGGATGCTAAGAGGCTAGGCCTCCATTGAACAAGCGTTGTGAAGCCGTCCGATTCAACAATTGGAGTCTCTTTTTCGTGGTTATTTTGTGAGTATCTACTACAAGTTGTTTCTTTTATCATGCTTCATAATGTTTATTGCAAAATTTATATCGAAAGATGTTTGCTTTGTTGATCGTTTAATTGATGAAAATCAAGTTAGACTTTAGATCACCATGATAAAGAATAGATATTTGATCTAATTAACGAGAGTTATTAGGTTAGATTTCTAGGTTAGAAATTGAGAGATTTCACACCTTGATTTGAGAGCGTTAATCTTTAGATCGAAAGATAGAGATTAATAGACTAACTTGCCTAAGAAATTAGGGTTCATACCTTTGAATAGGTGAATCACAACTTGATTAGTAATCACGAAGTAACTTGAATTGAAATTGAATGTTGATAGGACAGGTGGATCAATTGCTTGTTCGCTTCGTAAATTATTGATTAAAATCCCTTGAAATTGAATTACTTAGCTTAGTTAGTTTTTTCTATTGCATCTTAGATTTAGTTTAGTTTAAATTGGTTCAAACATATCCTTCCGGCTTTAGATCATATCTTCCGTCCCAGCTTTTACGTTTTAGTTAAATCATCTTTTCGGGCCGTTTAGTTTTATCCACTGTTTAGTTTAGTAATCGTGACATAGGTTAGTTAGTTAAACAAAAGCTAGGGTTAGCAATCGCCAGTTCCCCGTAAGATCGACCCGGTATCAACCTCTTTACTACGATCCTTATACTTGAGGTTAACCGGATTATTACTTGTTTTGTGTTAATAAATTCCGCGACAAGTTTTTGGCGCCGTTGCCGGGGAACCGGACGGTTGTCTAGTTTTTGTTTTTCCCTTTTTCTGTTTGTTTTTGTTTGTCCTGTTTTTATTTCGTTTTAAATTCTTGTTTTTAGTTGATAAACGTTTAGGTAATTAGTTAATTAGGGTTTTAGCTTAGGGTTTAAGGTTATCTTGTGATTAGTTCTCCCCTCTATCTCTTTTCTCTGTTTCTATTCTTCTGTCCCCCTTATTTTCTGTTATTTTCTGCAAATTTCCTGCTTCTGTGCTAATTTTTTCCGCTACCAAACGGGCGTCTGGGATATTGGACGCCCGTCCGCTGGAAAATTTCCAATACTGTTCTAGTTTCTTTCATTTAGACGAGCGTCCATAAAATTTGGACGCCCGTTCACGTTTTCTGAAGACCAGACGAGCGTTTGGGCAACCGAACGCCCGTCCAGTCCAACGGTTGAGCAGACGCCCGTCCAAGACTTTGGACGCCCGTCTGTTTTATCTTTTCCTTAATAATCTTGTTTCTCTTCTTTTCTTTTCTTTTCTTTTTCTTTAGGCTTTTAATTTTAGTTTAGGGTTTTAATTTCTTAGTTTTTAGGCTTCTTTTCACTTGTTTTTGGTCCGGTTTATGCAAACCCGGAGTCAAAAGGGACCGTTATTATACACACCTGACCCCGAGTGAACCGTCGTCCGGCCAAACAGGCGGATTTTCCATTCTGCGTTACGGCGCAGAGCCGAGCAAGATATTGAAGATCAACTAGCAAGGGAAATCACCGATTTTGTGATAATGGCGCGAATAATAGACGATGCGTTGGCGGACTACGCCATGCCTGGCGAAGTCAAAATCAACCAAGCTATTGTTATTCCAACCATTACCTCACACACCTTTGAGCTAAAGCCAGGACTTATCCGGATGATGCAAAGATGCATCAATCTTTCACGACTATCAATCGAGAATCCGCATACCCACTTACATACATTCTTAGAGATATGCGGCACTACACGCATCCAAGGAGTAAGTGAGGATGCGATTAAGCTGAAACTTTTTCCATTTTCTCTGAAAGGAGAGGCTAAAGAGTGGTACACCTCTCTCCCTTCTGAATCTATCACCACCTGGGCAGAACTCGAAAAGGAGTTCTTGAGTCAATATTTTCCACCTTCCAAGACGGTCCAGTGTTTAAATGAAATATTCACTTTCTATCAGAAAGAGAATGAATCCTTCTTCGAATGTTGGAAGAGATTCAAGTCTCTGCTTAGAAAGTGTCCCCACCATGGCTTGCCCATGGAACGGCAAGTCAACACATTCTTCAGTGGATTGACCGAGCTTACCAAAGGCATGGTCAATAGTTCATCGGGTGGGGCATTTATGAAGAAAACGCCTGAATAGGGATGGGCATTGTTTGAAGACATTGCAAAGTATAACTATGCCCCCTCTTATCAAGCAATCCAAGCACCTCCTCTTCCCAAGGTTGAGGAAGTCAATTTGCAAAGTTTGATCGCCATGCCGCAGGCTGCATGGCCACACCTCAAGTTTCCAATCCGTAAATCAAACTTCTTCTTTTCCTCGTAACCCTCGGGTTCAGTATTGCAGCTTCGCTGGCCGGGTCGCCATATGAATGGCGGTGTCAATTAATCCCCTCGCACCTTATCAAGTGAATGCTGTCCATGATTATGGACAGTACAATCAAGTCACATGTCAGAATTGTGACGAGGTGGGGCACACGTCTAAATTCTGTCCTATGAACGGACAGAATGCGGAAGTGAATGCATTCTATGGCCAGAACAATTCAAGGTTCAATCAGTTTCCTGGCCAGAATAATTTCCAAAACCAAGGGTTTAATCCATCTTCAAATTTCAATCCTAATTCGAATTTTAATTCGAATCAGAGTTTCAATAGAAACCCTGGGTTTAATAAGAACCAAAACTCGAATTTTTCCAATCCTACGCAAAAATTCAATCAGAATTGGCCTTCCAATTCAAATTCTCAATTCCAAAGTCGGCCCAGCCAGCCCTATTCTTCAAACTTCCAGAACTCTCAAGGCCCCTCCCAACCTACCAATCTTGAAGCTAAGTTGGAGGAGCAAAGTAGATCAATGAAGAATCTTGAGAGACAAATTGGGCAACTGGCTGAACAGTTAGCTTCTAGACCCCTGCGGCAAATGCCCGGGCACCGAGAAGAATCCGAAGGGTAGTCAAGTTGCTCAAGCCGACTTGAACAAAGGCCCATATCGACCTCGTGCCATCAATTCAATACGGTAAAGAGGAGGCCGGTCATGATGAATCGAGAAGTGGTACTCAAGTTAGTGGTCCTTCCCATCGTGGAAACCACTAGCCCCTCCTCGCCATTGATAAGGCGGGAGGGAAGCCGAGCACCTACACTCCCTCAATCAAGAAGAGAAAACTCGTGTGGCCGAGCCTCGAGAGGTGAAGAAGTTGGAGACCCTCAAGCCGATCCTTGAGAATCCCGAAACAACAAGCGAAAGTCAGGAGGCTGATCCCCTGACTGCAAAGAAATCTGAAAAAAGCTGTTCGTTGGAAGGATCTGGAAGACAAAGCTGTGAGTGCATCCTCAAAGAAAGTCTTTTCCGAGAATGACCTTAAGAGACTTCCATTTCCGCCAAGAAAGAGCAACATTTCCTTGATTGAAGACAAAAAGTACGAAAAGGTGCTGAACCTTTTGAAAAATACTCAGGTGAATCTTCCATTATCAGAAGTCTTGGTTGAAATGCCTAAGTATACAAAATTCATTAAGGATGTTGTGTCTTCGAAAAAGAAATTAGCAGGCATGGAAAGGCAAATTGGTGAGGATTGCTCCATGATTAATTATGAAAACTTACCAATTAAAAGAGGTGACCCTGGCAAGTTCGTACTTACAGTATTGATGGGAGGTCTAGTCTTCCCTAATTCTCTGTGTGATCTAGGTGCATCTATAAGTCTTATGCCAATGTCTGTATGCAAACAGCTCGGTTTACAAAGCCTTCTAGAACCCACTACTATGAATTTACAATTCGCTGATAGATCTTCTAAGAAAGTTTCAGGGATCCTAAAAGACGTTTTGGTTCAGATTGATAGATTTACCTTTCCAGTTGATTGGTATGTTTTAGATATCGAGAAAGATGAAAACGTCCCCCTGATTCTTGGAAGACCTTTCTTATCTACAGCTAGAGCCCTCATCGATTGCGATGGTGGGCAAGTGACTATCCGAGTTGGAGATCAAGAGGTGAGTTACAATGTCTTAAAGTCCATTCAAGTACCCTCTGGCCCTCCAACCGGCTTTTCCATTGATTATACGACGGATGATTTCACCGATTATATGGATAAGCAAGTCATGGTCATGTAGAAAATTTGAATATGAGCGATTGGTTGATAATCTAAATACTCATGGTGTGGTCAATCTAGATCAATTAGCGGTGATTTTAAGGAAGAGTTGTTGGAAGGAGAAGCTTTGGCAGTGGGACCACAGAGTAAACTCAGTGATATTGAGTTGAAAAGTGGAGATCTCAAGTCGAGTTTGGAAGACCCCCCTGCTGATTTGGTTCTGAAGCCGTTGCCCAAACATCTAAAGTATGTGTTTTTACGAGAAGACGACAAGCTTCCATTGATTATATCTGCCAAGCTGTCTCGACTAGAGGAAATGAAGTTAATCAACGTCTTGAAGAAAAATAAAAAAGCCTTTGGATGACAAGTGGGAGATATCAGAGGGATATCTCCGGATATCTGTATGCACAAGATCAAGACAAATAAGGGTGCGAAATGTGTTAGACAGCCCCAGAGGAGGCTCAACCCTCATATGCAAGAAGTTGTTAAAAAGGAAATCATTAAACTTCTGGACATGGGAATCATTTATGCCATCGCGGATAGTGAATGGGTTTCCCGACTCAAGTAGTTCCCAAGAAAGGTGGAATTACGATTGAGAAGAATGAGAAGGAGAGGAAATAGCATTGAGGCTTGTCACTTTGGTTACCGAGTGCATCGATTATAGAAAGCTCAATGAGGTCACAATGAAAGATCACTTTCCTTCCATTCATTGATCGGATGCTTGAGCGTCTGGCGGGGCACGCGCGTTCTCTTGTTTCTGGATGGATATTCGGGATACTTCCAAATACCCATAGATCCAAATGACCAAGAAAAGACCACTTTCACCGCTTCTTATGGTACATTCGCTACAGGTAATGCCATTTGGTCTCTGCAATGCCCTCACCACATTTCAAAGATGTATCTTTGGCTATCTTTGACGGGCTTGTAGAAAAGTGTATGGAGATTTTTATGGACGATTTTTCGGTTTTTGGTCAGTCTTTTGATGATTGCCTTGACAATCTTGATCACGTGTTATCCAGATGTGTGGAAAAGAACTTAGTACTTAATTGGGAAAAATGCCATTTCATGGTAGATGAGGGAATAGTTCTTGGCCACAAAATCTCCGCCAAAGGTATAGAAGTTGACAGGGCAAAAGTAGAAGCTATCGAGAAGATGAGCTACCCTAAGAATGTGCGTGAAGTGAGAGGCTTTCTTGGACATGTCGGTTTTTACAGAAGGTTCATTCAAGACTTCTCCAAGATAGCCAAGCCCCTGTCCACTTTACTAAAGGAAGACGTTGAGTTTAATTTTGATGAGAGCTGCAAGCAAGCGTTTGAGGAGCTCAAGGATCGTTTAATATCTGCTCCAATTCTTATATCGCCTGATTGGAACCTACCGTTTGAGCTTATGTGCGACGCATCAAACTATGATGTTGGTGCTGTACTAGGGCAAAAGGTCAAGGGGAAGTTCCAGCCTATCTATTACGCCAGTCACACATTGAACCCCTCTCAAGTTAACTATACCACTACCGAAAGGAGCTTTTGGCCGTAGTTTTGCTATGGACAAGTTTCGTGAGTTACTTGTTAGGAGCTCAAGTGATTGTGTGGGTGATCACGCCGCTTTATGTTATCGATGACCAAGAAAGAGGCTAAACCGCGCTTACTACGTTGGATATTGACCCTAAAAGAGTTTGACGTTCAAATTAAAGAAAAAAAGGGCAGTGAAAACGTAGTGGCTGATCACGTTTCTAGAATGTTAAGTGAGGAAAGGATGATCCGGATGATATAGATCTTTACTTTCCTCTAGAAAACATTATGTTGATAGACGGTTGTCCTCCTGATGTTCCATGGTATTCTTCCATTGTAAACTACCTTCATGCCCGTTATCTCGATCCAGAGATGTCTTATCAGGAGAAGAAAAAGTTCTTCTCTGATTTGAAATATTTCGTTTGGGATGAACCTTACCTTTTTAAGATATGTAAAGATGGTTTGCATAGAAGATGTGTTCCTGAGTCTGAGCAACGGGATATTATTGAGCAGTGCCACAGTGGACCCAATGGAGGTCACTTTGGTCCGTGGAAAACCGTTGCTAAGATCTTTCAATCCGGTTTCTATTGGCCTACGATCTTTAAAGATACAGAAGTTTTTTGTAAAGCTTGTGATAGGTGCCAAAGAACCGGTACTCTGACAAGGCGTTTTGACATGCCTTTGAAACCCATCCTAGAATGCGAAGTCTTTGATGTGTGGGGTATCGATTTTATGGGACCATTCCCATCATCTTTGTTTGGAAATCTACGCGGGAACGCAGCGGAATTCAAAAATTTATTTCCTATCGACCCAAGATCGACTTCGTTTAAGCAATAAACAAACAAGTAGTAGACGGTGGTTACCTTGGTTGATCTATAAGATCGACGCTTTGACCGTCTAAGGAGAGTAGTTCTGCATAGAGCCGCCCAAGTGTTCGGCCTCTACCGCTAGTCCACACGAACAGCCCGCCGGAATCCCATCATGGATTGCTATTGGAAAACTCCGGTTGCTAGTCCGGCCTTTTTCCCCTCTCTCCAACTCTCTATAGGACGCTCTCTATTTTACACAAGAACTATTAGTTCTTGGAATTATGATATACAAAAGAGCTTGACACCCACCTCTTATTTATAGTGTAGGTGGCGCCATCTTCTAGAGTGGAGAAGAAAACCTTTTCCAATAAAATAAGGAAAATATAATTGATTGATTTATCTCATTTATTATAATATCTCATATCAAATAAATCTAGGATATTGTCAATATCTCATATTGAATATTCCCAAGATATTGTCAATATCTTATATGGACAATATTTATCTTTTATTATATTACCATAAATCAATTTGCACATGTGTATATATCATATATATATTACACAAATAAATCTATTAATATCATATATATATATACACGCATACTTGCATGCATGCAAATCCAATTTGCATTTATGCACACACGCATGTATAGATAATATATCTATATTATTTTAGTTTATTAATATCTAATATTAATAATAGGTAATATCATTAATTAAATTGCACAATCCAAGTGTATCTTATACACATTAAATGTGGCGCCCCTTTGACCAACAAATTGGCTTCCGGAATATTCTTTAATTAATATAATATTATTAATATCTTGTATTTAATTTATTCATAATAAATAAATACCACCATATTAATTTACCACTATAACCTTTATAGTCTCGAGATAAACTTTCCTTATTTGGTTATCAACTATAACCACATTTTAATCCGGCTAGATGTTCATATGTGTGTGACCCGATAGGCTTCCGAATATGTTGGCCGTAGACACAAAGTGCAAATTACGAAAATGCCCTTCATGCCTAACGATCACGGGATAGCGTCTAGCAACACACCGCGACCCCCAATCATCGGAAGAGTCAAATGCAATGACTACTACCTTTCATGTGAAACAGTTACCGTGTAACTTACAATCCTATCGCTGTAATAACATCCATACGGTCGTTAGTCGAGTGTCAAAACATCAACGACCGTATCTTATAATCTGGATATCATGCTCTCTCGAAGTAACTCGTTTACTCCCACTTTGCAAAGATTCACGAGAACAGGACATTCCTTATAAGAAGGCCATTTTGGATATTCGATCCCAATCATAGGATACGCGATTCCCGGACGACCAATCATGTATACTCCGCATGCTTCAGTATCATACCCAATCACTACCGCATGATCGCCCCGTGGCTAGGGGAAACCTCAATAGTGTCAAAGCATGACAATCCACACCGTGATGCCATGAAGACTCCGGTCTTAAGGATAATTACACAACCGTCACATAGTGTGACACTTATCTCGTAAGTGGGTCGATCTAACGTCGCATTCTCTAATACACGTCCACGTCACGGTCCAAGTGTCTCTACACTTCGATAGAGCGAGATCTATCCACGCCTTAAAGACGTAAGACATCTAATACGTGCTAGTCTGCTTTTATACTATCAATGCCCTGTTTAATAGTACATCACCTAAAGACATTTAAGTATCAAACTTATTAAAGTGATTAGAGATCTCATCAACCATAATCGCCTATCATGGTTTCTCTATCACGATTTAACACTAAGGGCGTTATCATATAACAATTCATAATTGGTTCTTTAAAAGAAATGATATATGACAAATGTAAAAGCCATTTAATATATGTATAAACATAAAGAAATAGTAGAAATGATCCGACCCGGTCGGATCCGGTCCAACCCGATTGGGTTTAGGACACTATTTCAACAATCTCCCACTTGGCCTAAAACCAATCACTCGTACACACGAGACCAAGCTGAAACACAAGAATCTCATGCAATACTTGCAACCAGCCCTATCCATAAACGGATCACTATCCGTGGGGACTCAGACTATCTTCACAACATGTTCCAAATGACCAAGTCAAAGGAACCGCCTTAACACACACACGAATCTCTGACGAGACCCTGGTCCTTGCTTCAAGCAATGAATCCACTTACTATATCAACTATATAGAAAAGGTGGAAGAACCGCATAAGGTTCACGAATGAACCTTCTAGATCCATGTACTGCTCCCGCTGCGCCTCTAAGGCACTACTGTGTTTTGGATAAGTTGTAGAGTTTACAGTGACCCATAGGCTAGAACATTTCCACTCTCAACGTATCACTTGATCAAAGTGATTTGCAAACCAGACGATAGCTCCCACTCGCCTTCATAAGACTCGGGATTTACGTGCTCAGTATATCTACGTTTATTTAATTCCAAGTTTCAATAAACTAGAAACTTTCCTTAACTTGTTTAAGGATATCCTCGACATTCACGGATTTACTTTCATACTTGCTCATGACTATTCATGGACTATGAACATCCGGCATTTCCTTATGATGGTTTCTATCGCGAGTGAAGAAACCTTCCATAAGCATCATCTTTCACCTTATCTTTAGGACCAACGTCCTAACACGAGATAGATCTTGCGATCTATGCTAAACTTCTTTTAGCATCACATCTATATAGGTAAACAATAATCTAACAATGATTAAATCTATCACTATAGATTCTTATTTCCAAAAAAGAACCGCCAATCCAAGTGCTTTCGTAAAGATCTTGAATTACCAAACATTAATTGATCGTGACATGGGAGATGATTCATGAGAGAGACATCAATACCTTACTCGAAAATCGTAACACACTCCCACTATCCATCTTGCACATGGGCATATCCTTCTTTTGACTCAATCAAACTCCTTTGATTATCAAACAAAGAAATTGTCTAGAGAAACTTGTTTGAGTCCATAAATGGATCTCATGAGCTTACACATCATGTTATTGTCTATGAACATCGAGCTGTCTGCCCAACGTCTTCAACACTATCATATAGTCATGATACGAAGTTACAACAAGCTTAGTCTGGAATAGAATGGGGCTCACTTGCAACCATAAAGACAATTATAAGGTTTACACCTCATGCCCTTCACCGTCACTATAGCCTTATGGTAATCATATTACTATCCATGTCGACCTTTCAGGACACTCCCTTAGGTAAGACAGACTAGGTTCACAACCTGGTTGTCAATGATGGAATCTAATTCGAGATATTATGGCTCCTAGCCATATCTCTCAATATTGCCTCTCAAACATTCTTTCATAAGTCGTGAGATATTCATTCTTCAAGATGAACATACCGACCTTTTTTTCGTGCTTAAGGTCATCCACAGACTTACAGAACTTTTGTGTGCACTGAGCAGTGTTTTACACCTCATCGCTATGTGGCGTTTGCTCACGTTCCTATGGTTGAATATATCTTTGTGGATCTCAAACTGTTTTGAGATCTGATTCACTCCCACTGTTTCTTTTGGAAGAAACACTTCCTCTAGAAGACAGCATGTTTGGAGACAAACACCTTTTGCTCCGCGGACCAGTAAATAATATCTAGCGTACTTGCTGAGATATTCCACAAAGTTGCATATGTCGTACTAGGCTCCAAGCCTTTCTGACTTTGCTTATGACAACTTCAAATCATCGGTTAAGACAGATTTGACATTATCCTCTTCCATATCTAATATGGAATTTATTCAACCTTTATTCTTTGGAACTCGGTTAAGTATAAGGGCACTATCCCGAAGCGGGTAAGGGATATTTCGCATGGCTTGCGTCACACCTTTATCATATAAAGTGTTATTTCCATTTTGGGAACACAATCTAATTGCGTATCCCAAAGATGGTATCCTTCAAGGGAAGAATCTTATTCCTTTTGCACGACTTAAAACACCCTTCGTATTAATTACTTCAATCCAATTGAAGATTAATTCCTAAGTAGCTCATCAATCTCATATTCGTATTTTAGCTCGAACTTTTCGGGCTTCCGAATTTTCACTTTACTAAGTACACTTGACTATTTCTAAAAATAGTCATAGAGATTAACAAACAATTATTTGTGGCATTAATTGTCATAAGCCAACAAACATCGGTATGTTTAGGCTTTAGACAATTTTCTAGAATTTATAACCTTTTCATAAAAGGGTATTTTAGTCCTCTTTGGCTAAGATCGTTTAACCCACATGATTCATAATCATATGGTTCAACATCATCGAATGACGTTTAATTACACGCTTCTCTTCCGGAGAGACCGTATACAGAACAACCACAAATATCAAGGATAACACCATACAAATATTTAGTTGAGATCTCATCACATATATCAACTATTTAGTGACAACAATCTAGTATGTTAGATTCGGTGACCATCCAATTTTATCGAAATAACATTTATTCTTTACAATTGAATGTGTCTACTAAATCTAACAAATAAGCCGAACTTGTGTCCTTCATAAGAACCGGAACATAATAACATTTATTTAGTTCCCTTATCAGTTTACTAGATCCAGAATATGGTAAGTGTTACAACGTTTGTTTCACCTTCCATTTTTGTATTCAATCTTTCTAATTTAATCACACTCGTAAGATATCATATATCTTAGAGTTGACTTGAACTTAGATTGATTTATCTCAACTTACTTGCCTATAATAGAAACTTCAATAAGTTCTCTATTTAAGCACATGCCCTAACTTTCATTTTAATCCTTCAAGCACTTGTAAATGTTTCTTAGTGTAGTCTTCATAAGACTTAAGAAAGATCACAAGAGCTATGTCTTTGATTTCCTTTCATAAAGAAAATCTAAAGTTTATTAAATAGTTTATTTAACCTTTTAAATCGTATTTAAAACATTAACTATTTAATTAACCTTTAAGCAATGATAGAATTAAGTCGATACTTAAATCTTACAATTTTGAAAACAACCTTTCCAAAATTAGATCTGGTCATTCTTATTCAACGTTTGAATTAATTGTCATCGTATGACAGAATGATCATCTTGGATCGTATCCAATATATGACTAATTCGTTGAAACTAATTTCAAATGATTTAATCATATCATGAGCTTCTGCTTTCATTAATAATTAAAGTCTTGGAGTACTCCATCAAATATGTAGTCTCCTTGTCTCTAACTACTATAACGGGATTGCTCATGTCATTGCTTATTTTAAAAGGATTAAAATTACTTAATCATTCTTGAGAACGTTTCTCAAACAGTCATAATTTGGTTTTACTAATCGAGAAAAACATAAATATAAAAGTTTGCTAAAAACTACAACATAAAAATGAAGATAAAAGAGTGTCGTTGTTCTATACACGCAAAATCAAATATGGTCTTTGGGATTATGATTTTGCTCCCACTAATCAACTACTCCCAATTGACTTTCAAGAATTAAAAATTCTTTAGTGGTGAAATCCTATCTAGTTGACTCGATCCCCGCGTGGGCGATCGACCGGGGTCAATTCGGCGGGTAGGTACTTCTTACCAATCGCGTCTAACGCGACTTCGATGGTTTGACTAGTCAACTCTTTGACAATTCACATCGCCTATGTGATAGTCAACCGTATGTCTCTAAAATCGGCGGTCCTGGCGTGGGCCAATCACCGCAAGATTCTTGAGTCGAGTCGTAACCCAAGTATTCATGAGATCTCATAACGATCATATCTCGATAATGACGATATACCCGTGGTAGGTCAACTCCCGGCGTGGGCGATCAGTTGGATCGAACAAGGGCTCTTCACCGTCACTATAATATTGGGAGACATATTATAACTTCGATTTTTGTTGTGGGAGTAATTTTAAATTAATTCACTTAATTAATTTTGAATTAATTCTCTTAATTAATTTAATTACGGTCTCATCAAATATATCTATCTCTATAGACATACATCCTACACATTTATCTAGATCGTGCCTAGTCATGCATCTATCGTATCATATAAAATAAATACAAGCACAAAATAAATAAATGCGTAAAGTAACCGGTATGATCATGGACTTTTCTAGGTGCGGTTTCGAATACAAACCCAGCGAAACCGCGGGTCACAATCTAAGGGTAGGCTGCAACCGCCAATAGGATCTTTAATGCGCCATTCTCCAATGGGATCTTTATTTTTAAATCTTTCTTTGGTCTCCATCTTACCTGCTCCATTCTTGTTACATTTAATTCTATCTAATAAAATAAATACACCCGCCGCTTGCGGGGAGTCAACGGGAATGGGATAAATGCAGAAAAATAAACTAGAGTCACGTTCTTCATAACGGCCTAGGACAATTTTTAAACCAACGAGAAAAATTAAATCATTCACATCTATCCTATCGGTTGAGTCCATGATCAACCAAGGTCCATATAATCATATTATATCTACTATATCTAATCCATACAATAAAATCTTATGAAAAAGATAAAATTAAAATTTAACTACTTGCGTCTTAATTAATCAATTAACATTTAATCTATTAAATAATTTTATCCAATCAATTAACTAATTAACATTTAATTAATTAAATGATTTTAATCGAAATAAAATTAACGATTAATTTTAAACCGATTTTAATTTTAATTTTAATTAATTAGAACTATTCCAAAATAAATCAAAATTAAAATTATTTCTCTTTTGTTTCTTTCCTTTTGATTCGTAATCAAAGGGATGCACTTTGGTTTCTAAACCAAATTTGGCTTAGCACAGCCACTTTCCAAAATCAAAATTTTGAAGTGGCTTGGCTAAACCTTTACAAATCAAATATTTGAAAGGGCGCTGGCTTATTCCAAATCAAATATTTGGAAAGGCCAAATAATTTTAGTTTAGGCGCAGCCACTTTCCAAAATCAAAATTTTGGAAGTGGCTGCAACTCAGGCTTTTCCCAAAATCAAATATTTGGAAAGGGCTGGCCTATTCCAAACAAAGTTTGGAAAGGCCATTATCATTTAATGTCATGTGGCATCCCAATGGCCAAACTATTTGAACCATTGGTTAGCCACGCATGACACAACTAAACAAAGGAGATTTTAATCACAACTATGAACCATATTGAATCACAAAATACACAAAACAAAAATTTGGAGATCCGCCAACATTGACGGTCAACCATTTGCCGACAACAGTTGCCTCTTTGCCGCCGCCCGCCGCCGGCCCGCCGCGGGTGGTGGTGCCGCCGCCGATCGGCGAGCACCACCCGATCCCTTTTTTTTTTTTTTTTTTTCATGTATCAATTTTGCAAATCAAAAATCTTTCATCTTTTAATTACGTGATTTAAGCGATAAAATTAACTACGCATAATAACATGCTTATTGCTTAAGCTCGAACTGTCTCGATACCACTTTGTTAGGAAATCTCGCGGGAGCAGCGAATTCAAAAATTTATTTCCTATCGACCCAAGATCGACTTCGTTTAAGCAATAAACAAACAAGTAGTAGACGGTGGTTACCTTGGTTGATCTATAAGATCGACGCTTTGACCGTCTGGGAGAGTAGTTCGCATAGAGCCGCCCAGTGTTCGGCCTCTGCCGCTCCACCACACGAGCAAACCACGCTGCAATTCCATCATGGATTGCTATTGGAAAACTCCGGTTGCTAGTCCGGCCTTTTTCCCCTCTCTCCAACTCTCTATAGGACGCTCTCTATTTTACACAAGAACTATTAGCTCTTGGAATTATGATATACAAAAGAGCTTGACACCCACCTCTTATTTATAGTGTAGGTGGCGCCATCTTCTAGAGTGGAGGAGAAGAAAACCTTTTTCCAATAAAATAAGGAAAATATAATTGATTGATTTATCTCATTTATTATAATATCTCATATCAAATAAATCTAGGATATTGTCAATATCTCATATTGAATATTCCCAAGATATTGTCAATATCTTATATGGACAATATTTATCTATTATTATATTACCATAAATCAATTTACACATGTGTATATATCATATATATATTACACAAATAAATCTATTAATATCATATATATATATATACACGCATACTTGCATGCATGCAAATCCAATTTGCATTTATGCACACACGCATGTATAGATAATATATCTATATTATTTTAGTTTATTAATATCTAATATTAATAATAGGTAATATCATTAATTAAATTGCACAATCCAAGTGTATCTTATACACATTAAATGTGGCGCCCCTTTGACCAACAAATTGGCTTCCGGAATATTCTTTAATTAATATAATATTATTAATATCTTGTATTTAATTTATTCATAATAAATAAATACCACCATATTAATTTACCACTATAACCTTTATAGTCTCGAGATAAACTTTCCTTATTTGGTTATCAACTATAACCACATTTTAATCCGGCTAGATGTTCATATGTGTGTGACCCGATAGGCTTCCGAATATGTTGGCCGTAGACACAAAGTGCAAATTACGAAAATGCCCTTCATGCCTAACGATCACGGGATAGCGTCTAGCAACACACCGTGACCCCCAATCATCGGAAGAGTCAAATGCAATGACTACTACCTTTCATGTGAAACAGCTTGATTACCGTGTAACTTACAATCTATCATTTGTAATAACATCCATACGGTCGTTAGTCGAGTGTCAAAACATCAACGACCGTATCTTATAATGCGGATATCATGCTCTCTCAAGTAACTCGTTTACTCCCACTTTGCAAAGATTCACGAGAACAGGACATTCCTTATAAGAAGGCCATTTTGGATATTCGATCCCAATCATAGGATACGCGATTCCCGGACGACCAATCATGTATACTCCGCGTGCTTGATGTCATATACCCAATCACTACCGCATGATCGCCCGTGGCTGAAAACCTCAATAGTGTCAAAGCATGACAATCCACACCGTGATGCCATGAAGACTCGGTCTTAAGGATAATTACACAACCGTCACATAGTGTGACACTTATATACGTGTAAGTGGGTCGATCTAACGTCGCATTCTCTAATACACATCCACGTCTGGTCAAGTGTCTCTACACTTCGATAGGCGAGATCTATCCACGCCTTAAAGACAAAAGACATCTAATACGTGCTAGTCTGTTTATACTATCAATGCCACTGTTTAATAGTACATCGGCTAAAGACATTTAAGTATCAAACTTATTAAAGTGATTAGAGATCTCATCAACCATAATCGCTTTATCATGGTTTCTCTATCACGATTTAACACTAAGGGCGTTATCATATAACAATTCATAATTGGTTCTTTAAAAACGAGATATATGACAACGAAAAGCCATTTAATATATGTATAAACATAAAGAAATAGTAGAAATTATCCGACCGGTCGGATCCGGTCCAACCGATTGGGTTTAGGACACTATTTCAACAATCTCCCACTTGGCCTAAAACCAATCACTCGTTTACACGAGACCAAGCTGAAACACAAGAATCTCATGCAATACTTGCAACCACCCTATCCATAAACGGATCACTATCCGTGGGGACTCGAACTATCTTCACAACATGTTCCAAATGACCAAGTCAAAGGAACCGCCTTAACACACACGAAATCTCTGGCGAGACCACGGTCCTTGCTTCAAGCAATGAATCCACTTACTATATCAACTATATAGAAAAGGTGGAAGAACCGCATAAGGTTCACGAATGAACCTTCAGATCCATGTATCTTTGCTCATTTAGCCTCTCAAGGCACTCTTGTGTTTTGGATAAGTTGTAGAGTTTACTGATGACCCATAGGCTAGAACATTTCCGACTCAACTGTATCACTTGATCAAAGTGATCGCAAACCAGACGATAGCTCCCACTCGCCTTCATAAGACTCGGATTTACGTGCAGATATCTCGTTTATTTAATTCCAAGTTTCAATAAACTAGGAAACTTTCCTTAACTTGTTTAAGGATATCCTCGACATTCACCGGATTTACTTTCATACTTGCTCATGACTATTCATGGACTATGAACATCCGGCATTTCCTTATGATGGTTTCTATCGCAGTAGCGAAGGAAACCTTCCATAAGCATCATCTTTCACCTTATCTTTAGGACCAACGTCCTAACACAGATAGATCTTGCGATCTATGCTAAACTTCTTTTAGCATCACATCTATATAGGTAAACAATAATCTAACAGCAGTTAAATCTATCACTATAGATTCTTATTTCCAAAAATAAGAACTGCCAATCCAAGTGCTTTCGTAAAGATATTGAATTACCAAACATTAATTGACTGTGACATGGGGAGATGATTCATGAGAGAGACATCCAATACCTTACTCAAAATCGTAACACACTCCCACTATCCATCTTGCACATGGGCATATCCTTCTTTTGACTCAATCAAACTCCTTTGATTATCAAACAAAGAAATTGTCTAGAGAAACTTGTTTGAGTCCATAAATGGATCTCATGAGCTTACACATCATGTTATTGTCTATGAACATCGAGTATCTCGCCTAACGTCTTCAACACTATCATATAGTCATGATCACGAAGTTACAACAAGCTTAGTCTCGAATAGAATCGGGCTCATTTGCCGACATAAAGACAATTATAAGGTTTACACCTCATGCCCTTCACCGTCACTATAGCCTTATGGTAATCATATTACTATCCATGTCGACCTTTCGAGGACACTCCTTAGGTAAGACAGGACTAGGTTCACAACCTGGTTGTCACTTGATGGAATCTAATTCAGATATTATGGCTCCTAGCCATATCTCTCAATATTGCCTCTCAAACATTCTTTCATAAGTCGTGAGATATTCATTCTTCAAGATGAACATACCAGCAGCCTTTTCAGGCTTAAGGTCATCCACAGACTTACAGAACTTTTGTGTGCACTGAGCAGTGTTTTACACCTCATCGCTATGTGGCGTTTGCTCACGTTCCTATGGTTGAATATATCTTTGTGGATCTCAAACTGTTTTGAGATCTGATTCACTCCCACTGTTTCTTTTGGAAGAAACACTTCCTCTAGAAGACAGCATGTTTGGAGACAAACACCTTTTGCTCCGTGGACCAGTAAATAATATCTAGCGTACTTGCTGAGATATTCCACAAAGTTGCATATGTCGTACTAGGCTCCAAGCCTTTCTGACTTTGCTTATGACAACTTCAAATCATCGGTTAAGACAGATTTGACATTATCCTCTTCCATATCTAATATGGAATTTATTCAACCTTTATTCTTTGGAACTCGGTTAAGTATAAGGGCCTTATCCCGAAGCGGGTAAGGGATATTCGCATGGCTTGCGTCACACCTTTATCATATAAAGTGTTATTTCCATTTTGGGAACACAATCTAATTGCGTATCCCAAAGATGGTATCCTTCAAGGAAGAATCTTATTCCTTTTGACGACTTAAAACACCCTTGGTATTAATTACTTCAATCCAATTGAAGATTAATTCCTAAGTAGCTCATCAATCTCATATTAAGACTAGCTCGAACTTTTGGGCTTCGAATTTTCACTTTACTAAGTACACTTGACTATTTCTAAAAATAGTCATAGAGATTAACAAACAATTATTTGTGGCATTAATTGTCATAAGCCAACAAACATCGGTATGTTTAGGCTTTAGACAATTTTTCTAGAATTTATAACCTTTTCATAAAAGGGTATTTTAGTCCTCTTTGGCTAAGATGCGTTTAACCCACATGATTCATAATCATATGGTTCAACATCATCAGAATGACGTTTAATTACACGCTTCTCTTCCGGAGAGCGTATCTAGAACAACCACAAATATCAAGGATAACAGCCATACAAATATTTAGTTGAGATCTCATCACATATATCAACTATTTAGTGACAACAATCTAGTATGTTAGATTCAGTGACCATCCAATTTTATCAGAATAACATTTATTCTTTACAATTGAATGTGTCTACTAAATCCTAACAAATAACTGAACTTGTGTCCTTCATAAGAACCGGAACATAATAACATTTATTTAGTTCCACTTATCGATTTACTAGATCCGAATATGGTAAGTGTTACAACGTTTGTTTCACCTTCCATTTTTGTATTCAATCTTTCTAATTTAATCACACTCGTAAGATATCATATATCTTAGAGTTGACTTGAACTTAGATTGATTTATCTCAACTTACTTGCCTATAATAGAAACTTCAATAAGTTCTCTATTTAAGCAAATGCCCTAACTTTCATTTTAATCCTTCAAGCACTTGTAAATGTTTCTTAGTGTAGTCTTCATAAGACTTAAGAAAGATCACAAGAGCTATGTCTTTGATTTCCTTTCATAAAGAAAATCTAAAGTTTATTAAATAGTTTATTTAACCTTTTAAATCGTATTTAAAACATTAACTATTTAATTAACCTTTAAGCAATGATAGAATTAAGTCGATACTTAAATCTTACAATTTTGAAAACAACCTTTCCAAAATTAGATCGGTCATTCTTATTCAACGTTTGAATTAATTGTCATCGTATGACAGAATGATCATCTTGGATCGTATCCAATATATGACTAATTCGTTGAAACTAATTTCAAATGATTTAATCATATCATGAGCTTCTGCTTTCATTAATAATTAAAGTCTTGGAGTACTCCATCAAATATGTAGTCTCCTTGTCTCTAACTACTTATAACGGGATTGCTCATGTCATTGCTTATTTTAAAAGGATTAAAATTACTTAATCATTCTTGAGAACGTTTCTCAAGCAATCATAATTTGGTTTTACTAATCGAGAAAAACATAAATATAAAAGTTTGCTAAAAAACTACAACATAAAAATGAAGATAAAAGAGTGTGGATTGTCTATACACGCAAAATCAAATATGGTCTTTGGGATTATGATTTTGCTCCCACTAATCAACTACTCCCAATTGACTTTCAAGAATTAAAAATTCTTTAGTGGTTTGAAATCCTATCTAGTTGACTCGATCCCGGCGTGGGCGATCGACCGGGTCAATTCGGCGGGTAGGTACTTACTTACCAATCGCGTCTAACGCGACTTCCGAGTGGTTTGACTAGTCAACTCTTTGACAATTCACATCGTCATGTGATAGTCAACCGTATGTCTCTAAAATCGAGGCGGTCCCGGCGTGGGCCAATCACCGCAAGATTCTTAGTCGAGTCGTAACCCAAGTATTCATGAGATCTCATAACGATCATATCTCGATAATGACGATATACCCGTGGTAGGTCAACTCCCGACGTGGGCGATCAGTTGGATCCGAACAAGGGCTCTTCACACGTCACTATAATATTGGGAGACATATTATAACTCGATTTTTGTTGTGGGAGTAATTTTAAATTAATTCACTTAATTAATTTTGAATTAATTCTCTTAATTAATTTAATTACGGTCTCATCAAATATATCTATCTCTATAGACATACATCCTACACATTTATCTAGATCGTGCCTAGTCATGCATCTATCGTATCATATAAAATAAATACAAGCACAAAATAAATAAATGCGTAAAGTAACCGGTATGATCATGGACTTTTCTAGAGTGCGGTTTGAATACAAGCCCACGAAACAGCGGGTCACAATCTAAGGGTAGCTGCAACCGCCAATAGGATCTTTAATGCGCCATTCTCCAATGGGATCTTTATTTTTAAATCTTTCTTTGGTCTCCATCTTACGCTCCATTCTTGTTACATTTAATTCTATCTAATAAAATAAATACACCCGCTTTGCACAGAGAGTCAACGGAATGGGATAAATGCGAAAAAATAAACTAGGTCACGTTCTTCATAACGGCCTAGGACAATTTTAAAACCAACGAAAAAATTAAATCATTCACATCTATCACTATCGGTCGAGTCACTGATCAACCAGGGTCCATATAATCATATTATATCTACTATATCTAATCCATACAATAAAATCTTATGAAAAAGATAAAATTAAAATTTAACTACTTGCGTCTTAATTAATCAATTAACATTTAATCTATTAAATAATTTTATCCAATCAATTAACTAATTAACATTTAATTAATTAAATGATTTTAATCGAAATAAAATTAACGATTAATTTTAAACCGATTTTAATTTTAATTTTAATTAATTAGAACTATTCCAAAATAAATCAAAATTAAAATTATTTCTCTTTTGTTTCTTTCCTTTTGATTCGTAATCGAAAGGGATGCACTTAGTTTCTAAACCAAATTTGGCTTAAACCCACTTTCCAAAATCAAAATTTTGGAAGTGGCTTGAGCTAAAGCCTTTACAAATCAAATATTTGAAAGGGCTTGAGCTTATTCCAAATCAAATATTTGGAAAGGCCAAATAATTTTAGTTTAGGCACAGCCACTTTCCAAAATCAAATTTTTGGAAGTGGCTGGCTCTAAGCCTTTCCCAAATCAAATATTTGGAAAGGGCTGAGCTATTCCAAACAAAGTTTGGAAAGGCCATTATCATTTAATGTCATGTGGCATCCCGATGGCCAAACTATTTGAACCATTTAGTTAGCCACATGACACAACTAAAACAAAGGAGATTTTAATCACAACTATGAACCATATTGAATCACAAAATACACAAAACAAAAATTTGGAGATCCGCCAACATTGACCGGTCAACCGCGCCGGCAACGAGTTGCCTCTTTGCCGCCGCCGCCGCCGCCACCGCCGCCCGGTGGTGGTGCCGCCCTTGATCGGCCGAGCACCCCCGATCCCCATTTTTTTTTTTTTTTTCATGTATCAATTTTGCAAATCAAAAATCTTTCATCTTTTAATTACGTGATTTAAAGCGATAAAATTAACTACGCATAATAACATGCTTATTGCTTAAGCTCGAACACATCTCGATACCACTTTGTTAGGAAATCTACGCGGGAGCAGCGAATTCAAAAATTTATTTCTATCGACCCAAGATCGACTTCGTTTAAGCAATAAACAAACAAGTAGTAGACGGTGGTTACCTTGGTTGATCTATAAGATCGACGCTTTGACCGTCTAAGAGAGTAGTTCTGCATAGAGCCGCCCAGTGTTAGGCCTCTGCCGCTAGTCCACACTGAACAGCCCGCGAGAATTCCATCATGGATTGCTATTGGAAAACTCCGGTTGCTAGTCCGGCCTTTTCCCTCTCTCCAACTCTCTATAGGGCGCTCTATTTTTTACACAAGAACTATTAGCTCTTGGAATTATGATATACAAAAGAGCTTGACACCCACCTCTTATTTATAGTGTAGGTGGCGCCATCTTCTAGAGTGGAGGAGAAGAAAACCTTTTTCCAATAAAATAAGGAAAATATAATTGATTGATTTATCTCATTTATTATAATATCTCATATCAAATAAATCTAGGATATTGTCAATATCTCATATTGAATATTCCCAAGATATTGTCAATATCTTATATGGACAATATTTATCTATTATTATATTACCATAAATCAATTTACACATGTGTATATATCATATATATATTACACAAATAAATCTATTAATATCATATATATATATATACATATTTTACTTGCATGCATGCAAATCAATTTGCATTTATGCACACACTACGCATGTATAGATAATATATCTATATTATTTTAGTTTATTAATATCTAATATTAATAATAGGTAATATCATTAATTAAATTGCACAATCCAAGTGTATCTTATACACATTAAATGTATTTCCCACTTTGACCAACAAATTGGCTTCCGGAATATTCTTTAATTAATATAATATTATTAATATCTTGTATTTAATTTATTCATAATAAATAAATACCACCATATTAATTTACCACTATAACCTTTATAGTCTCGAGATAAACTTTCCTTATTTGGTTATCAACTATAACCACATTTTAATCCGGCTAGATGTTCATATGTGTGTGACCCGATAGGCTTCCGAATATGTTGGCCGTAGACACAAAGTGCAAATTACGAAAATGCCCTTCATGCCTAACGATCACGGGATAGCGTCTAGCAACACACCGTGACCCCCAATCATCGGAAGAGTCAAATGCAATGACTACTACCTTTCATGTGAAAGCGATTACCGTGTAACTTACAATCTATCATTTGTAATAACATCCATACGGTCGTTAGTCGAGTGTCAAAACATCAACGACCGTATCTTATAATCTGGATATCATGCTCTCTCGAAACTTTCGTTTACTCCCACTTTGCAAAGATTCACGAGAACAGGACATTCCTTATAAGAAGGCCATTTTGGATATTCGATCCCAATCATAGATCACGCGATTCCCGGACGACCAATCATGTATACTCCGCGTGCTTGATGTCATACCCAATCACTACCGCATGATCGCCCGTGGCTGGGGGAACCTCAATAGTGTCAAAGCATGACAATCCACACCGTGATGCCATGAAGACTCGGTCTTAAGGATAATTACACAACCGTCACATAGTGTGACACTTATCCGTGTAAGTGGGTCGATCCCAACGTCGCGCATTCTCTAATACCGTCCACGTCACGGTCCAAGTGTCTCTACACTTCGATAGACGAGATCTATCCACCTTACTTAAAGGCGAAGACATCTAATACGTGCTAGTCTGTTTATACTATCAATGCCTGTTTAATAGTACATCGACTAAAGACATTTAAGTATCAAACTTATTAAAGTGATTAGAGATCTCATCAACCATAATCGCCTATCATGGTTTCTCTATCACGATTTAACACTAAGGACGTTATCATATAACAATTCATAATTGGTTCTTTAAAAGAACGATATATATGACAACGAAAAAGCCATTTAATATATGTATAAACATAAAGAAATAGTAGAAATGATCCGACCGGTCGGATCCGGTCCAACCGATTGGGTTTAGGACACTATTTCAACAATCTCCCACTTGGCCTAAAACCAATCACTCGTACACACGAGACCAAGGTGAAACACAAGAATCTCATGCAATACTTGCAACCACCCTATCCATAAGCGGATCACTATCCGTGGGGACTCGAGACTATCTTCACAACATGTTCCAAATGACCAAGTCAAAGGAACCGCCTTAACACACACACGAATCTCTGACGAGACCACGGTCCTTGCTTGAAGCAATGAATCCACTTACTATATCAACTATATAGAAAGGTGGAAGAACCGCATAAGGTTCACGAATGAACCTTCTAGATCCATGTCTTTGCTCCCGCTTAGCCTCTGAAGGCACTTTCTTTGTGTTTTGGATAAGTTGTAGAGTTTACTGATGACCCATAGGCTAGAACATTTCCACTCAACTTATCACTTGATCAAAGTGATTGCAAACCAGACGATAGCTCCCACTCGCCTTCATAAGACTCAGGATTTACGTCTGTATATCTACGTTTATTTAATTCCAAGTTTCAATAAACTAGGAAACTTTCCTTAACTTGTTTAAGGATATCCTCGACATTCACCGGATTTACTTTCATACTTGCTCATGACTATTCATGGACTATGAACATCCGGCATTTCCTTATGATGGTTTCTATCGCAGTAGCGAAGGAAACCTTCCATAAGCATCATCTTTCACCTTATCTTTAGGACCAACGTCCTAACACAGATAGATCTTGCGATCTATGCTAAACTTCTTTTAGCATCACATCTATATAGGTAAACAATAATCTAACAGCAGTTAAATCTATCACTATAGATTCTTATTTCCAAAAATAAGAACTGCCAATCCAAGTGCTTTCGTAAAGATATTGAATTACCAAACATTAATTGACTGTGACA
This sequence comes from Gentiana macrophylla, assembly GCA_026214975.1. Lineage (NCBI taxonomy): Eukaryota > Viridiplantae > Streptophyta > Magnoliopsida > Gentianales > Gentianaceae > Gentiana > Gentiana macrophylla. The sequence continues at coordinate 36,131,810 of CM047805.1, forward strand.
TGGGGAGATGATTCATGAGAGAGACATCCAATACCTTACTCGAAAATCGTAACACACTCCCACTATCCATCTTGCACATGGGCATATCCTTCTTTTGACTCAATCAAACTCCTTTGATTATCAAACAAAGAAATTGTCTAGAGAAACTTGTTTGAGTCCATAAATGGATCTCATGAGCTTACACATCATGTTATTGTCTATGAACATCGAGCTGTCTGCCCAACGTCTTCAACACTATCATATAGTCATGATACGAAGTTACAACAAGCTTAGTCTGAATAGAACTGGGCTCAGCTGCCAGCATAAAGACAATTATAAGGTTTACACCTCATGCCCTTCAAATTACACTATAGCCTTATGGTAATCATATTACTATCCATGTCGACCTTTTCCGGGGACACTCCCTTAGGTAAGGCAGACTAGGTTCACAACTTTGGTTGTCACCGATGGAATCTAATTCGAGATATTATGGCTCCTAGCCATATCTCTCAATATTGCCTCTCAAACATTCTTTCATAAGTCGTGAGATATTCATTCTTCAAGATGAACATACCAGTGACCTTTTCGTGCTTAAGGTCATCCACAGACTTACAGAACTTTTGTGTGCACTTTGGCGATGTTTTACACCTCATCGCTATGTGGCGTTTGCTCACGTTCCTATGGTTGAATATATCTTTGTGGATCTCAAAGCTGTTTTGAGATCGATTCACTCCCATTGTTTCTTTTGGAAGAAACACTTCCTCTAGAAAACAAAGACATGTTTGGAGACAAACACCTTTTGCTCCAGCGACCATTAAATAATATCTAGCGTACTTGTGAGATATTCCACAAAGTTGCATATGTCGTACTAGGCTCCAAGCCTTTACGACTTTGCTTATGACAACTTCAAATCATCGGTTAAGGCAGATTTGACATTATCCTCTTCCATATCTAATATGGAATTTATTCAACCTTTATTCTTTGGAACTCGGTTAAGTATAAGCACTATCCCGAAGCGGGTAAGGGATATTTAGCATGGCTTGCGTCACACCTTTATCATATAAAGTGTTATTTCCATTTTGGGAACACAATCTAATTGCGTATCCCAAAGATGGTATCATTCAAGGAAGAATCTTATTCCTTTTGCATTTACTTAAAACACCCTTGAGTATTAATTACTTCAATCCAATTGAAGATTAATTCCTAAGTAGCTCATCAATCTCATATTCGTACTAGCTCGAACTTTTCGGGCTTCGAATTTTCACTTTACTAAGTACACTTGACTATTTCTAAAAATAGTCATAGAGATTAACAAACAATTATTTGTGGCATTAATTGTCATAAGCCAACAAACATCGGTATGTTTAGGCTTTAGACAATTTTTCTAGAATTTATAACCTTTTCATAAAAGGGTATTTTAGTCCTCTTTGGCTAAGATCGTTTAACCCACATGATTCATAATCATATGGTTCAACATCATCGAATGACGTTTAATTACACGCTTCTCTTCCGGAGAGACGTATCTAGAACAACCACAAATATCAAGGATAACGACCATACAAATATTTAGTTGAGATCTCATCACATATATCAACTATTTAGTGACAACAATCTAGTATGTTAGATTCGGTGACCATCCAATTTTATCGAAATAACATTTATTCTTTACAATTGAATGTGTCTACTAAATCTAACAAATAAGCGAACTTGTGTCCTTCATAAGAACCGGAACATAATAACATTTATTTAGTTCCCTTATCAGTTTACTAGATCCAGGCATCCTAGATATCCCTTATTATATTATGACTCTCTTTTATGTTATTTCTTTTCTTTGATTTATTTGTTCCGTTTAAGTCTAATTAGGGTAATTGTGGACTCTGCCTTGTCGGTTGATTCGATTTCACCTTATCCTTCTCTTTATCTATATTTTGCCATGTTATATTCCCCCTTTGTTCCCCGAGATCTTGTCTTGTTTTTCAAGTGTGCGAGGTATTTGCGATAGCAATTGTGAGCTTCGAGATGATATCGGTTTTCCGTGGATGGTCCACGATCTCTCATCGATTTCCTCAGGCATTCCTGGATCTGATGACGATCACTTCCAGACTTGCCACCTTCGAATTACAATAAGCTAAGTTCTTTATCTTTTTTTTTTATTCTGCACAACATGAGGACATGTTGTAGTTTAAGTGTGGGGGAGGGGAATGATTTGATATGTATCTATACATTTGCTTACATTCGTTATGTTTCTATGCAAAATGAGCTAGAATTTTCAAAAAATTTCGACATTTTGTTTTTGTTTTGTCCCAAGTAAGCAATGCATGATCTTTGTTCGTTTCTTTTATAGTCATTGATGCTATATACTGTATGTTCAATAAGTTAGTTGTTTCACCCGATATTTATTTTTCACGAGCCATAGTAAACGATGAGCTAATTTATAAAGTTATACCCCTTTTTGATTAGTGATTTTTTATTATCTTATAAGTCATGTGCTTAGTGCTACGTATATATCTTGAGATTTATGATAGTTTGTATTTAGATCCGAAGTATGATACATTGTGAATATCTAAGGTTTGAATGTGATAAGTAACACGTAACTTAATGTCAAATGAAAAAGTTGAATTAAAGTGAATTAATTGGGTGTGTCGGAAGCTAGTCAATGATTTGAGTGCGATAGGGTATACCACGTATGTCCTATACCACTATGATGACTAAAACCTCACGACAGTCAGAAAAAGCTGCCTTATGATTTGAGTAAGGTAGGGTATATCTCGAATATCCTATTCTGCTATGACAGGGCAAGAGCTCATTCTGATGTGTGTTTAAAAGTGAAATAGTTGAATCAACTCATATAAGAATTGTTATGAAATGAATAAAAGACTAAGTTATCATCTATCTTATCCCCAGTATAAACTGATAGATATGCTGTAGGGATTATCCTCTGAGTATTTCAGAAAGGCCCTAGATATATTCGATCATCCTTTTCGGGATATATCACGTTTTGTAGGGTGCATCTTATGAGTGTCATTTATCGCTAGTTTGAAGGGTATTATTAGCTAGTTTTGCTTTGAAATTTTCAAGTTTGGACTTAGTTGAAGTTTGTTATGGCTTTGCACACACACGGGGTGAACCTCTAAGTTATTGAATATGTGTTATATGTCTTTGAGATGTCTATCTTTTCTCGAGCCTTTATCTTGTTTTGTTTTGCTCGGGACGAGCAAAAGATAAGTGTGGGGGAGTTGTTAAGGGTGATTTTATATGATTTATATCGTTATATTTTGTAATAATTTCCCTCATATTTGTATAATTTGCATAGAAAATGAGCGTTTAACTGGTTTATTGCGCAAATGATATTTTAAAAGAGTTAATAGCAAAATAGGTTGATTTATGTGTTTTAATTATGATTTTATGATCATTTGAGCGTTATTACATTTTGCGATGTTTTTATGTGTTATAGATACATGTTTGAGGCTCAAAAGATGCTCAAGAGTTGATTAAGTTCGAGGTAATTGAAGATAAAAGAGATAATGAAGGAATGAGATAGAGAAAAAGAGATAAAGTTCAAGAAATCAAGATTAAATTCGATCCTGAACTGGCGTCCAGGAAGTTGAACTGGCGTCCATAGTGGACGAGCGTCTGCTAAAGTGAACGAGCGTCCAGGAATGGGAAGTTGATTCAAGAAGTTTGGACGCAGAGTGGGCTCGCGGCGACGGGCGTCTGGTCATGACTCGGCCCGACTCGAAGAAGATTACACAAGCTGGACGGGCGTTCACCCTTTCCAGACGGGCGTCCATCGGCCGACTTTGCTGAAACCGACTTAGGAATCTATAAATAGCGGCGATTTTCTCACACAATATCATACATATTCGAACCCTGAACCCTAGGGGAGGCCAAGCTGCGTTTTTCTTTAGTTTTCATTCAGTTTTTACTTAAATACTCTTATGCACTTTTACTCTAAACAATTCGATCTTCGAAGAGGATGCTAAGAGGCTAGGCCTCCATTGAACAAGCGTTGTGAAGCCGTCCGATTCAAAAATTCAGTCTCTTTTCGTGGTTATTTTGTGAGTATCTACTACAAGTTGTTTCTTTTATCATGCTTCATAATGTTTATTGCAAAATTTATATCGAAAGATGTTTGCTTTGTTGATCGTTTAATTGATGAAAATCAAGTTAGACTTTAGATCACCATGATAAAGAATAGATATTTGATCTAATTAACGAGAGTTATTAGGTTAGATTTCTAGGTTAGAAATTGAGAGATTTCACACCTTGATTTGAGAGCGTTAATCTTTTGATCGAAAGATAGAGATTAATAGACGAAATTGCCTAAGAAATTAGGGTTCATACCTTTGAATAGGTGAATCACAACTTGATTAGTAATCACGAAGTAACTTGAATTGAAATTGAATGTTGATAGGACAGGTGGATCAATTGCTTGTTCGCTTCGTAAATTATTGATTAAAATCCCTTGAAATTGAATTACTTAGCTTAGTTAGTTTTTTCTATTGCATCTTAGATTTAGTTTAGTTTAAATTGGTTCGAAACATATCCTTCCTGGCTTTAGATCATATCTTCCGTCCAGTTTTACGTTTTAGTTAAATCTGTCTTTTCAGTTTCGTTTAGTTTTATCCACTGTTTAGTTTAGTAATCGTGACATAGGTTAGTTAGTTAAACAAAAGCTAGGGTCAGCAATTGCCAGTTCCCCGTAAGATCGACCCGGTATCAACCTCTTTACTACGATCCTTATACTTGAGGTTAACCGGATTATTACTTGTTTTGTGTTAATAAATTCCGTGACAACCACTGAAGCTTTACAAGAGGTGGTTGGATGTACATCTTCTAGAGAAATTTGGTTAACACTTGAGACCTTGTTTAACAGTCAGGCAGAAGCTAGAATGTTGGAGTACAAGAGTGCCTTAACCAGAGCCACCAAAGGGTCAAAATCTATAGCAGATTATTTGGCACATATGAAGTCATATTCAGACAACTTAGCTGCTGCTGGATATCCTATATCCAAATCTAAGCTAATCCAGGCTACACTTGGTGGACTTGATAAGGAGTGAAGCAGCAATTGTGAATTTGACAGCTAGAGTGGGGTCTATGAATTGGCAAGAAGTTCAATCCCAACTTCTTGTTCATGAAAGGCTTCTAGCTAGGTTTAATGGTGGTATTAGCAGTGACAATCATGGAGGACCAGTTGCAAATTATGCCAGCAATAGCAATCCTAGGTCTAATTACCCTCCAAGACCTAGAAACTCTTCCAACAACAGCAATAGAGGCAGGGGTAGTCGAAATAACAGAGGCAGAGGTGGAGGAAGGAACTCCAATAACATCAACTCCTCCAACAGACCTGTGTGCCAATTGTGTGGCAAGAGTGGGCACATAGTTACTTTATGCTGGCACAGATTTGAGCAGGATTTTGTTCCTCCCAACTCCAACAGCTCTTCCAAATAGGCTATGGTTGCTACTCCACAGAGCATTCATGATGGAGCATGGTATCTAGACAGTAGGGCAACTAATCACATAACTTCTAATATTAATAATCGCACATCACTTGGAGATTACACTGGTTGATAACTTAACAAATTGGGAAATGGTGAGCGACTTTCTATCCAACATGTTGGTTCTTGTTTTCTTCCTACACATAACATGTTAGTAATATCATCCGCAACGGAAGCGATTTAAGGATCTAGATCTATAAATTACACGTAATAAAATAACTAGATGTACATCTATAAGGGGGTTGTAGAACATACCTCTTGGATCTCAAAATCCAAGTAGAAGAACCGCAATATGAAGAATAAAAGATGGTGTGAAGAGCACCACGATCTTCTGCACGTGTGATCCAAGCAACTCCCGGTGGAAGGAAATTCTCGTCTCGAATCCTTCCGATATGCTACCCGGAAAAATCTCCAAGATTTTTCCCCTCTCCCCTTGGCCTAAAATTTCCTTCTCTTCTCTAAGAGGTGAAGTCGAAAATTATATGTGTTGTATGAGTTGGGAGAACTCTCTTTATAAAGGAGAGTAATCCTTGTCCTCCAAGGATTTTTTTTTGCAAATAAATAAATCCAATAAATAAAAGATAATGCCATAATATTCTAGAACAAATCTAGAATAATATTTATCTTTATTTCTTACCATAAATATTTATCCAATAAATATTTTGTGCACATGTCTTATTAAATCACAAGAAAACAATTTCTTGTTTCCCAAAACTTGCTCTTGGCCGAATTTTATTTATTGACATAGTCAATATATGATTTTCGGCCACAACACTAATTTGCCAAGATTATGAAAAATGTCTTTTTCACATATTTAATTATTTAGCCCAACTAATTTAATAGTTCACTAAACAATTAATTCACATATCGTTTTAATTAAATTCTAATTAGAACTAAATTAATATTATTAGGATTCGACGTCCGAGAATAGCTATGCTATATTTGGAGGCACATCGGGGACCATGGACTAATAATCAGCGGCTCCGATAAATCAAATAAATAATTATCTTACGAACAGAATAATTATATTCGATAAATCAATCACAGGAATATGCCACCATAATCCTGTGACTGCACTCCTCCGATTATGAGATTATATTTATCTCCTCACGAGAATGATAATAAGCGTCCATTGATATAATCATTACATATGGATTAATCCTCCAAAGACTGTTCATTCTAAATCGGGAAGTTACCGTTAACCCTTTTTAAAACCTCTTATCCTTATTTACCATTAACCCCCTAGTGATAAATTAATTCATACAACTCACTGGTAGCTAATCAGTGTAATATGAACTCCATGGATCGATCAGTTTCTAGGATTAACAAATAAGGGAATCGTCTATCTACTTCCGAAATGGAAGGAATGGATTACAGATCTGTGATAACACGGACTACTCACTCAATCCAAAGACAATGCCAAGATGGGGTAATTCGGATCACAGACTCGATGTAATCCTTAACCGTCAAAGTCAAACCTCATAATCGATTCAAGCGGTTGATCGTGATCACCTCGAGATTAAGATATATCCATAAATATGATCATCGATTGATTCGATAAGACTTCTCGATTACGGAATTATATCGTGAACTCTAATCAAATCGGTCCAACCCTATATGATATATTTATCATAGATAAATGCCCCACTAGGTTCTCTTAACCAAAAGTCCGGATAAGACAATCACACCTATTGTGTTCTGAGCGCATTAATAGGAGAGACCCGATACTCTCGATTAACTTCACTATGGGCTAATTGTATTTTAAGTACATCTTCACTAACTCAATCCTCCCGTGTATATCCCATACACCGAGTTAAGTGATTACATAAACGATATACTTTTGGGTTTTCTGTAGTGTAAATACTATTGTCACATCGGTGAATATGAGAATAATAAATATGAATAATAATATCATTTCATTTATTAAATAAAACAATTACAAAATTGTCTTTCGGGCATCACACCTAACAATCTCCCACTTGCACGAAAGCATGTGATTAATTGTTTTAGAGCACACCCTATTATTTAAACTACAACAAACTACATAACAATCATTCCTCACACCTTAAAAACTTTTTACATGTCCCTAATATGACAAAAAATCTTGTGAGTGTCTCTCAACTTACTAGTGATTATCCTATTATCATAGAATTTGAGAATCATTGTTGTTATGTTAAGGACAAGGAAACCAAGACCCTGCTGCAAATAGGAGTTCTTAGAAATGCTCTGTATCAGATTCCTGTCATTCAAAGATCCAGTCAACAAAGCTCCCTTCAATCCAAGAAGCAGCCAGAATCCAATAAAACTCTCTGTAATGCTTTTGTTTGTTCAACTGTTTTAGACAAAAATCTTGATGTTTGGCATAAGAGGCTTGGTCATCCCTCTAAGTCTGTGTTGAAAACCATTTTGAACCCTTGTAATGTCAATCTTGTGGATGATTTATCTTTCTGTGAGGCATGTCAGTTTGGGAAGTTGCATGATTTACCTTATCCTAAGTCTACTTTTCATGCTAATTTTGTGCTAGATATTATATACACTGACCTATGGGGTCCAGCACCTGTCACTTCCACTTTAGGCTATCAATACTATATTCACTTTGTTGATGATCACTCTAGATATACCTGGATATTCCCTCTGAAACACAAATCTGATGCCTTGTCTACTTTCATTGCTTTTAAGAAACTTGAAAGAACATGGGATTGCCTTTAGACACCCTTGCCCCCATTCTCATGGTCAACATGGTAGGACAGAAAGGAAACATAGGCACATTGTAGAGATGGGTCTGACTCTCCTTGCTCAGTCTTTCATGCCACTTAGATTTTGGTGGCATAGTTTTGATCAGGCTGTTCAGATCATATATGATCTTCCCACACCTGTTCTAAACAACAAGTCACCCACTCAAATTCTCCTACAAACCAAGCCTGACTACACTAGATATAAGGTGTTTGGTTGTGCACCGCTATCCAAATCTCGGACCACTATAATACCATAAGTTTAGTTATCATTCCACTAAGTGTGTGAACCTAGGGTTGAGCACTCAACACAAAGGTTATAAGTGTCTTGATCAATCTGGAAGGATCTACATTAGTAGGGATGTGGTATTTAATGAACATGAATATCCCTTCAAAACTGGATTTTCTCAAGGCCCCAATAGAGCTATTCTTGTTGATCCTAATCTTGTTAGTACATATCCTCTGTCTCTAAATATGCCTATTTCTGATCCTAATCCTCCTAAGGATCACATCCATACTCCTTCTGGAACCTCTAATAAGGATCCTTGTCAAGATATGTGACAGACGCCTAACCTATCCCTGAGAACGGCGCCGAAATCGTGAGACGTTTCTGGGTTAAACGATTCTAACCGCGCAAAGTATACCGGGTCAAATTGTAGTGCTAGTATGGTGAATCGTAGTATCGTATCCACAGGAACTTGGTAATTTCTTTTACGTGTGGTTAAACACCAAAGAAAGTCATTATTGACTCGATCTAAATCGTAATTTTATAACACGATCACTACTATTCTAGTCAACATAAAATAAATACGTAATTTAAAAGTTATTCTAATATAATATATATAGATATAAATATATATATAGATGTACATAAATTGCAAAGTATATATATAGATATAAATATATAGATACCAATATATTAAATGATATTTTAGAAATCACCAAAACTTATATAATTGGTTTATACGATCTTTTCGATTAATTGAAATGTGTTCGATCTCTCCTTTTATTTTAGGTCCAATTGAGTAAGTGAAACGGTGCACTCCTGAGGTAAACAATTCCTCCTCACACGAAATGCATGAAATTGTCATATGTCCATTGCATCAGTCCAAGGTCCACAACTGTTACGGTAAACGAATTAATCTGAACAGGTCCCGAGTACAAATCTACCTTTAGATAAAAAGGAGTCATTCCGTTCGTCAAACGGTCAATTTTATTTTAAAGGCTCCGGTTGTCAAGGCCGGACGATTTAACTTTCCGGTTTAAGTTTCAATTAAACTGATGATTTAACATTATTACGATCTCGAGTACAAATTATAATAAAATTCATTTCTCCCAAAACAAATTTACCCCCGGGTAGGAAATTGGATTCCGTTATCACGTTGTTTACACGGCCAATTTTACCTCCGGTTTTTCTATCTTTTATTTCATATCCTCGACATGGCGTCAATTCATAATTAGATTATGAATTCCTCAGATCTATTAAATATGTCAATACGAATACGATCAAAATAGAAAAAGATTCAATTAACTCAATTTTAGTCATTTTAACTTAACAACATTTCTTTAACGAAAAGATCGAAATAAAACCGATTACATAGTTTTGGCCAGTATTATATTTAGCCTAAAAACATTATAACAACGAAAAATATAAAAACAAACATAAATACTTAAGAAAAGTTACCCGAATACGGCAAGCTTGATTCGTAAATCGTATCTTCCGGACATTACAACTTCTTTAGCAAAACCGACTTCCGAGATTTTCCCGAGCATTACAACGACACTAAAACTACATTATTACGGCGTAAGGCCTTATTTACAACTACTACTAAAAATTAAAAAGAAAAGAGAAGAGAGGAGAATATATATATGATATTGTGTATATATATTGGTACACTCCCATCGATTGCAAATGCTGCTCTTTATATAGGCAAAGGTCTCAAGGCCGGACTGGTCCGGTATTAGGCCGGCTCGGTCCGACTAATGATGATCCCCACTAACTTGATCATTCCAAAGATGTGCGTTGGAGATATTTATTTTTATATATAATTATTAAACTTCTAAAATTCATATCTCGAGTTCTGGACCTCCAAAAATTGCAAACGAAATGCCAAAATTAAGATCTCGAGAAACTCTACAACTTTCATGAAGGACTCTTCTCCAGATAACGCTTTCTTGATAACCTCGTGTTCCTCCGAAGCTTTTACGGGATTTTTATTAATCCAAATCGATTAGCCACTTGATCACTGTTTAAGTTGTAGACCTCCAATCTTCATATTTTAAATTGCATTGGAAAACTCTCGGAAAAATCTACAACTTTCGTGAAGAACACTTTTTCTGAAAATATCATTTTGATGAGCCATTCGTTTGTCGAAGAAATTTCTCTATTATTACTTATCCAGATTGGTTGGCCACTTATCCACTTAAGCTTTTCAATTGACCATTTAAACTTGTGGCACTCTCTAAATCATTCCGAGATATGATTAACTTCAATATGTCGATTCTCGGGTCTTGGTTTATAAATCGCAATAAAATACCACAAATACCCACGTAAATCTGACACGACACTCCGATTTACTAAAATCGGTACAAAATTACAACTTTTTATTATTATTATTACTAAATACTCTAAATTATAAAGATTAACATTTTATATCATAATTTCATATATTTTATATAGAATTCGTTGATAAAACATAATAATATAACGTATATTTAATCATATAAAAATAATACATCAAATTACTCCCCACTTAGCTTTTGATCGTCCTCGAGCAAAAATAAGCGGTAATAAAAGATAGTATAATTTTTCAGATTATAATTTATATTGTCAATATTATAAATATATTATCTATCTTAATTTAAAATCTTAAGAAGACAGAAATAGTATATAACTAAAATAACTTAAACATTAAATATTATTTAGATAAAATTATATATGTAATACTTAAGAAGTATAAATAAAATTTCAGAATTATTTTTAATCGCAACTATTATGAAATTCTGGAATCGGAAACCTCGGTAAAGTAGTTGACAAAAATGGCTTATTAAGTTCAAGATGTTGTTTAATCGGAAAAAAGGAAATCAAAAAGAGAAAGAGGCAAGTCGTACGTACCTACATCTTTATTTTTTTTTTGAAAAAAAACATAATCTCGATTTAATAGCATCTTTTTTTTTTTTTTTTTTTTTTTTTTTTTAAGAACTTAAAAGCGTGAGTGTGTGTAGAAAATCAAACTTACAGGCATTGCTTCATCAAGATTGATCGGAGTACTACTCTTTCGATCGAAAATTACAAGTCCGGTTTCCTTAAACTTGTAATAATTCACGAGATCTTATGATTCAACTTTTCCTCTTTCATTTTATCTTGTGCCTCATTCCCAAAGAATAGGACATTTCGTGATAATACCCTAGCCGGACTACTATCATCAGCAATCGGAGCTTACTTACCTCATAGTGATATAGGACATTTCGTGATAATACCCTACTCACTCCAATCATTGGTAGCTACAACCGATTTGTTCTTTTTTATTTTTAAGTTGTTAATCACGTATAAGGAAGATAATTGATATTTGATTAATTCGTGTAAATATGGTGCTTCGTTCTTAATTCTTTTATAGAATATTAATATATCCAACTTATTACCAAAATCGGCTATGTTGCAAGTGTCATGAGGTAAGATCGAATATACTACTATTTATCTAATCTTTCCAATCTCAAGATATACCAAAATTTAGCTTTTATGTCTCCATCTCTTTTATAAGTACGCATAAACTTATGGTATTTCAAGGAAATGTAGACCAAAATAGCTAAAGCTCAAGTTATTTAATCACAATTGACAATTTCGGTGAGGTCTTGATCACTCTAATCAAGGCCGAGGTAGGTTATTTGGCTATAGTTATATTTTTGTGGTGCCAAAAATCAATAAACTTAATCCAATTCCAAACTCATAATTGTATTGAAAATGATTCTAAAATTTTACTTATAAATATCAACATACTTATATAATTTTATAAAAACAATATCTAATATTAATTACTTAATTATATAAACTTAAAATCTTATTAAAATCTAAATTAGACATATAATATAATTATTATATTTTTTTTTTTTATACTATTTTTCGAAAATTTTAATGAATTTTCTAACCTAACTCTACTCCCCACTTACGAAGTGGCATCGTCCCGATGTTCGATAAGTAGTAAAAAAGTAGGTTCGAAAATAAAATTAAAATTATCTATTAACGTTATTTTTCTGATTTTGTTTTAGCGTATACTAATTATATCATTAAATAAAAAAACAAACAACTTAAAAAACTAAGACATATATATTAAACAAGATACATTATTATAAACTGAAAAGAAAAACTTAACTTAACTAAATTAACTTCAAACTTAATTTTAACTTAATTTATTCAAACTTAAATAACACCAACAAACAACTCTCTATATAGTAGACGAACAACCCGGTGTATCAACCGGTAGCAAACCAAACCGACTATCTCTAGACGGAAAAATCTCATCCGTCTCCAACTCTTCCACTCCATTAATAAGAATACACAAACGCGAGATCATCCATGAATTAGGCATAGGTTTCCCCCTACTACCTCTGGCTATTGCAAAGCCCATTTCTCTGAATCAACATACCCTACCAACAAATTCACCAAATGCCAATGCATAGAAGCGAAGCATTTCTTCTTCGTAAAGGCTAGCAAAATCCCAGGTGGGATAAACTCGAGAATTTATAAAATGCTTCCACGCCTTTAGATGTGGAAGTAAAGCTCGTGTTGACATGTCGTGATTTGTATCAAAAAGCGGGAACAGACATTGGAAAGACTCGTGTACTTTATTCAAATGATTGTATGCATTGTCTAGTCCCCATTTTATTTCAAAGTGCTGCATCGTAACTGGTGGTATTTCAAAGAGTTGATTTATAATAGATGAAGAGAAGGGAACAACCACTCCTCTTACCATAACGATTTGTGTAGACTCTATCGCGAACGTTGAAAGCAGGGCCGAGTAAAATTCCCTTACAACCGTAATATTAACTCGCCCTCGTGGTGTACTCACAAATTTCTTCCAGCCACAACTACGGATCATAGTTTTTCCCCACTGATCAAGCTTATCTAAATTTAAACCTTTTTCCAATAGGATTGGAGAATTTGCAAAACGATTGTGTAGAATGGTATTCTCGTTAAAGCTTGAGATTCCGGATGATCCGTGTATCGCTCGTAAGAATTAACCGACGGTGAGGAGTGGTTCGACATTTTTAAAACTGATAAAAAAAACAAAAGAAGGAAAGTTGAAGACAGTGAAAAGATGAGCAATTGGTTGCCTCTCCTTTACTTCCTTAAATAGAAAAAAAAACTTACGTGTGTGCATTAGACGGACTCAAAAATGACTCAGCTTTGTTTTCTTCACGGCCCGGTCCGGGAAAATGCCGGCTCGGTCCGGCCTCATCTTGCTTTTACTGAGGGGACAGAGGTAAAAGACAACTTGAGTTTTGTTTTTTTACTTCACGTGTGAAATTTGGGTGATCTTTTGAAGCAACTTGATTTTGATTAATTGATTTTGTTACGAACGGATAAAACGACACATTATATTTTTCGAAAACGACTCAATAATGATACAAAATTATTTTTGGGTTTTTTTTATAGTTTTTATGAAAATGAAACCGATTTAAAATACAAACCAAATTTTAATAAACGACTGATAAAATCAAACTAAACGAAAAATGAAAACAAACCAATAGTTAAATGACAAAAGTCGAATGCAATGAAATGTGCGAGAAATATGTTTAATCAATCATTAAAATTCAATCTTCATCATAGTCTTCCTCCGGATCAACTTGAAAACTTCGAACTCGAAACGATCGAGAAGTCGATGGTTGAATCAGTAGTCGTGGTCCTGATCGAACTATCAAGACCCATCGAACTCATGCCGTCGTGACATGTGCAAACTCAGCTGAATCCTCCCAACTCGACATCGCCGGTCTCTCAACACTGTCGAAAATACACCGCCCCACTAGATTGGCTTCCAAAAGGATATGACGATGGATGAAAGCTCGACGGTGGTGGAATAGGTGTTTCCCACCGTGGTAAGGTATAAGAAGCATCGACAAGGTGGATAGGCGGGATCATCAAAAGTAGGATTACGAAGCAATCGCTCGTTCCTTCTAAACCTCTACGAATATCATCACACCACCGCTTAGTACTTCAAATAATAAAGCCACATTGGCTTGACCACGTGCAACATCTCATCACTAAAGATTGAAACATGTCATATGTGATAGTGTTGGAGAAAGGAGTTTGTTGAGGCCGACTAGAAAAAGATGGAAAAGAAGAAGATGTAAAACTGGTGGAGTCAGCCGAGTTTGACGCCTTCTAAGCAAAGAGCTAATACTACCATCCGAAGACTAGTCAAACTAGGTCCAATAAGATTTCCATCACCAGAGATAACTTGTCATTAGCAGGTGAATGGTACTCCCAACCTACGACATAAATCGTAGATAAAACAAGGGAAGTATAGTTGACTCCTCGTCCAGCGATGACAATACTCTCAAAAATTCTTTTAAACATGACCTTTCCAACATCCACTTTAACATCATTTACCATTGCCCAAGCAATACAAACATCTTCCTTTCCAAAAGCAAAGATGTTTACTAGAAGGATAGAGATTATGGCTAATAAATCTTTTAATTGCCCTCAAACCTCTAAAACAGCCTCGTAATTAAACCGATTTTCAACCCACACCGCGGTCGGGTCAAAACACCTGGGCTCTCGTAAGCGATCCGCTCAAAACTAGCAGGATCATCTAAATTATAAACTACCCCGTAATCCTCCTCATCGTGAAAACCTCAACTCCTAAGATTGCATTAATGATGGCAGGGTTAAAAGGAATATTTCGCTCGTAAAGGTACAGCTTTCGATCGAGTAAGTCGTTTTTCCGACAAAGTAGATAAAACCGAATAAAACTCGGCTACTATAGTCGTGTTAATCTCCCTTCCCTCCGTGGTCGCCAAATCTAACCACCGACGCCTTCTAAAGATATTCTTAACTTCATCACCTAAGTCATCCAAGTCTAATCCTTTTCAACCGAACATCACACTTACTATAAATTTTTGTATACGCTTTCTTAGCCTCGGTGATGCGGTTCTTTCAAAACTTACAAAGATCCTCCTCAGTGATAAAATTATCGTGCTCTACGACAGAGTTGAAATTGGAATTTTGATTTTCTCTTTTAGAGACTCTAGTACTCGACTCACCATTCTCTACGATATTGGTAATGCCAATCAACAACAAAAGCAACAATAAAAACAACAAAAATAAAATGTCACAACACACTCAAAAATCAAAACAGTTGAAATTAATCTAAAAATTATGAAAAATACCAAATTGACAACTAAATAAACTAGATTATACCTTATAGTGTAGAAAACGCTGAAAAGTAGGCCGGAAAAGTGCTAAAGTCGCCGGAATGAATGGAGCTTGTTTTTGTTCCTTTTGAATTTTTCAAATTTGTGTAGAAGAGAAGAGATGAAAAGAGGAAGAAATCAAGTAGTGGTAGTGTGAGAGGTTAATTTTTGTGGAAGAATTGAAAAAATTCGAGTGGTGGGGTTTGGGTATGCAAAGTGCGGTGTTGGAAGAATTAGGGAAGAAGAAGAGGAAAAGAGGTCCCGCCTTTTTATGATTTTACCCTCGACCCGGACCGTCCGGTATTAAGGCGGATCGGTCCGTGAACAAAATTTTCTATTTTTTCGATTTTTATGATTTTTGAATAAAACTTATACAAATTCTAATAAAACTTAATTAATTCTTAAAATAAGTTTATAAAATTTTCTTAAAATAAATTTTAAAGGAACTTTTATAATTTTATAACAATTTCTAAAAATTTAATAAAATCTTTATAACACTTTAATAAAAAGCTTATAAAAATTTAATAAATTTATATCAACTCTTATAAAACGCTTTAAATTAAAAAAAAAAAAAACAACTTTTATAAAACTTTTATAAAACTCCTCAAATTTTCATAAAGATCCAATTATAAAATTCTCGTGTTATGCGAAAATTTTATAAAATAAAATAAAATAAAAGACTCAAACTTAAGGGTTCCCGACTTTTCGATTTCTAAATCTTCCAAAGTTCTCGATATAACGCTCAATCAACCTAACTCCTAAAAACGAGGCATTTGAATTATCTCTCGAATTCCATCGATTTTCGGATAACCACCTAATCGCTCCTTCCTAACAATATTCAAACACTCATCCCGGATTTGGTTGTGTTTTTCCCACGTCATCCAACATGTTCACTTTTTCCACAGATTCATCTCATTAGAAACTTTGCCTTTCTTTTATCGCACTTCTTGATGTTCCATTACATACTTCTCTCAACTGATCTCTCTCAACAATTTCTTGTTTTGTTCAAAACTAAAGCTTCTATAGAAAACGCGACATCTTTATCAAGGCCTAATTTCAAAAGTAAAATAAAACTCCTATTCTATCTAAAAAGACATCTAGTTCTTTTACGCCTATCCGTAAAAGACGAAAAGAGTTTAAACATAAAAATACACAAAAATAAAGTAAAGATAGATAGCACCTGGTATTCGGCTAATTCCAGCTCTGCCTTTTGAGATTTTCATTTTTCCTCTCCGCTTTTCAATTTGTCGGGGATCAATCAAGTAGCATTATTTCTTCTTTCAAAGTGATTCCTTCTCCTCCACAAATAATTTTACTCAGTGTCCATTGGCTATAAAAGTTGTGTTTCCATCAGCTTAGTCCAACACCTCCAGCTTTGTAAACCCGTGTTACTTTAAATGGACTCGCCCATCTAGATTTAAGCTTACCTCGAAACAACTTCAAACGTGAATTGTACAAAAGCACTCGATCACCTACATGGAACTCACGCTAAAGATTCTCTTATCATGAAAAGACTTCGTATGCCTTTGTAGATTCGAGCGTTTTCATAAGAATCGAGACGAAATTCTTCTAGTTCTCACAAATTGAAGCAATCTATTACCACCGACAACCTTAGGATCGAAATTTAGAAATCTAATAGCCCGTAAGGCTCGGTGTTCTAACTCAACCTGGGAGATGACATGACTTACCAAAGACTAGCTTATGTGGAGAACAACCAATTGGTGTTTTAAAAGTCGCTCAGACGCCCATAACGCATCATCTAATTTAATTGCCCGCTTTTACGATTTGAATCAACTGTTTTTCCACGATTCTTTTGATCTCTATTTGACACCTCTACCTCGACCACCGGTTTATGGATGATAGGGTGTTCCTAGTTTATGTGTTACACCATATTTCTCAACTAACTTAGTAAATGGTCTATTACAAAAGTGTGAACCTCTATCGCTAATGATCGCCTCGAATGCCATATCTAGTGAATATGTTCTTTTAAGGAATCGTATGACAACCTTGGTATCATTAGTGGGAAGAGCTTCACTTTCTACCCATTTTGAAACATAATCTACCATTACAAGAATAAATCTTTTTCCAAACGATATAGAAAAAGGTCCCATGAAATCTATACCCCAAACATCAAATAACTCACATTCTAAAATAGGTTGCATAGGCATTTCATGTTTTTAGATACATTTCCCCATTTTTGACAAGATTCACAAGATTTAGCATACTTATAAGCATCTTTATATAGTGTAGGCCAATAAAACCACATTGTAAAACTTTAAAAGCGCTTTTCCATCCTCCATGATGACCTCCCGCCTCACGATCATGACAAAATGATAAAATACTTAAAATTTCATTATCAGCACACATTTTCTCGATTATCCCATTCAACATTTACGGAAAAGGTCCGTTCCTCCCAAGAATAAAATTTTAAGTCGTAAAAGAATTTCTTTTCTCATTGCCAAGTCCAATGAGACGGAATATAATCACAAAGTTAAGTAATTAACGATATCTCCAAACCAAGGTGAGATTTCCTTAGAAGGAATTCTATCTTTTAATAATTGCATGGTTGAAGGAGTATCTATTCTAAATAGTTGTTCATCAGAAATGAATCTTTAATTTCATTCCCTATCTCTTCCTCGCCTCCATTCTACTTAGATGATCTGCTACTACATTTTCACTTCCTTTTTTATCTTTAATTTCAATATCAAATTCTTGAAGTAGGAGAATCCATCTAAGAAGACGTGGTTTCGCATCCTTCTTACTCAAGAAATACTTCAGAGTGAATGATCTCAGATAGACTATTACCTTAGAACCAACAATATATGATCTAAACTTATCTAAGGCAAAAATTACAGCCAACAGTTCTTTTTCTGTAGTTGCATAATTAAGCTGAGCTGCGTTTAATGTGGGATGCATAGTAAATAGCTTTGAGAATTTTGTTATACCTTTGACCTAAAATAGCTCCTACAATAAATAAATCGCTTGCATCACACATAATCTCAAAAGGTAAATTCCACCTGTGCTACCAATACTGTGCAAGAATCAACTTCGCTTTCGTGGTCTTAAATGCTTCCATACATTTACTATCAAAGTTAAAAGGTACTTTTTTCAAGCAAATGACTTAGAGGTTTTGCTATCTTTGAAAAATCTGCAATAAATCTCCTATAAAATCCTCGCATGTCCAAGAAATCCTCTTAGAGTCCTTAGATTAACTGGTATGTAATTTTTCAATCACCTCGACTTTAGCTTTATCTACTTCAATTCCTATTTCGTAGATTCTATGACCTAGAACAATTCCTTCGATACCATTAAATGACATTTTTCCCGCTTTTAGAACTAAATTGGTATCCTCACAACGCTGTAAAACTCTTTCTAAGTGCGACAAACATTTACCAAAAGAATCTCCATAAACACTAAAGTCGCCCATAAAATTTCTAAGAATTTCTCAACCATATCGTAAAAATATAGACATCATACATCTTTGAAACGAGCAGAGCATTACATAAACCAAACGGCATTCTTTTATACGCAAAAGTTCCATAAGGACAAGTGAAAGTAGTCTTTTCCCTATCTCCTCACAGCAATGAAAATCAGAATAACCCGAATAACCATCTAAGAAACAAGAATACTTATGACCACTTAAACGCTCCAACATTTGAACTATGAATGGAAGCGGATGATGATCTTTCTTAGTATGATCATTTAGTTTTCTAAAGTCAATGCACATTCGATAACCTGTAATCTCCTTTGTTGGAATCCATTCATTCTTATCATTCTCTTTCACCGTGAAACCTCCTTTCTTTGGTACAACTTGAGTTGGACTCACCCATTCACTATCTCGATATAGAAAGATTATTCCCATTTCTAATAGCTTAATGACCTCTTTCTTAACGATTAATCAGAATTCGGGTTGAGGCGGCGTTGCGGTTGAATACAAGGTTTAGCATCTTCTTTCAAAATTATCTTATGAACACAAATCTCGTGGCTAATACCTCGAATATCGGCAATCGCCCATCCAAAAGCTTTCTTATGCTTCCTTAACATTCTTATTAATTGATCTTCTTGCCGCTCGCTTAAAGTTGATGAGATAATAATCGGTAATAGATTATCGCTTTCTAGAAAAGCATATTTCGATTTAAAGGTAACGGTTTTAATTCCAGATTCTTTGGCGGATCTTCTATTGATGATTTAAGAACCGGTCCTTCTAATTCTAACTCCAAATACTTATGCCATGGTGGCTTGAAAGTAAAGCTTCCTTTATCTGTAGAAAGGATTATCTCTTTCATTTCAATGTCTTCCTCATCTTCTTTATAGATAGACAGAGTTAAGCATTCTTCTAATCTGCCTTCAAAAGTTGGTAATCGATTATCATAGATGTAATGAATATCTTCTATAAAAGAACATGATTCTGTGATGTAGATGGATGGTTCATAGCTTTGAAAATATTGAAAGCAACTTCATCTTCATTGACTCTCAAAATTAACTCTCCTTTATGAACATCGATTAAAGTTCTTCCTCAGTAGCTAGAAATGGACGACCTAGAATAAGAGGCGCCGAATATCCTTCTTCCATTTCCATAACTACAAAATCTACTGGAAAATAGAATTTGTCTACTTTAACCAAGACATCCTTAATCATTCCTTTAGGGGTACTTAATCGATCTATCTCGCCATTTGCAGAGTCATTTCACTCTTAGTAAGCTTTCCTATGCCTAGCTTTTTATAATCCTCATAAGACATGAGATTTATACTAGCTCCAAGATCACATAAGACTTTCTTAAAAGAAATCCTCCAATTTCACATGGAATCGTAAAACTTCCGGGATCTTTCGGTTTAGGTGGTAACTTATGCCGCAGTGCTGCGTAACATTCTTCATTTAGGCATATATTCTCATATTCCTCTAATTTTTCTTATTTGATAGTATTTCTTTCGTAAAATTTCCATAGGCAGTATATTAATCGAGCTTCAATAATGTGGATATTAACATGAAGATGACGAAAAGTATCAAGGAAACGAGCATACTTCTTATCGCTTTTGCCTTTTGATTTGATCTTTGGAGGGTAAGGTAAAGATTCTAAATCTATAACCTTTGGCTCCTTAGTCAATTTCTCTTTCCTTTTCCTTAAACCTTTGAGTATTACTTAGTCGCCATGTTTCAGTTCTTGAATTTTTCCTTTAAATTGTTCCCTAATCAATCTCTACTTCAGATTTTTTCGGTTCTTCCTGCTTCTCATTTATTCTAACATGTTCCTTGAATAAATTTCTTAAATCTTTATCCATAGGGTCTTTCAAAATCCTAGGATTTTTACCCAATTTTCACCTTCATTTTCAGTTCCAAACTTATTCCTTTTCAAGAAATTATCTATAATTTCTTCTTCCTCGCCGTGAATTCAATTTCATCTTTAGTTTCATCATTCTTTCCATCTAAATCATTTTCTACTTCATTATTCCCAAAGTTTTCTACTCCATTGCTTCCACTAAGCTTCCTACTTCTCGTAACCACAACATTTACCTCTCTTGGGTTTCTCCGCTGTTGCTTGGTAATCCTCCTGGGGTCTCACTGTTGTTACGCTCACCTTCCCTACTCAAATGATCTTCCATATTCCTCAATGAGGCTTCTATTGTTCTCATTCGGTATCATGTCCACTCATAGATGTTTTTATTGTACTCATATCTTTAGTGACTGTACTCAATAGAAGTCATCATTGTTTCCATATTCTTAGCTTGAGTAGATACTACACCCATCATATTTTCCATTAGTTTTTCCCATTTTTCAACTCCTTCTGCGCAGTTGAGTTGAACTCGAAAGTACCTGTATACTTTGAGTGGTATGTTGAGGATAGGATCTTGGTAATGATTGTAAATTCTGATTAGATGTACTTTCTTGATAAACTTGGTTATTATTTCTATATGGGACTGGATATGGCGGTTGTCCTGGCTTACTAGGGTTTTCAGAACATCGATAAGTAGGATGATCTCTTCTAATAGCATTAAACGAGTTTGAGTATGCATTGTTCAAATTCCTATGCTGCTGAAGAAAACTCACCTCCTCTCTTGAATATCCTGTTGGTTCTTCACTCCCTAATGCCACATTATCATGACTTGAGTATTCATTTGGTGTATTATTTTCTGAATTTTGGTTCTTATTCTGTTGTAAACCATCAAATTTCCTACTCAAATTCTCCAAGTGTGCTAGAACTTCCGTATTAGACGTACATTCTCCTCGCAAAAGCTACTTTTCGTGCTAGAACCGGTTTCCCACATTCTGTTATTTTTGGAAATCTTTTCTATAGCATCGTAAATCGCTTGAGCTTCACTCATCATTAACGAACCACCACATGCATGATCTACATCTCGCACGTGAGTCTTTTCTCAATTTACTGACAGGTAAGAGTTGAATTTGCATATCTAAGGAATAACCATGATCGACACGCCTTAACAATTTTTAAACCTTTCCCACGCATTCCCAAGAGTTTCCTCGATCCTTGTCTAAAGTTAGCAACCTCGACTTTTAATTCCAAATTTCATCCAGAGTGAAATATTGTTTCGTAAATTCAGCTTTGAATCTCCTCCCAACTAGTAAGTGAATGATGTGGAAGAGACATAAACCAATCTCGGCTCGCCCTTTTAAAGAAAAAGGAAACATAGTCATTCTCGTTAATTCCTTATGAGCACCTTGACTTTTGGTCAGACATGACAGCACGATTCTTCAAAAGATAGAGATGATGATGTGGATCTTCATCATCCTCTCCTAGGAATTGGGCTCTTGCGCCAATTAAACCAAAAGATGAGACTTAATTTCAAAATTATTCGCTCCTTCATTAGGTAAAAGTATGGGATTATTAGTCCGGTTTCTTCTTACGGTTTGATCACGAGATAGGTCTCGGGTTTGGTGGATTATTACGATTATTCGGTTCCGATTTTGATTATTTCTATTATTATTATTATTATTATTAGGGTTAACAGGGTTTTGTCCATGCCCTGAGCATGTTCCACTTCTTGTTCAGTGTTTCATCACCGATTTCAACCATTCTCGTATTTCTGCTTGAAGATGATTCTTGGTCGATTTCCTCGACTAGTATGACCGCGCTTACTCTCTACTCTTAACCGCTTTTCGTAAGTGTTTATGTCAGCTTATAAGGAGTGAGAGGGTCTTACCACTTCGGTCATCAACTAACGAAAATAGAAAATAACACTTAAATTGATAGTAGTAAAATTGGTAATTTTCCTAAAAGGTAACAACCAACGAAAAATAAAATAGAAATGAGATAAGAAAAGTGTTGACTTATTCTCGAGAATTTTAAGCTAATACAAGTAGTAACCATAGACACATAAAAGAAATTAGCGACGTTCCCGGCAACGGCGCCAAAAAGTCGACAGACGCTTAACCTATCCTCGAGAACGGCGCCGTAAAATCGACAGACGCTTTCCTCGGGTTAAACGATTCTAACCGGCAAGTACCGGGTCAAATTGTAGTGCTAGTATGGTGAATCGTAGTATCGTATCCACAGGAACTTGGTAATTTCTTTTACGTGTGGTTAAACACCAAAGAGTCATTATTGACTCGATCTAAATCGTAATTTTATAACACGTATCACTACTATTCTAGTCAACATAAAATAAATACGTAATTTAAAAGTTATTCTAATATAATATATATAGATATAAATATATATATAGATGTACATAAATTGCAAAGTATATATATAGATATAAATATATAGATACCAATATATTAAAATGTATATTTTAGAGAACTCGCCAAAACTTATATAATTGGTTTATACGATCTTTCGATTAATTGAAATGTGTTCGATCTCTCCTTTTATTTTAGGTCCAATTGAGTAAGTGAAACGGTGCACTCCTCGAGGTAAACAATTCCTCCTCACACGAGCGTATGAAATTGTCATATGTCCATTGCATCACCCAAGGTCCACAATCATTACGGTAAACGAATTAATCTCAACAGTCCCGAGTACAAATCTACCTTTAGATAAAAGAGTCATTCCGCTCACAAACGGTCAATTTTATTTTAAAGGCTCCGGTTGTCAAGGCCGGACGATTTAACTTTCCGGTTTAAGTTTCAATTAAACTGATGATTTAACATTATTACGATCTCGAGTACAAATTATAATAAAATTCATTTCTCCCAAAACAAATTTACCCCGGGTAGGAAATTGATTCCGTTATCACGTTGTTTACACGGCCAATTTTACCCTCCGGTTTTTCTATCTTTTATTTCATATCCTGACATGAGGGCGCCAATTCATAATTAGATTATGAATTCCTCGATCTATTAAATATGTCAATACGAATACGATCAAAATAGAAAAAGATTCAATTAACTCAATTTTAGTCATTTTAACTTAACAACATTTCTTTAACGAAAAGATCGAAATAAAACCGATTACATAGTTTTGGCCAAGATTATATTTAGCCTAAAAACATTGTAACAACGAAAAATATAAAAACAAACATAAATACTTAAGAAAAGTTACCCGAATACGGCAATGATTCGTAAATCGATCTTCCGGACATTACAACTTCTTTAGCAAAACCGACTTCGAGATTTTCCCGAGCATTACAACGACACTAAAACTACATTATTACGGCGTAAGGCCTTATTTACAACTACTACTAAAAATTAAAAAGAAAAGAGAAGAGAGGAGAATATATATATGATATTGTGTATATATATTGGTACACTCCCATCGATTGCAAATGCTGCTCTTTATATAGGCAAAGGTCTCAAGGCCGGACTGGTCCGGTATTAGGCCGCTCTCGTCCGGACTAATGATGATCCCCACTAACTTGATCATTCCAGCATGTGCGTTGGAGATATTTATTTTTATATATAATTATTAAACTTCTAAAATTCATATCTCGAGTTCTGGACCTCCAAAAATTGCAAACGAAATGCCAAAATTAAGATCTCGAGAAACTCTACAACTTTCATGAAGGACTCTTCTCCGTGATAACGCTTTCTTGATAACCTCGTGTTCCTCCGAAGCTTTTACGGGATTTTTATTAATCCAAATCGATTAGCCACTTGATCACTGTTTAAGTTGTAGACCTCCAATCTTCATATTTTAAATTGCATTGGAAAACTCTCGGAAAAATCTACAACTTTCGTGAAGAACACTTTTTCTGAAAATATCATTTTGATGAGCCATTCGCTTGTCGAAGAAATTTCTATTATTACTTATCCGTATTGGTTTGGTACTTATCCACTTGCCTTTTCAATTGACCATTTAAACTTGTGGCACTCTCTAAATCATTCCGTAGATATGATTAACTTCAATATGTCGATTCTCGGGTCTTGGTTTATAAATCGCAATAAAATACCACAAATACCCACGAAATCGACACGACACTCCGATTTACTAAAATCGGTACAAAATTACAACTTTTATTATTATTATTACTAAATACTCTAAATTATAAAGATTAACATTTTATATCATAATTTCATATATTTTATATAGAATTCGTTGATAAAACATAATAATATAACGATATTTAATCATATAAAAATAATACATCAATATGTCTGAAACTGAAGCTATTCATGAGGAATCTTATCACAGCCCTAGTTCTAGCCCTGTGTCATCCAAATCCAATGGATCTCCTGGTTCCTTCACACTCACACCTATTCAAACTTCTCATACACCTTCCCAAGACCTAAACCCTTAATCTGAAAGCTCTTCCTCATCTTCCTCACCAAGCAAAGGTGGAACAACAAATGATGTTCTCTTAGACTCCATCGGGTCATCATATGCAAACAAGATCCAAAAGTGGGATCTATAAACCCAAAGCCTATCACTCATCCATCACTAAATCCAATACTCCCGCTCATCTAATCGAACTCGTTAAAGTGTCTCGATGCTCTAAGTAATCCTCAAGTGGAAGTGCAGCATGATTGAGGAATTTCAGGCCCTCCAATGTAATAACACATGGGACTTAGTACTCGCCAACCAGATGTAATCTGCTGGAAACAGATGGGTTTTCAAGCTCAAATTGAAGACTCGATGGATCGCTGTTGAAACATAAGGCAAGGCTTGTGACTACAGTGTCTTTGGCAAACTTATCGCCAGAAATAACATGGATTGGACAAATTCGGGAGATGAAAGTCAAGATGCTTAGAACCCTAATGGCTTGGTGTGATAGCTTAGGTGTCGCTTCCTTGGCTCAAAGATCCAGCTACCATGCCAGGCCAAGCACATTGAAGTGGATGTACACTTCATCGTGAGACAAGATCTTGAATAAAAGTTGGTCATCGCCTATATTCCATCGTGAGTCACAAATAGCAGATGTTTTTACTAAGGCCTTGCCTATGAATCAGCTTCAACAATTTTGAAGCAAACTAAATGTGTGTTGCTCGGGACATTTAGTTTGAGAGGGGAGTTAAATAATTGACTGCTTTTATATTTTGTTATATAAGGGTAGTTTTGGTAGTGTCTTATTGTGTACACCTGTGAAAGTGTGTGCAAGATAATATATGTAAAAGGACAGCTACTAGATTTGTGTGAGAATAACAAATCCTCTTTCTAGATTCTGTTTTACAACTGAGGTCGATTTATACCACATCAAATTTACCTCACAACACACTTATCATATACCACACTATAATTGACTTATTCAAAATCGATTGGAACAAAAATTTTCTTGTAGGTACAAAAAAATTTTATAGTTGCATTGTGATGATCGACTTTCGTATTATAGGTTTTGGACTCTAGATCAACATTCAAAATTATGATTAAGCGTGATAAATAATAGGCTGATACATCAATAAAATCATCAAGATACACAAATAAAATCTACTAAAAATCTTACTCTAGAAATTTGACATCATGAGCATGTCATGCTAGTCATTCTTAGACATCATATCATATCATAGACTCGTAGATATGCGGTCACTGTAACCCTCATTAGTGAAAATAATAAGGAAAATGATATGTGCACTACACAAATGTGTAGTGCACAAACCACTACCTGCTTGATATCCATTGATTAAAATGATTAATTATTTACTGTGATGAGTTCCAACAAAATATATGGTGTTGATTGTTTTGTGTAAGATGTTGTGATACAAGAGTAGTGGATGTATCATTACTCAAACAATAATGGAATTGACTAGATGTCTCTAATCACGCTTCCATTAATTACCGAGTAGTGATACATCCACTACTTATAATACCATAATATCCTACACAACACAATCAAACACCATTGAATTTGTTGGGACACATCACAATAAATAATTCATCACTTTAATCAACGGGTTCCAATCATGTTGTGGAAAATACACTACACAAATGTGTAGTGCACATACCTTTTCCCTTAATTACCATCTCTTATTTGTTTTTCATAAATATTTTAGGCCGCCCATTTCTATTTGCATTTTCCGTACATTTTTCAAAGAAAATATCGGTTGTTTAAGAAAAAAATTAATTCACACATAATATACGTGAAGTATACTCAACAAGGATGCAAGATCCTCGTAATGGCGGTACAAAAATTTTTAAAGGCAAAATTAAAAATGTAACACCCGCCTCGCATACCGAGTCCTTATCCAGAAAATGGAACATTCGCACGTGACATTTAGAGAAAACATTAAACTCCACGCAAGCCTTACGCCATATCGTAGTAACTAACGATAAATGCGGAAGGAAAACAAACCAAAGAATCGTGAAATAGACCCTCGTGGTCTTACAACATACCACACAACCGTAAATTAACTATTGTCAAACTATATCATAAATAACTCGAAAACAAAAAGCTAAAATCCCAAATGAACAACCATGTCTGAAAATAAAGGAACAACTGTTACAACCGGCAACAATGCCTTATTCGAAACTACTAAGATAATAAACTAGAACATAAACTCCTTAAGCTCCACTCCTAAGCCTGGTCCTCGAACTCTTCCTCAGAAACATAACCAACCTGCATATCTTCTTATTCCAAAAGATGAGTAAGCTCATGCATAAACTTAGTAAAGAGAAAAAAGATCGAAAGTGAGATTCATAGTAGTCATGAGCCGGGGACACGCCATGAATCTACTTTATCCATTTTCACAAACAACTAGAACAATACTTTTAACATAAGGGAGGGGAATACTTTTGAGTACATAGTCAATGCACAAGAAAACATGTCTATTTTACTATATCCGTTAATCCGCACATACATGTTTAGTAACATTAACTACTTACTTGCTTACTTAACATATCCATGTCCTTGTCTTTTCCTATCCGTGATTCTTATCTACTAGCTTTAAGGCGCGCAGGTACAAATTTCTCGGTTAGCACAACTAACTACACCTCCAAAGATGGGACTTACTGATGCCCAAGGTACACGTGATAAGCACACCGCTTAAGAACGGCTTGGCTAATATAGCCAATCACACTTCCGACATGGGTTTTAATCGTGCCCCCTGTGTGCCCCGCCTATTCTTGCTTATTAATGAATATCTTGCTAAGTAGATTCGATGACATGTAAATCAAATAAGAGCATATAAAATACATAATTCTATAGTAAAATCCATGTCTAACCTATGGGAAACATGCAAAGACCATAACCACATCATACTACCATCCATCTCCACTATACGTAAAACAGAGCCCACAAAATCATCTAGAAACCCAGATGACAAATGGAAAGCACCGCTGACCACCCGTAACAACCTCGAAAGCCAATATGAGACTTTTCTCGACGCTTAACCGAGAGATGCCTCGGTTCAATGAGCTAGTGAATCCTGATTCACTTTACGCCCGAGACTAGTCCGCATCCTGTCCTAAACGCATAACATGTGCAATTCTGTACAATTTACGTAAAACAATATTAATACATATTAAAAACATAATCTTTAATCCCAAAATGGATAGTTTTGACAAGAAAACTCCTTACCCCATAAACGTAATAAAAACAAGCGAAACAACGATCAAACTATGGTCAACCTTCAAGCTCTTGCAAATCAACGAATAAACCCAACCATTAAAACTATGAATTCTAACAAATCCAAGAGTAGAACTATGAATAAAACTAAGGTTTCATGATTATTACCTTCTGTAGATGAAACAATATTCAAGCCGCCCTCGACTCAAAGCTCTTCAAAATTAGCACTCGGGTCCGCATACTTGGCATCCTGGTTGATCCTGGACATGCTCGGGACATGTCCTGGGTGTATGGACACATCCCGGGCACCACTGGTCGCTTAACGGGGAGGTTTCTATTAGGAAATCTACACGGGAACGTAGTGGAATTTCAAAATTTTATTTCCTTTAACCAGTGATCGACTTCGCTTAAGCAACAAACATAATAAGTTAGTAGACGGTAGTTACATTGCTTGATCTAAAAGATCGACGCTTTGACCGTCTAAGGAGAGTAGTGGTGAACGGAGCCACCCAACCATTCGGTCTCTACCGCTAGTCCACATGAACAACCCGCCGGAATCCATCATTGATTGTTACTAGAAAACTCGGTTATGTAGACGGACCTTTCTCTCTCTCTCAAAACTCTCTAAGATGCTCTCTTATTTTCACAAGAACTATTAGTCTCTTGGCATTATGATGATCCAAAAGAGCTTGACACCCACCTCTTATATATAATGAAGGTGGCGCCCCAATGTAGAGTGTAGAGGAAGAAAACTTTTACTAGTAAAATAAGGAAAATAGATATTCTAGATTTATCTCATTAATATCTAATATCTTATATTAAATATTTTTCCCAAGATATATATTGACAATATCTTATATTGAATATATCTTGATTATATTACTATAAATCAATTTACACTTGTGTGCAAATCAGACTCATTAATATCTAATATTAATATATGATAATGCTATTAATTAAATTGCAGATTCCAAGTGTATCTTATACACTAATAACTCTACGCCTGTATAGCCTTTTTATTGGCTTCTTGAATATTTTTAATTAATATAATGCTATGATTAATTAATTTTCAAAATACATGTGTATCAATATTTCGACTTATACATATACATTATATGTGTATTTAATTAATCAACATAATTAATATCTTGTATTATATTTATTCACAATAAATAAATATCGCCATATTAATTTATCACGATAACACTTTATAGTCGAGATAAACTTTCCATATTTGGTTATGACTATAATCACATTTTAATCCGGCTAGATGTTCTTATGTGTGTGACCCGATAGGCTTCCGAATATGTAGGCCGTAGGCACAAAGTGCAATCACCAAAATGCCCTTCATACCTAACCACTACTACAAAAAAACATAAAGATCACGGTTTTTAAGTGTGATATATTTACATTAGTCACGGCTTCCAAAGTGTGGCATATTGAGGTGTGACATAAAATACTTTAACTCAAACACAGTTACAAACTATGATCTATTATAATAATTATCACACTTAAAACCCGTGATCTATTATAGTTGGGATCACACTTAAAAACCGTAATCTATAATAATTTCATCACATTTAAAAACTGTGATCTATTATGGTTGTTATCATAGTTAAAAACCGTGATCCATTATAGTTGTAATCACACTTAATAACCGAGATCCATTACAATTAAAACACATTTAAAAACTGTGATCTATTTTAGTTGTTATTACACTTAAAAACCGTGATCTATTATAATTTAAATCACACCAATAAAAGTGTTTTTTTTTTTCAAAAACAATATATAAGCACATATATTTTTTTGTCTTTGTTGGGACTCGAACCCGGATACTCCGGATTAACGAGCCACACTTATTCCACTAGACCGATGTTTTCTTTCTTCTAATTTTTGACCACACTAAACTAAAATCTCATTATAAAATACCATATTATTTTAATCACAAGAAAAAATTGTGATTGATTGATTTTTTTGTCTCATTTTTCCTAAAACCGTGATAAAAAATTGTGATATATTTTAGTTGTTATCACACTTAAAAACCGAGATCTACTATAATTTCAAAGACATTTAAAAATCAGATCTATTTTAGTTGTTATCACACTTAAAAACTCGTGATCTATTATAGTTGTTATCACACTTAAAAACCGAGATCTATTATAATTTCAACACATTTAAAAATCGTGATCTATTTTAGTAGTTGTTATCACACTTAAAAACCGAGATATATTATAATTTCAATCACACCTAAAAAGTGTGATCATTCTTTTTTTCAAAACGAAATAAACGCACACATATCTTTTGTTGCCACCGAGACTCAACCCGGATACTCAGACAAGGAACCACAAGAATTACCACCGGGTGATGCCTACTATATTATCATTTTCACCACACTAATCTAAGATATGATTATAAAATATCATATTATTTTAATCACGCTAAAAACCGTGATTGATTGATGTTCTTGTCTCGCTTTCTTAAAACCATGATAATAAAAACTATGATCTATTTTAGTTGTTATCACACTTAAAAACCGAGATCTATTATAATACAACACATTTAACAACTGTGATTTATTTTAGTTGTTATCCCACTTAAAAATCGTGATCTATTATAGTTGTTTCACACGTAAAAACCGAGATCGATTATAATTTCAACACATTTAAAAACTGTGATCTATTTTAGTAGTTGTATCACACTTAAAAGCCGAGATCTATTATTATTTCAATCACACCTAAAAAAGTGTGATCATTCTTTTTTTTCACACCTAATAACTGTGATAAAATATTTAAGTGTGATATATATACATTTTACTTATCTCGGTTCTTTTAAAAGTGTGATCCTTATCTTTAGATAAGTGTGATCTATATCTTTTCTTATTAGTGGATATAATTTGTCTCACTTTTTCTATAATTGTGACAAAATATCATGAATTCAAATACAGCTTTAAAAATGAGATTAATTGATATAATTTATCTCGCTTTCAATAACCAGTAATAAAAATATCATACCAATTTAGTCACAGATTAAAAGTGTGATAGTTTGGTATAATTTATCTCGCTTTTTTTTCAATAATCGTGATAAAATATCATATCAATTCTATCACTGCTTTTAGATGTGAGATTGATATATATAATTTATCTCACTTTTTAGAAACCGTGATGTAAATATCATATCAATTCACTACGCTTTAATAACGAGATTGATTGATATAATTTATCTCGTTTTTCAATAATCGCGATAAAAAAATCAAATCAATTAAGTCACACTTTGAAAATGAGATTGATTAATATAACTTATCTCGCTTTTTCAATAAGTGTGATAGAAAGTCGTAAGTGTGATATATATATATTCGTTGTCTCGCTTTTATTGAAATCGTGATTGTTTTCATATCTTAAGTGTGACCTATGTCCTATTTTTGTAGTAGTGAACGATCATGGAATAGCGCTGCAACACACCGTGACCCCAATCACCGGAAGAGTCGATGCAATGACTACTACCTTTCATGTGAAACAGCTTACGTGTAAATAGAATCTTGTCATTTTGTAATAATATCCATACGGTCGTATCTCGATCGTCAATACATTAACGACCGTATCTTATAATCTAGATATCATGCTCTCTCAAAGTAACTCATTTACTTCCACTTTGCAAAGATTCACGAGAGTAAGACGTTCCTTATAAGAAGTCACTTTCGGATATTTACTCTTATTCATAGGATACGCGATTTCCGGACGAGCAACATAAATCCTACGCATGCTTCAGTATCAAACCCAATCACTACTGCATGATCGCTTCATGGCTAGGGGAAACTCAATAGTGTCAAAGCATGACAATCCACACCGTGATGCCATGAAGACTCCGGTCTCAGAATAATTACACAACCGCCACATAGTGTGACACTTAATAAAGTAAGTGAGTCGATCCCAACCTATGCATTCTCTAATACACGCCCATGTACACTCCAAGTGTCCCTACACTTCAATAGACGAGATCTATCCCTATCTTCAATAATATAGAAGACATCCAATACGTGCTAGTCTAATCGTACCATTATTGTCCCATTTGATAGTACCTATGACTAGAGACATTTAAGTATCAAACATTTAAAATGATTCGAGATCTCATCAACCGTAATCACTATCATGGTTCCTCTTTCACGCTTTTGACACTAGGGACATTAGTATATATACAATCACTAATTGGTTCATATAGATAAACACAATATACAATATGAAAAGCCATTTAATATATATGTATAAACATAAAGAAATAGTAAAAATGACCCGACCGGTCGGATCCGGTCCAACCCGATTGGGTTTAGACACTATTTCAACAATCTCCCACTTGGCCTAAAGCCAATCACTGCATACACACAAGACCAAGTTGAAACACAAGAATTTCATGCGATACTTGTGACTAACCCTAAGTGTGAATGGATCACTATCCGTGGGGACTCAGACTATCTTCATATCATTCTCCAAATGACCAAGTCAAAGGAACCGCCTCCACACACACATGAATCTCTGACGAGACCCGGTCCTTGCTTCAAGCAATGAATCCACTACCATATCATCTATATAGAAAATATGGAAGAACTGCACAAGATTCAGGAATGAACCTTCTAGATCCATGTACTGCTCCCGCTGTGCCTCCAAGGCAATACCGTGTTTTGGCCCAGTTGTAGAATTTACAGTGATTTCTAGCTAAGAACATTTCCAGCTCATTGTATCACTTAATCAAAGTGATCTGCAAACCTGCACCTTAGCTCCCACTATCTTCATAAGATTCAGTGGTGTGATCTCAGATATCTATGTTTATTCGATTCCAAGTTTTAGTAAACTAAGAACCCATCCTTAAAACCTTTAAGGATATTCTCGATATACCAGAATCACTTTATTACATTCTCATGACTCTTCATGAAGTATGAACATCTGGTTTAACTCACAAAACTTATGATGGACCCACCTTCCATAAGTATCATCTTTCACCTTATCCTCAGGACCGACGTCCTGTCATAGATAGATCCGGAAAATGCCGGCTAGCGATTCTCTGCCATGATCTATGCTAAACTCTTTTAGCATCCCATCTATTAGAGTGAACTGTGATAGCTAAGAAGTATTTAAATCTATCACTATAGATTCTTATTTCTAAAATAAGAATTGCTACTTCCAAGAGCTTTCGTAAATGCCTTGAACTACCAAACATTAATTGGCTGTGACACAGGGTGACGATTCCGAGAAGGATATCCAATACCTTGCTAAAAAAACCTGTGACACTCCTACTAACCCTTCTGGACATAAGGCATATCTTTTTCTTTTGATCAAATCAAACTCTTTTGATTATCAAAGTAAAGAACTTATATAGAGAAACTTGTTTGAGTCTATAAATAGATCTAATGAGCTCACACATCATGTTATCGTCTATGAACATCAAGCCTTTGGACCAACGTTTTCAACACTATCATATAGCCATGATAGGTAGCTACAACAAGCACTATCGAATAGATTTAAGCATAGTCGGGTAACATAAAGGTAATTACAAGGTTTACGCCTCGTAGCCTCTTAGGCATCAACTCGCCTAACGGTAACCAGTATTACCATCCATGTCAGTCTTTCATAAAGACATGCTACACCTTTTAGGGACATTCCCTTCAGGTAAGACATACTAGGTTCATAACCCAGCTGTCACACATGGAATCCGCTTCAGATACTATGGCTCCTAGCCATGTCTCTTAATCTTACCTTTCAAGCATTCTTATATAAGTCGTGAGATCTTCATTCTTCAAGATGGTCATACCAGTAGCCCTTTCAGGCGTGTGGTCATCTGAAAACTCATAGAGTACTTTTGTGCATTGAGCAGTGTCTTACACCTCATCGCTATACGGTGCCTGCTCATGCTCCGATGGTTGAATATCTCTTTGTGGTTCGAAAACATTTTTGAGATTTTATTTACTCACACTGTCTCTTTTGGAAGAAACACTTCCTTTAGAAGACAGCATGTTTGGAGACAAACATTTTTGCTCCACGGGTAAGCAAATAATATCCAGAATGCTTGCTAAGATATTCCACAGAGTTGCACATGTCATACTAGGCTCCAAAAATTTCAGACACTGCCTACTTTCTAGAAGCATGACAACTCTAAAACATTGGTTAAGATGGATTTGATGTCATCTTCATCCATATCTGATATGGAATTTATTCAACCTTCATTCTTTGAAATTCGGTCAAGTATATGGGCACTATCCCAAAACATGTAAGGGATACTTCGCATGTCTTACGTCATACCATTATCGCATAAAGTGTTGTTTCCATTTTAGAAACACAATCTAATTGTGTATCCCAAAAATGATAACCTTCAAGGGAGAATCTAATTCTATTTTAGACAACTTCTGAAACACCCTTCAGGTATTAATTGCTTCAATCCAATTGAAGATTAATTCCTAAGTAGCTCATCAATCTCATTTTCGTACTAGCTTGAACTTTTCAGGCTTTCCGAATTTTCCACTTCACTGAGTACACTTGACTATTTCTAAAATAGGCAAAGAGAGTAATAAACAATTATTTGTAGCATTAATTGTCATAGTCCAACAAACATCGGTACTTAGACAATTTTTCTAGAATTCATAACCTTTTTTTAAAAGGGTATTTCAGTCATCTTTAGCTAAGATACGTATTACCCACATGATTCATAATCACATGGTTCAGACATCATCAGAATGACATTTGATTACACGTATTTCTTTCAGAGAGTCGACATCTAGAACAACCACAAATATCAAGGATAACAGCCATACAAATACATAGTTGAGATTTCATCACCTATATCGACTTTATAGCGATCGTTATCTAGTATGTTAGATTCAGTGACCATTTAACTTTATTGGAATAACATTTATTCCTTACAATTGAATATGTTTACTAATCCTAACAAATAACTGAGCTCGTGTTCTTCATAATAACCGGAACACAATAACATTTATTTAGTTCATTTATCAGTTTACTAGACTCAGAATACAAAACCGAAAATGTTGCAATGTTTGCTTCACTTTTCGAGTCTTGGTGTATTCCGTATTTTAATGTTTCTAATTTAATCATACTTGTAAGATATCATATATCTAAAAGTTGACTTAAACTTAGATAGATTTATCTCAACACTTTTGCCTAGAATAGAGACTTCAATGATATCTCTTATTTTAAGCACATGCCCTAACTTTCTTTTAATCCCTTAAGCACTTGTAAATATTTCTTACATCAGTCTTCATAAGACTTAAGAAGAATCACAAGAACTATGTCTTCAATTTCCTTTCGTAAAGAAAATTTATTAAATAGTTTATTTAACCTTTTGAATCATATTCAAAACATGAACCATTTAATTTACTTTCAAACAATGTTTAAATAATTAAGTCGATACTTAAATCTTACAATTTTGAAAACAACCTTTCAAAATTCGATGTGATCATTCACATTCAACACATCTAATGTTTTGAATTAATTGTCATCGCATGACAAAATGACCCATTGGACAACATTGTATCCAATATATGATTAATTGGTTGATGCTCATTTCAAGTGATTTAATAATAACTCGAGCTTCCGTTCTAATTAATAATTAAAGTCTTGGAGCACTCCATCAAATATGTAGTCTCCTTGTCTTTAACTACTATAACGTAGTTGCTCGTGTCATTGCTTATTTTAAAAGGATTAAAATTACTTAACCATATTTGAGAACGTTTCTCAAAAGGTAATAGTCACAATTTGGTTTTACTAATCGAAAATAAAAACATAAATATAAAAGTTTGCTAAAAACTACAACATAAAATAAATATAAAAGAGTGTTGTTGTTGATACATGCAAAATCAAAAATGGTCTTATGGTTTATGATTTTTCTCACACTAGTCAACTACTCCCAATTGACTTTCAAGAATTATCCAAAATTCTTTAGTGGATAGAATCCAATCTAGTTGACTTGATCCCCAACGTGGGCCGATCGACCGGGTCAATTTCGAAAGGAGTACGTTTACCGGTCGCATCCCATGAGACTTCCATTGGTTGACTAGTCAACTCTTTGACCACTCACATCTCTATGTGATAGCCATCTCTTGTCTCTAAAATCAAACGGTCCTGACATGGATCAATCATCAAAAGATACTTAGTCGAGTCGTAAACCAAATATTCATGAGATATCATAACGGTCATATCTCGATAATAACGATATACCCGAGGTAGGCCAACTCCCGACGTGGGCCGATCAGTTGGATCCGAACAAGGGCTCTTCACCTTCATTATAATATTGGGAGACAAAATATGACTCGAGTTTTTGTTGTGGAAGTATTTTTCAAATTAATTCACTTAATTAATTTTATCAATTACGGTCTCATAAATAATATCTATCTCTATAGACATACATTCTACACATTCATTTAGATCGTGCCTAGTCATGCATCTATCATATCATATAAAATAAAAACAAGCACAAAATAAATGAATGCGTAAAGTGACCGGTATGATCATGGATTTTTCCTAAATGCGGTTCTGAATACAAACTGACGAAACCGCGGGTCACAATCAAAGGGTAGCTGCAACCGCCAATAGGATCTTTAATGCGCCATTGACGGGAGTCAACTTTACTGTACTTTGGTGTGCAGTTTAACCCCCGTTTATCACTTTATTGGCATGTTCTGGGTAGATATAGACATGTTTGAGCGTAATATCGAGAGTTGTATGCACGGGGAGTCAAACTGTCACATCGATAGTAAACTCTGCCTTTTTAACGATATTTGACTCTTTTCCGAGCACTTTTGTCTTGCGGAATTACGCGTGGTGTTTTTTTAGTGTGTTTATTGCAGGACTTAGGTGACTCGAGAGCCCAGAAGGCGATGTTCTGGGATGAGAGACGTGTTCGTGGCACAAAAGTTGAATGAAAGTGAAGAAAAGTCAAGTTTGGAGTGAAATAACTGGTGTTTGCCCTACCCCAAATTGGCGTTTGCAGCAAGCCTAGGCCAAAATGGCGGTTGGCCATTGCAAACTGGCATTCACAGAGTTAACACTTGATTCAGAAAGTTAGAGTTTTGGCCAGCCGAGCATCCAACTGACCCCCAAACGCACGTTTGGGTAGGTTCAGCCCGATTCAAGCTCATATAACACAAACGGGTGTCCAGGGTACATGACGACGCTGCGTTTTACCTCATGACATGATTCATCAAACGAGCGCTCAACATGAGGCAAACGCTGGTTCACTGAAGAACAAACCCTAATCATCATCAGAATTCCAGGTGAACGGGCGTCCACAGTAAAGCAAACGCTCGTCCTTGACCGACATCATCAGATTTTCGACCTACACTATAAGTACGCAGCTCATTCAGCCCCTAAATATACTTGGCCAACTTTAGACTTTTCTTAGGTGATTTAGGGGCGATTTTAGTGTAGTTTAAACGTCCTTTGATCCCTTGATCCCATAAATTACATCCTTTGATTCTACATACTTGTTATAGCTTAGATTTACTTTTCAAGAACAAAGATTCAACTTTTGGATCGCTTTCCTCTTTGGTATTTTCTGGATCAAATTTTTTGCAAGTTATATGGTAATGACTTCTCTTTTATTTATTGTCTTTAGTTTGATTTCAATTTCTATTTCAATTATGAGCATCATCATGAGTAGCTAATCAATTGTGTAGTCGAATTATGTGAAAGCAAGCGAAAACCCTAAGGGAGATGAGATTGGGAGTTGTGTAGTGCATAAATTAATGTTTAAACGATTAATCCACGTCCTAAAACTTATTTTAACGTCTTTGAATTAGATTGATCACCTAGTTCAAAATCACACACATTGAACTTATAGATGCATTTTCATGTGAGATGTGGATAAGGGGTTTTAGGATCATTGCGTAGATTCGGCCTAGTTGTTAGGTCCATTTCCAATACAGAGGTTTGTCATCGTTGTTCGAGCGACTCTATAGCGTAATCATGTTAGGTTAATCGGTTTTCTAAAGGAGAATTAATTAACTTCACATAGGGTGGTTAGATCGAGTTGTTCACCCTAATCACTAGAATTAGGAGTTGGCACCCGTGGATGTCGTTAAAATACATTGGATAGGTAGGTCGGTTAAGACATGCTCCCGCTTAAGTCCTTCCTGGGGTAAAAGTAGCTCGTGGGATCATAGTTCGGCTATACCTTTTAATAACTAGAAGTACAACCATGAGAGTATAATCTTTCTTTCTGCATTAGTATAATATCTCTCCACCACTATTGTGACCTGAACGAAGTTCTACGTCGGCTTTGGTACTGAGACATTACTCTCTGTGGATTCAACCTTATGACCACTATACTCCCGTTGACCCGATACTCGCCGGTTAAAGTTAGCGGTTAAGTATTTTGCTATCAAGAATTTTGGAGCCGTTGCCGGGGAGTAATGTTTGATATCTTGTAAGTTGACCAAAAGCTTAGGATTAGGTCGTTTTATTTGTTTTCTTGTTTTTTTCTATTTTTGACAATTGCATGACCACGAAGTTCAAAACAACCTTTTATCGAGCCAAATCAAGAGATTGAAGCTTACGCATGTCATAGAAACAGTCAGCGCCGAGGAGAGATCCTGATCGCCAGTCCGGATCCCCTATTTGAGGAAGAAAGGGTAGTGGAAAGCTCACTTTCTGAATCCTCAGAAGAAATGGAAGATTCACCAAATCATAGAGATGGCAAAGAGCCCTTAATCGAACATAATGTACAAGGGAAAACCTCAGACATTACTGGTGGTAACGCAACACTACCATTACATACTCCACCGAGGACCCCTCGTCAAGAACCATTAAGAGAGGATAACACAGTGTTACGTTAGTTTGTGACTCCACAATTTAATCAGAGGACGGGGATTGGACAAAACAGGGGAGGACAAAATGATCAGAATACTCAGAATTTCGGACCAGAACTTGACCAAGACACTGTGAACAGATTACTACAGATGCTAGAGAATCAAGGAAATCAACAGGGGTTTCAAAACCCATATAATCAACAACCATCTGTGCAGCAGTATTATCAACAGCAACAACAGCAGAATTATCAGCCACAGAGGGCTCAGCAGGTGCAAGGACCGAGAGTCTGCCGAGATTATGTGACTAACGCACAGGAAGTCACGGGGCACAATCCAATTTGAGTACCCCCTATTAATGCCAACAACATGGATATAAAGCAGAATATTTTGAACATGTTGGGGAAACATACCTTGTTCCACGGGAAGTCAACTGAGAACCCGAACAGCTTTCTGGACCATTTTCTCCAAATTTGTGGGACGATGAGATATAATGGGGTTAGCGACGCGGCAATAAAGTGATAGTCTTCCCGCTTGCACCGAGAGAAGTGCTAGAGATTGGTACGATTCATTACCTAATGATTCGTTACATACATGGCAGATGTAGTGAAAGTGTTTTTGAGGAAGTATTTTCCACCGGCAAAGATTTTAGATCTGAAGGAAGAAATCTCTTCATTTGATGGTCTCGAGGGAGAGACACTAAAAGAGACATATGAGAGGTTTAGGGGTCTACTGAAGAGATGCCCTCCACACGGTTTTTCTACTGTTGAGCAAGTCATTATACTATTCAGGGCCTTAGAGCTAGTGGACCAAAACAAGCTGAACGCCGCCAGTGGCGGAGATATCATGAATCTGCCGCCAGAACAAGCTATGAGACAGATTGAGAATGAGGCAGATGGAGAAGGACAATGGGGGTCCAGTAGAATGAAGAAGAAAGCCCCGATGGAAAGTGTAAAGTCGCTGAAAGAAGACCTCGATAGAGAATCTGCCATGCATGACAAGATGTAAGAAATGGTGCTAAAGATGGACCAAATAGAGTTGGAAAGAAAGAAGGCACAAAGAATGCCAACTATGTGGAGGTGGACATTCCGCCATGGAATGTACATCATCGAAAAAGCCCACTTATCAACAACAATTACCACCTACTCCAGCACAACAACAATTTGGAAACCATAATGATCAGCAAAAGATGAATGTGTATGCAATAGGTCGATGAGTATGAATCGACAAGAGTTTGGCCAAAGAATGTGGAATTCAAATTTCGATAATCAGCGAGGCAGCCGCCTTCGAGTATGGCATGGAAGAGCAACAAGCAAAGACAATGTGAGCTATGTTGGACAATGTAATGGGGGTAACTTGGAATCATGTTCAGCAGGGGCAAGGTTGGAATCAAACACAGGGGCAGAATTGGAATCAAAACAATAACAATCAAAACCAAGGATTCATGCAGAACCAAAGCCCAAATAACCAATCTTGGAATCAGAACCCCCAGTAATCGAATGCCTATCAAAATACCAATCAAGGCATGTATCGAACAATCGTCAGACAGGCCACCAACAAACAGAATAATCGAATCCCGGGCTGTAATAATCGTGGATAGAATCAGAGTTGGGGGAGCAATCAAGGATGGAACCGAGAATCGAGGCGAAAAGAAACAATAATCAGCAAGCTAGCCATCAAAATAGAAATAACAATTCTGGGACTTATCAACACCCGAATGCGCACCATCATCAGAATAACCAATCAAGCAATTCGGGTACCCAGAAGACCTTAACTGAGTTGCTGTTAGAGAAGATGGATAAGACTATCTCTGAGCTAAATAAGAGTGCTATTGAACAGAAGGTAGCAACGCACTCAGCTATCCGGAATTTAGAGACTCAAGTTGGGCATATCACAAATACATTGAATAAGATTCTGAGTGATACTGAGCAGAATCCGAGGCAAGTGAATGCCATATTCACTAGGAGTGGTAGAGAGGTGGAGTCGACCACCAAAGCAAGCACCAGTGAGCAAGAATATCTAGATGAGGAGGATGAAGCTGAGGCAGCAGAGAGAGAAAGAATGAAAACCGAGTTAGAAGAGGTATGAAGAGAGTTAGCTGCTGTTAAGAGAGACCTCATGATTGTAAGGAAAGAGCGAGCAATGGAAGTACAGAGGGAGCATGAAGCTCAAACCAGAAGAGATGAAGAAAGGGAGAAGCAGGATTTCATAGTGCTGGACATTAAAGAGGAAGAGCCGAGCAAGCCAGTGATGACAAAAGAAGCTACATCTGGGCCTCCAAGGCCAAACACTCGAGGTAAGAAAAATTTTATGCCCCTCCCCCTCCAAGGCCAAACACTCAAGCTACATCTAGGCCTCCTGATTTTATGCCATCTCCAAAGGGATCTTTGTTCTTCTTTCTTTGGTCTGCATCTTCTGCTCCATTCTTGTTACATAACATTCTATCTAATAAAATAAATACACCCGCTGCACATGGGGGGAAGCTAACGGGAATGAGATAAATGTATAAAGTAAACTAGGTCACGTTCTTCATA
This sequence comes from Gentiana macrophylla, assembly GCA_026214975.1. NCBI lineage: Eukaryota > Viridiplantae > Streptophyta > Magnoliopsida > Gentianales > Gentianaceae > Gentiana > Gentiana macrophylla. Next base: position 36,173,657 of record CM047805.1, read on the forward strand.
ACGGCCTAGGACAATTTTTGAACCAACATAAAAATTAAATCATACATATCTATCATATTGGTCGAGTCCATGATCAATCGGGGTCCATAATCATATTATATATACTATATCTAACCCATACAATAAAATCTATTGAAAAAGATAAATATTAAAATTACCAACTTGCGTCTTGATTAATCGATTAACGTTTAATCAATTAAATAATTTTATCCAATCAATTAACTAATTAACATTTAATCAATTAGATTTTAATCGAAATAAAATTAACGGTTAATTTTAATCGATTTCAATTAATAAGAACTATTCAAATTTAAATCAAAATTAAAATTAGGTCTCTTTTAGTTTCATTCCTTTTGATTCTTAATCAAAAGGGATGTGTTTGGTTTCTAAAACAAAAAGACATATCCCTTGGTCCTTTCCAAAATCAAAATTTTGAAATGGGCCTAGGTTTATTCCAAAATCAAATATTTTGAAAAGAGGCCTAGGCCTAAACCAAAAAATGTTTTGAAATGGCCAATATTATTTAATGCCATGTGGCATCCCAATGGCTCAAACTATTTGAACTGTTAGTTAACCACATGACACAACTAAACAAAAGAGATATCAATTCACAATAAAAATCACAAAACGAAAAACAAAATAAGGATCTACCATGCACCACCAGCCGCTGGCAGAACCCTAGGGCGCCGCCGCCGCCGGCGGTTACATGGTGGGGAGCCACCGCCGATCGGCCGAACTCCCTACCCGATTTTTTTTTCGTTTCTCTCGTTTCGTGAATCTAGATCTTGCGTCTATTATAAATTAATTACTACGCAAATTAACTAATGCTTATTGCGTAAGCTCAAAGCTCGCTCTGCTACCACTGTAAGAAATCTACGTGGGAACGCAGCAGAATTCAAAATTTTATTTCCTTTTAACCAGTATCGACTTTGTTTAAGCAAAAAACATAATAAATTAGTAGACGGTAGTTACCTTTATTGATCTAAAAGATCGACATTTTCACCATCTATGGAGAGTCATGGTGCATGGAGCTGCCCAAGCGTTCGGCCTCTACCGCTAGTCCACACGAACAACCTGCCGGAATCCACCATTGGATTGCTATTAGAAAAACTCGGTTGCTAGACAGACATTTTCTCTCTCTCAAAACTCTCTCTAGGAAGCTCTCTTATTTTCACAAGAACTATTAGTCTCTTGGAATTATGATGATCCAAAAGAGCTTGACACCCACCTCCTATTTATAATGAAGACGGCGCCCCAATGTAGAGTAGAGAGGAAGAAAACCTTTTACTAGTAAAATAAGGAAAATAGATATTCTAGAATTATCTCATTAATATCTAATATCTTATATTAAATATTTTTCCCAAGATATATATTGACAATATCTTATATTGAACATATCTTGATTATATTACCATAAATAAATTTACACATATGTGCAAATCTATACTCATTAATATCTAATATTAATATATGATAATGCTATTAATTAAATTGCACAATCCAAGTATATATGCACTAATAACCTGCGCCCCATATAGCCTTTTATTGGCTTCCGGAATACTCTTAATTAATATAATGCTATGATTAATTAATTTGCAAATTGCATGTGTATCAATATACACAATATATATTTCGACTTATACATATACATTATATGTATATTTAATTAATCAACTTAATTAATATCTTGTATTATATTTGTTAATAATAAATAAATACCGTCATATTAATTTATTACTATAACACTTTATAGTCGAGATAAAACTTTCCTTATTTGGTTATCACTATAACCACATTTTAATCCGGCTAGTTCATATGTGTGTGACCCGATAGGCTTCCGAATATGTTCGCCGTAGGCACAAAGTGCAATCATGAAAATGCCTTTCATACCTAATGATCACGGAATAGCGTCTAGAAACACACCGTGACCCTCAATCAATCGAAGAGTCAAATGCAATGACTACTACCTTTCATATGAAACAGTTACCGTGTAAATAAAATCATATCATTGTAATAATATCCATACGGTTGTATCTCGAGTGTCTTTACATTAACGACCGTATCTTATAATCTGGATATCATGCTCTCTCGAAGCAACTCATTTACTTCCACTTTGCAAATATTCATGAGAGTAAGACGCTCCTTATATGAAGGCCCTTTCGGATATTTACTCCTATTCATAGGATACGCGATTTCCGGACGAGCAACATGAATCCTACGCATGCTTCAGTATCATACCCAATCACTACCGCATGATCGCCCCATGGCTAGGGGAAACCTCAATAGTGTCAAAGCATGACAATCCACACCGTGATTCCATGAAGACTCCGGTCTCAGGATAATTACACAACCACCACATAGTGTGACACTTAATAAAGTAAGTGGGTCAATCTAACCTACGCATTCTCTAATATACGTCCACGTATAGTCCAAGTGTCCCTACACTTCGATAGACGCTCTTTCTTCAATAAAATAGAAGACATCTAATACGTGCTAGTCTAATCGTATCATCAATGTCCTGTTTGATAGTACATACGACTAGATACATTTAAGTATCAAACCTTTAAAGTGATTCGAGATCTCATCAACCATAATCACGATCATGGTTTCTCTTTCACTGCTTGACATTAGGGACGTTATTATATATACCATCACTAATTGGTTCATATAGATAAACACAATATATAATAACAGAAAAGCCATTTAATATATATGTATAAACATAAAGAAATAGTAGAAATGGCCCGACCCGGTCGGATCCAGTCCAACCCAATTAGGTTTAGGACACTATTTCAACAGTTTCTCGGTTCAGCGTGCCGAAAGACCATAGAACTTCAAAAATGTTATTTTTATCATGTCTAGGGCTACTTAGGGTCCTATTTATACCATTTAATCACCATAAGTCGGTTTTTAAGATCTTGGGGGAAAAGAAAACCTAAAAAATAAAATGAAAAAGGAAGAATAATTTCAAAAAGGCCAAAATACCCTTACAAAGAGGTGAGGGATTTTACATTCTCCCCTCCTTATAAGAAGTTTCGTACTCGAAACTTAACACACCTGGTAAGGGAGAAAACTCTGGATAGCGGTCTACCATTTCTGCCTCTAGCTCCCAAGTAGCTTCTTGAGCCATATGATTGCTCCATTGCACAAGAACTCGAACTGAAAACATCTGCTTAGACCATTGTCCTTTCCTACCCAAAATCCTTATTGGTCTTTCTTCATAAGCCAAATTGTCTTGCAAAAGGTCATGATCAACATCCGCTACTAACCCTGGGTCAACAAAGCATTTCCATAGCATCGACACATGAAGCACATCATGCACTCTAGCCAATGACGGAGGCATCTGCAGCCGATAAGCTAAAGGACAACTCTTTCCACAACTTCAAAAGGTCTTACATATCTCGGGCTTAGCTTGCCTTTCTCGCCAAAACGTCTAACACCTCTCATAGGTGAAGCTTTAAGATACACTTTCTCACAAACTTCAAACTCAAGCGGTCTACGGTGTTTATTTGCCCAACTTTTCTGACGATCATGAGCTTCTTTCATACGTTCTCTAATCAACAAGACATTATCGTTAGCTTCTTGAACTAATTCTGGGCCTGCAACTTGCTTCTCACCGACTTCATCCCAACATACAGGGGATCGGCACTTCCTGCCATACAGTGCTTCAAAAGGAGCCATCCCAATACTCGAATGATAACTATTATTGTAAGCAAACTCCGTAAGCAACAAGTACTTAGTCTACTTACCTCCAAACTCAAGAGTGCAAGCACATAGCATATCCTCTAGTGTCTAAATCATCCTTTCGGACTGTCTATCTGTCTGTGGATGTAATGTTGTACTCATACTCAACTCTATACCCAAGGCTTTCTGCAAACTCTTCCAAAACTGAGCCACAAAACGACTATCTTGATCATATACTATTAAAACTGGAACTCCATGCAAATGAACCACCTGATTAATATACATCAAATCCATTTGCTCTAATAGTGTATCTTTCATCAATGCTAAAAAATGCGCACTCTTTGTCAAACAATCCACTCTCACCCATATCATATCAACACCGCAAACCGAACGAGGTAACCCCGTAATAAACTCTATAGTAATATTCTACCGTTTCCACTCGGGGATTTTAAGAGGTTTCGGAAAACCTGCAAGTATCTGATGCTCTGCCTTAACCCTCTTACAAACATCACATCGAAACATAACTTGCAATATCATTCTTCATTGCTTACCACCAAAAGTGCTTGACGTAAGTCTCTATACGCCTTGGTAGAACTCGCATGCATAGAAAAACTGATTTATGGTATTCTTCCAAGATTTCATCCTTAACATTCAACATTTCAAGAACACACAGCGGCCCTCTAAACCAAAGCGAACCATCATCCTGCAACCTCAAAACCTATATATGGGTTATCAACCGACTTCTCGCTTCATCTCTTGAATAAAAGCAATATTCAATCAGATCACTTTAATCGTATCCAACAACATAGGTGGAACAAAATTGTAGAAACGATACTTCCTTGTGGAACCGGATCACAATCCTCTATCTCAAGTCGATCTAGTTGCTTGATAATATCTTCTTGGCTAGTTAAGGTCAAAATGCCCTTCTACTTAGAGCATATGTAACCACGTTTGCCTTTTCAGGATGGTACTGAATATCTATATCATAATCCTTGAAAAACTCTAGCCATCTTATTTGCCTCATGTTCAATTCTTTCTGCGTAAAGAAGTACTTAAGACTCTGATGATCACTGAAAATCTGAGTCCGCACTCCATACAAATCATGTCTCTAAATCTCAAAGCAAAGACAATTGCAGCTAACTCCAAATCATGCGTAGGATAATTTCTCTCATGAATCTTCATTTGTCTCGAATCATAGGCAATCACTTTACCATTTTTCATAAAGACACAATCCAAACCACGACCTGAGGCATCGGTGTAAATATCAAACTCTTCAGAAGAAACTGGCAATGTCAACACTAGAGCTGTAACTAACCTCTCTTTAAGCATCTGAAAAGACTTTTCACAATCACCTGACCACTTGAACTTAACTCTTTTCTAAGTCAATTGATTAAGTGGCGTAGCAATCACTGAGAAATCCTTAACGAAATTCTTGTAATAGCTTGCCAAACCCAAGAAACTATGAATCTTGGTAACTAAATTTGGTCTAGGTCATGAAACCACTGATTCAATCTTAGTTGGATCCACTGAAATTCCATCTCCTGAAATGATGTGATGAAGGAAAGCAACATGATACAACCAAAATTCGCACTTACTAAATTTTGCAAACAATTCTTTATCCTTTAAGGTCTGCAAAACTATCCGTAGATGCACTTCATGCTCTTGTTCATCCTTAGAATAAATCAAAATGTCAGCAATGAAAACAAAAACAAACTGATAAGTAAGGAGAGAACACCCTATTCATCAAGTCCATAAAAGCTGCTGGAGCATTAATCAAACCGAAAGGCATGACCAAAAACTTATACAACCCGTATCTAGTACTTAATGTTGTCTTAGGTACATCTGCTAACCGGATCTTCAACTGATAATAGCCAGACCGGAGGTCAATCTTTGAAAACAACTTTGACCCCTGCATCTGATCAAACAAATCATCTATCCGAGGGAAAGGATACTTGTTCTTAATAGTCATCATGATTAACTCCCTATAATCTACACACATCCTCATAGTGCCATCTTTCTTCTTTACAAAACAGCTCTGGCGCATCCCATGTTGAAGTGCTTGGCTGAATTACCTTCTTCACAAGCATATCCTCACTGCTCTTTCAATTCTTTAAGTTACTGCTGAAGCCATCCTATATGGTCGCTAGAGACTAGTCTTGCATCCGGGACTAGGTCAATCAAAACTTTATTTCTTGGTCCAGTATTCCCTGGTGAATCATCTCAGGAACACTTTGGAAAGTCCTATCCACTTGGCACATTTATTACCTTTAAACCTTTTTTGGTCTTAGGTCCTTCTTTAGCATTCATTGCAAAAACCCAAAACATCTCACAATCTTCCATGAACGCTTCTGCAACTTCCAATGCTGAGATGATAGGAAATTCATGTTTGAACTCTGAAAGATTCCTATGAAACACAACTCCTGAATGCAAAGGTGAGTGAAAGATCACTTGCTTGGCCTGCAATTGAGATGCACATAATGGCGTGTTAACCAATCATGCCAAGTATGACATCAAGATCCGAGGTTATCCAAAACTATCAAATTTGCATCGACTCTCTTCTTGCCAACTTCGATCTTACAACCACGAATAACTTCGTCTTACTAGCTTGTCGACACCCAAAAGAGTAGAGATAACCAAAGAAGGAGAAAACTTGCTAGGGGAGCACTTAATCTTACACACTAGGCGACGGAGATAAAGGAGTTCGATGCTTCCGTGATCGAACAAAGTAGTTGTAGAGACAGAATTAACAAAGATAGAGCCTACACACAAGCTAATTTCTGTGAAGAAAAACAAAGGAAGACATGATAACAAAGGAAACTAAAAACTACCGGTCACAATCGAATCATCTCGCTTCACATCGCATAAGATCTAAAGCAAAACTGTGAAGATCCACGACTTTCCTTTAGGGCTCACTGCGAGAGGACTCAGCTAAACACGCCTATTAAGAGACTCTTTGGAAATGTGTCCTGGTTGACAACACTCGATAACAAAGCTGTTTTACCAAGTCTGCATTCTCTGGATGACGTATAGAACACTTTGTGAGAACAAAAGAATTGATGGAGTGGTGATTCGATCTCTTAGCGGAAGGTTGGGCCTTATTCTTTCCCACTGTGATGTATACCTTGGACCCTTAACAATGAAATTGTCAAGAACCCTAGGTAATACAATGAATAACCACGTTTAGTTCCCAAAATGAAAATAAAAATTGAACAAGATGAAGAACAAGACTTGAGCAAAAGTAGTTTAACTCAAGGATGAAACTAGAAGAACCAATGGCTATGAAGAAGCCAAGACCCTTCTAATGATCCTTAAACCAAAGACTACAATGAAACACTTTAAGCTATACTCACAAACTTAAAATGCACTTAACAAAAGTTGTAAAACTCCAAGAGCAAAAAACTCTCAATATAATTATATTCAATGTGTCAAATACATTTGGTGTGCCACTCCTTTTATAGGCCAAGGATGTTAGCATTTTATTTTCTAGAAACAAATTGAAATAAGAAAAAGAGAAATAACAATGAACCTAGTCACCTTTTATGTCTAAGTGAAATAGAAATAAAAATAATTCCTAAAATAAAAGAAATCTTCAAATCATACATTAGTAAATAATCCCCCAATCAGATTGATTGATTATCTGCCAAAATTAGATGAAGATTTGATGAAATCAATCATCATAAGACTACTAATTTCATGCTATATGGCCTTGGTAGGCTTTATTGGACACCAATATTAATAATAAGTCTCCAAATAAATAGAAAATAGCAAAAAGTCCATCTTCTATTCTCTTGTATTCTTGATCCATGCTCTTTGGCATAAATGTGTTAAAATAATCAAAGTAAGAAACCGTTATCTTTATTTGGACATTTACTTCATCACATTGGGCTTCTCTTAAATTATAGTCAACGGGATTACAACTGGATCGATTCAAATGTGCAAGTCCACCGAATATGCAAACTCGCGAATTCAGCCCATATAAAGAGCAAGTTGTATTCTTCAATAAACCAACCCTTCATAATTATATGGAACCTTAAAATATCAATATAAATGATAAATTAGAGTTCCATAATTTTTCCATGTTGAAGGGCATGCAAATCTCATTCAAATCTCTTGATATATGCATCGGACGGTAACGATCATCATTGTGAAATTATTGACCATAAGAGATGTGTAGGAAATGATTATGGATTGATGGTCCTCCATCATATCCTCCACCTTTGAAAAGATTCATCCTCGAATCCAAAACATCATGGATAATTTCATTTTATCATCATTATCCCGCCAACCACAACCAACAAAAACAACCAAGCTAGTACAAAAAGATTAGTAGATTAGTCCTTCTAACTTTTGTGTTTAGTATTCATCTCCAATAAATTTATTCTGCTGAAATAATATCCTCTATTATTCACAAAGAAATCAAGTAAATTTACTATCTTTTTCTTTCCAAAAATTTCATCCAGACAAACTTTCAAAAACCTTTCCCTTTTAAGTAAACTTACTCTCATTTTCTTATCAAAAACTTCACACATCTGTAAGTTATCTTGACAAAACTATAAAGCATCGTAGTTCTACAAAATTTCAAGTTCACTAAGCACAACATTTTTATATAGTATACGACTAAAATAAAGATGATATGCTTGACTTGCACATTCTTTCTCACAAAATCAATTAAATCATTTTTGCCAAATTCACGCTCATTTTCATGACATTCAATTCTCTCAATAAAAGAACATGTCTTGGAAAATTGGGAGACATGCAAATTACTATCACCAAAATTGTGAGAATTAAAGATAATTTCATGATCACTTAGAAATGGATCTAAATAATTATGAAAAGATCTTAAGTCCTTTATTTCTATAAAACTCCCATCTTTATCTCCACAAACACCAACAAGAGGTGGAGATTCGATTGGCCATCTTTATCAGTCATGTGCTTGTTTCTGGTGGCTTTTCTTCACCCTAGACTGATGTAACAACTGGCGTTACCTGCCGCCTATTTCGATTGGCCATGGTCCTTTCGTTCTTTGTGCCGTAATGATGGCTATTTTGGAATTCAAAACTTGAAAATCCTGCCTTTGGTTTCGTCCGTTAGATCGTTATTATTAGAACCGTCAGATCCGTACTTCCGAGTCTATATAAGGATGAGAGGCTCCCTGCCTAAACATTTCCTGAATTTATAATTTCTTTGGCCATTGTCTATCGGCAGTTTGCAAGCGAAGGTTCTCCGGTGAGGCAATTTCGGAAAAGGTTCAGCTCGTTCCATACTCCTTTGTCCTTTTCCATATTTCTGCCGATCATCGTAAATCGTTTTTCTTCCCGGTTTTTCATATTTTCATAGTTGGTTTAGCCTTAGTCTTGCAGTTTTTGAGAAACTTGTGTGCCATAGCCTTTATTAAGTCTCGAATTAAGTGGATGCTTTACGTCGCGCCGTTCTCATGTCTTGAGGTATTTCGAGGTTTGGTCTGTGACTTTAATTTTTCTCTTGTATCATTATTGCCTCACTCACGAGGATTTTTACCTTTCCTTCCCTAATTTACGGGTTTTGCATCTGATTTTGAAATGAAAAGACGGGGTGTCGAGATGAGTCGGACGGATGCGGACCCGAATTCAATTGTCTTGGGTAATGGCTTATCCGCCTTATTGTCCTTTTCTTTTTGCGGGATGCCTGGTAGTGATAGATCGAAAGCAAACGGCGATGGCGACATTCACGGGTACACCTCTGAGGAGGCTGAGGAGATAGGCACTAGCTCCGGTGATGGTGATGAGGACGAGGACACCGGCGACGATATCTTTGTTGGTTCACACTGGCTCCGCCACAATCCGGCCGTCCGAAAGCCGTTGTTTTTAAGGTGCCGAAAGGTCGATCCTCCTCTTCCACTTCTGCGACTCACGGTGAGTCCAATAAGAAGTTTGAGAAAGGAGCCACCAGAGCTAAAGGTTCTTCCCTGGTGTAGTGGTGTCCGAGCCCAAAAATCAAAGCGGAAGGAAAAACCGGTGATGATGAGGATGAGCCCAAAGATAGCAACAAGACTCCCAAGCCATAAAAACCCGGAGGCGATCTAAGAGGATGAAAAGATCGATGCCCTTGACAAGCGGATAGAGTCGGATTGGGCAATGGTTCAACCTCGCCTTAGGGACCCCAAACTCTTCTCGAGTTTAACATATCCTCCGAGTACCTTTTTTCGGCTTCAAGAAGGTGGCAAACCGAGCGGATGAGGCCGAAGAAAGATGGTTTGGTCTTGTTTTACGATCACTTCATCGTTGGACTTAGGCTGCCTTTTGAACATTTCTTTATCGAGGTGATGTGGAGCCTGGTGGCCTCCATGCGATTTTACTCCTAGGGCCGTCGAGGGTAGTGATGGTGTTTGTTGTACTTTGCCAAATTCTAGGTTCTGAACATTCTTTTAATATTTTATGAAATTTTACACCTTTAGCAAAACGGACACAAACAATGCGGACTCGAGCAATTTCTGGCGACGGAGCGAATAAATGTAGATTGTTCTAATGGACTTGAATAAAATCCATGGTTGCAACATGAGAGCTATGATGATCGAATCGATGTTAGGTGCCGTTTCCCAAGTTCGAGGTGTGCTCGAAGAGCGCAGCATACAAAATCGTCATGTCCAAGACTACAGATCATGTCGAGCAGGAGCTTCTTGACAAGCTTCATGAACTTCTTGGTTGGGATAAGGAGAGTGAGACTCAAAAATGAACTTTTAGTTGGAGGAGCTTGATTGACCTTAAGGCTCCTTTTTGTTGTGTAGTCGGGATCTATGGGCCGATCAAAGCTCATCCCGTGGTGAAAACATCCACTCTGGGTACCTTATTGGCACGCCGAGTGTCATTTAGGGAAATGTTTTCGCACCAAGTGTCCGTCGTGTAAAGGGATCGGCGTCGCGGCACTGCTTGTAATTTATTCTTTTGTTTTGTTTTCTTTCCTTTTCATAATTGTATTGTCGCCAATAGCTACATTCTATCCTGGAGCTTTGGCCATTTCTTTGCAGTACAATAGTGCTGCCAGCGAGAACAGGAATGTTGTCATGACCTGGTTGAAGGAAGAGAGGAAGGCTTGCCGAGCACTATTAGAGGCCGATAAGCCCATGGATCCTCCCTCAGGGTGAGCATGGAGAATGTTTTATCGGCCGCGCGCGCTTCATCTGCGGCTCCTTTTAATGCCGTAGCTCTTGAGGGCGGTGTCTTCTTTGTTTGGGGTTGAAAATCTGCTGCGGCCATCAAGGCGAAAGGAAAAAGTCTTCGGGAAGAAGAATGTCGGCTTGATGGGCGAGGATGAGCGGTGACATGATGCGGATGGTTCATCTTCGCCCAAGAGGTTTAGAGCCGGTGGCGGCCAAAGCACGGCGAGATTGCTTCTAATTTTTCCAAGGCCGTTGGGGATGTTCGAGTCCCCAGGGCGTTGATCCGTTCTTTGCCACTTTGTTGATTTAACGAGAACCTGCGAAGAAGGTTGTTGGCGAGGTGAGCCGATTGTCATCGCACCGGTGCGAGATGGGGACGGTAAGAGGAAATTTCTTGTTGGTCACAAGAAACCGGTCATGTGGTGGATAATGATTTAGTGAAGCAAACTCTTACTTTGAAAACGGCCGGCTTTGGCTCAATTGCCAATGTTGTCCCATTACAAAATCTAAAGTGAGACTACCCGATGCTCCTCGGTTGTTGGTCGGTCGAGGATCATTAATCGGATAGCCCTAGCCGGCGTGGTAGCTTCGGCGGCTTCTGCGTGGTCCTTTTCCGACTTGCAACTCTTATGCAGGCGCTCGGTCTCTATAGAACTCACATAGCGGTAATATATATATATATATTGTTTTGGATTCTTTTTCGTTAAGTTTCACGGCTCTAAGCCCTTTTTTTCTTTGGTGGCCACAAAATTGAAACAAGTCGAGTGGGCTTATAACGAGGAGGTGAAGCAGATAGTGAACCAGCTCCTGAGATGCAAGCGAAGGCGGCGATTGAGGCGATCCGGGCTATCTGGTGAGCGAAGGAGAAGGTTCTTACGGCGAAGTCGATCGGCTTCGTTACGTGAACTCGAATCTTTCCAAGAAGGTTCAATCGGCTTTGGATCTCCATAAATCTACCGGTCGGAGAAAGACAAAGCCCTTGCTAAGGTGATGAGAGGCCTATAAGTTGAAGAGTGGTGAGTGAATCCGAGGCCCGTTGCCACCGGCGTTGCCGATAAGGTCAAAGATGCTTTCTTTGGATGGGTTTGACCAGGATTCTATCATGTGTCGAGGTACCTTAAGGCGTTTTGTGAGGATTCTCCAAATCATGAGACCTGCGGGGTGGTGATGACGGATCAAGACGCGACCACGAGTTGAGAGCATTCCACTCGATCTTCTTGAGAAATATCTTTTGTTCTTCTTCGATTTTTTTGCAAATTTTTCCATGTCTTCTTTGATTCTTCTAGTCAAGGTTCCAACACTTTTGAGCCTATTATTGGGGAAGAACCCTCGGTGACGCTTCCACTCACCGCCTCTCGGTGGCCACGGATGACTTTATGACCTTCTTCCGCAATCAAGGTCACTTGGTGGAAAGAAGGCTTAACTGCGTCGTGTTGGCCCGGTCATCGGGCTGCCATTAACGCCAATGGTTGGCTACATTTGTCACCACACCGGCCGGGAGTACAACAACCCTGGTGCATGAGTTTTTTGTTGCCTATCGAGAACGGCCATGTTGATCGCACCACCACCATTTCCGTTCGTGGGGTGACGATGGATTTTAACCCGGCTACCATAAATGACTTTTAAGCCGCCAAATCTTGCGAGAGGATTATAACACCTTTTGGAATCTCGGCAGCGGTGGTGACTATTATGCAGCCGGTTCGGCGCTTTTTCGATTTTGCTTCGCCATGAGTGGATGGACAGCCACGATGTGACAATGCGAGATATCTGAACCGGGAGGAGAGGGAGTGAAAGCGCTTCATGTACACTCGGGTATTACATCTGTCCCAATTTCATGAAGGTCACCGATGCCGAGGCATTTGTTCTCTCTACGCCTTTTCGATTCTTGAGACAACCATCAACTAAGTCGCTTTGATCCATTCCGAGCGATCAAGTATGCTCTTTGTGATAAATGGCGTGTTGCCCTTACCCTTTTGCTGGATGATTTCCACCACGTGCATCTTGACCCGAGGATGCCGGTGCGTCTACTACGGACATATACTTCTCCCATCCTGAGGCGGATGAGTGAAGGCGGAATCCTCTCTTTCTTTCTTTTTGACTCCTTGTAAAAATATTCACTTTGTAATGAATTGCTTTCCCTTATTTTGTTGCCTTGATCTTTCTTTTTTGAGTTTATTTTTGAATTCGCTCTCGGCGACGCCATAAACGCGTCTACGCGGATATCGCTTTTAGCGATTTGGGTGGCTTCTTTTGTATCGGACAAGTTTTGCTTGTCGGAAACAGAATTTGTATGTGTTAGACGATATTTTTGAAAAATATTTCATTGATCATAATAAAACGGGCTCAATGCCTTTACAAAAAAACACTTTTAATAACAAGTTTAGGTAATTGCCCTTACGTGTAATATCATTTCAAGTTGTCGGCGTGCCAGGGCCTGTTGAACTCACGTCCTTCCCTGTCTGAGAGGATATAAGTCCATTTTTTAATATTCCGACACTTGCCAGGGGACCCACCCAATTCTCGGCCAATTTTCCTTTATCCGTTTTACGGCGGTTGCTTGTCTTTTGCACAAGATAAGATCTTCTACCCGCGAAAGAGTGATCACGGATCCGTTTGGCGTGGTGTCTCTTTGCGGCTTGCTTGTAGTTAACTTGGTGAGTGCGGGCCTTGGCATTTTTCTTGACCCAGGTCGATTCGATTTTTGATTAGTTGTGTTATCGGCCTCGTCATAGTAGAAACCCTTATACTTGGAAGTGCCATTTCCACGGGTGACATCGCCTCGACCCATATGTTAATCGAATGGCGTCTCCCCGTTGTTACCTTCTGGTTGTCGGAGTGCCCGGAGGGCTTGGGCGAGTAGTCTACCCACTTCCCGGACTTCTCATCCGAGGCTCTTCTTGACACTTTTAACACTTTCTTATTGGCGTTTCACTGCACGACCGTTTCCTTAGGGGTAGCATACCGAGGATTGCCTATGTTTGGCGTTATGCTCCTTGCAAAATTCATCAAACTCATCTACGAGCTGCGGGCCGTGGTGGATCTTTGTTGGTCCAAGAAAGGTAAAACTATAGTCGGAGGGGATGAATGACTATATTGGATTTTCAAAAACTTTTCTTGTATTTAAAAGCTTTTGGGTAGCGGATAAGTCCCTTCTTAAAATGTAGTTTCAAAGTAGATTATGCAATCACATATATACAATATGCAATGATATAAAATCTTTGTAAGGCAAATTCTTTGAAAGTAAATAGACACAAAAGGTTTATAGTGGTTCAGGGTGGTGGAATCCCTTAATCCACTCTTCTCTGTGATGATTGGAGGAATTCACTCACGATTTCCACGAGATACAATAAATACGATTGTCCTTGACTACACAGTCTTAACAATCTTCAAGACTATCACTCCACAGGCTTCAAAAGCTTGGTGACTCAGTCTACATCACTTTGCTCTTTGAGAACAAATCTTTTAAGCGGCTATCATGAAACTTGCAACACCTTCTCAGATTTCTCTGATTCAATTGCCTCGATTGATTTGAATTGGATTCACAAGTTTGTTTGATCAATCTCGAAGCTTGATTTGCAATTGAGGTTACGATTCTGAGTTGATCTCGTGATCTTTCTTTTAGTAGAAATGGAAGGCTTTTACGCTTTGTGAGTTTCTACTTGTTTTCTTATCGATCCTTGTTATTTTTTTTTTCGCCAATGCCTTCTATTTATAGCCTTGATGATCCTTAATTTGAATTTCCGTCCGTTGGATATTTAATGTGGAGAATAATCTTTGATTTAATTCTTGATTCCCACTGGTGTATTCTCATGATTACGGTGATCGGATTTTTCCTCAAACATTTATCGAAAAATCATCCTTGATTTATCCTTAATTGATTGTGCATTTAATGCTTGATCTTCATTGTTTGAAATCTGAATGAGTGAAGTTTACTTGACCGTTCCACTGAGCGGTTCGATGATTCACTTCGACTTGGTTGTTTTGGTTCTTCCTTCAACTGCTATGTCTTTACTCGAATTGAAAGTCATTTTACTTTGCCGGTTTTCTTGCATTGTTGTTTTCTCTCATTCTTTAGAGTACTTTTATACTTCACCGATCCTTGATTTGGGTGAGATCGATGTACACCATATTTCATTACTTAGACTTATCCAAGGTCATCACGGACTTCCTTGGTTATAAGTTAGACCATAATGTCTTCATTGCTTCTCCATTGGTATTTGGTGGCTTCACTCTGCCGAATATATGTTCTTAATCGGCCATCCTACCAACTAGTACAATACTTGTCGACTCAAGTAAAGACTTATACAAAGAATTCTAACTTATTTGAGGTTTGCTACAATGATTAGTATGGCCATCATCAAAACTAATAAAATGTTCTAACAATTTCCCCGTTTTGATGATTCCAAAACCCCTCATAAGCTTTGAACATAAGTGTAACAAATTTTTATAATAAACAATGAACAAAACTCAACAATTTTATTCATCCATTCAAGGGCAATAAGATATTGCATCTTTTATTAAAATCAAAGGCATAGAGTAAATTAAAGACTTATGAAAATGGCTATTTCTTCTTTTCTTCAAACTGATGCCCTTGACTTTGCCTTGATGCCCTTGCCCTTGTATGCATTGGGCTTTCTTTCTTTCCACTAGAGTTTTAGGCTTTGAGCTTCCTTCCCCCTTTTGGTTGCACCAAACCGTGCATCAAGAAATTTGTTTCTTTGCCTCGGTTCCGGGAGAGGGCCATATTCTTACAGCAGGATTTTTGTTGTTTGCTTGATGACATTGATGAGGGTGTCGAGTTGTTGGCAAGAGTAGTTCATAACCTCATCTAGATGGTTGAGTATTTGTTGTGTGATCATTCAAGGTGTCCACCAATGGTTTGATGTTTTCATCAACCTTGTCCGACTTGAAATTCGAGATTTGTCTCGGACATGGTAGGGAATGTGTCTGTGTAGATTGCAAAGTAGGTTTCCACTGTTTCTCCATCACCTCATCTTGAATCTTAATGTGGTGATGAGTACTTCAATTTTGTGATTGAAGGAGGTTGCATCACACCTTAATGCGACTTTTTTGATTTTATGCATTGTGGTCTTGCTTTTCCATGTCCACAATTAATGGTTGAATGTCAGTTGAAGAGTCTCTCTGGATCAAATTCTTAGTCTTTGATGCATCATCCTTATTGTCCTCATCTTCCTCATTTTCCTCTTCTTTCTCTTCTTCTTCCTTTTCTTCTTCTTCCTTTTTTTCTTACATGGTTCTTTTATCTCTTCTTCCGCATTCCCGCATTCGAGAGAGAGAGCTAGCTTTGAGAGATGCTTGCACTTGCACAGCCTGGGCAGTGATTGTCTTTTCATCTGCCGGAGACTTAACGTCTTTGGCTAGTTTTCCTCTTGATCAATCTTTGAGGTGTCGACAAGTTCGGTAGAGTGAGCTTGATCAATTGGCTCACTCAGTTGTTTTGGCCACTTTGCCGAGGCTTCTAAAGAGCACCTCTTGAATTGTCGGATCATCATGAAATGTCCATATTTTCTTGATCTCTTCCAAACCCATCCGCTTCCTGTGGTTCTTACGCATTCTTTTACGCCTCCTTTACATCGATGCCGCGGTTTCCTCATCTTCTTTGTCTCCTTCCCGACGGATGAAGTAAAAGCGATATTCTTCTTCACCTTCTTCTGGTAGGTGACTTCTTCTTGTTTCTCTTCCTCGGTTGCCACATCATCACGATATAACCAGGGTTGGCACTGGTTCTTGCAGCGATGGCGGGAGTATCATCTTTTTCTTTTTGAGATATGGTTCTTCTTCCCTCTGATCTGCCGCTTTCACGCTCTTTCCTTTTCCGACCGGTAGTAGGTTTAGGTTTTGGGATGCCTTTACATAGGTAAACATTAACTTGGCTTTGTGTGGAGGCTTGCAGATTGATGGGTTTCACCTTCAATTTGTCAAACGAGATGTTGGACGAGGGAACCCATAAGATTGCCTTTCCAGAAGTCTCTTTCTTACGCAAACCACTTGTTTGGTGCCGTAATTGCGAGATCAATTTCCTTCTGTATCTGACCTTTCAACCTATTGAAAACAAACTGTGACCAGTTGAAGGGAATATCTTGATAGATAATCGCCATTAGATTCACCCGTAGCTCAGTTAGGTTCTCCATGGATCCTTTTCTCCCTTCAATGTTCTTGGTGATTACCGGTGCAAATTCAGTAAATGAACGTTGGAGTGTTGATTTTGGGAGGTTTTATGTCTTGTTGTTCTTTTTGGGATTCTTGGCTATTTATGTCCAGAAAGTGTTGATGTCAATCTGTATATCTTTCACATCAGCCGGACCAGTGTTGGGGAGATTCAGAAAACGGTTGAGTAGACCAGGTGTGATGACTACTTGTTTGCCAAATATTGAGCTCTTAATGCAATAGTGGTCACTCTTAACTGTCTTTGGGCACAAACTTTGTATTTTCCAAAACACAATAAGGTTTTCATAGCATATCCTCTCGATTAGGGTGGTTTAGGAATGCCATTAACCCCATTAATCTGACCATCAACTAGCGTCGGCACGTACATCGTTATGCATAAAGGTAGAGTAATATTCGAGGCCTAAAAACGATCCAATGATGATTGATTTTTAAGTAATATTGTTCTATGGCATAGTCTGTTGAGGATGAAGCCATTGATGAATAGTATTAGTATGTAAGAAGGCTTTGATTTTTCAAAGAAGGAAATAGGGTTTTTATTTTGCAAGAGAGTGTAAAGAATTGAAAAAGCCTCTAAGTGTTGTTTATATTTGATGATTTTTGGTGGTGTAAGCGTGGTTGAATATGGAAGGATTTTGTGGCGTAATGGCGTGATTTTATGTATATGAATCATGGTATTTGAGTGTAGTGAGAGTGGATTTAGGTAAGTAATGATAAATCCGGGAATAGAGGCGTTTGTAATTCGAAAATAATATAGTTACCTCCACGATTAAAAAGCCAGATCTCCACGTGTGTGATTCTTCCACAGATAATCCTCCATAACTATCGATCTTTCCACGTGTATAAAAGCGATTTAGTTCACACTTTAGTTTGCGGTTTAGCTTTAGTATGCAATTCGGTGGAGAGCCTTGACTAGTCAACTAAGCGGTGTAGTGACTTATTCTTGTTCTTTGTTTTTAACTATTCCAAACAATTAGTGTAGTTGACTTCATTTGAGTGCCGGTGCCTTACATGCCAAATGAGCTCATTCAAAGCGGCAAGGGTTTGCCGCAATTTGGTGAAGTTACTTAGTGATTATTCTGTTAGTTGCTCCTTAGTATTTAATCAATTTCTATCATTCCTAACTCGATTCTCAACTTGATGAATCTTTCATGGTTTAGAGTGGTTTATGCGAATGTCGACTAATTGATCTTGATGGGTATACATCTTAGAATAACATCTTCTTTTCAACATGATCTCATGAAGTGATGTATCACATCAATGTGTTTTTGTTCTTGAGTGTAATCTTTGGATTTTGGTAATGGATATTGCACTTGTGTTGTCACACATTATTGGAATTGTCTTATCCTCCATTCCATAATCCCTTAGCTATTATGCGATCCATAGTACTTGTGCCTGACAACTTCCTGCTTGTTATATATTCTACTTCAATTTGTTGATGTAGATTTGGAGTTTTGCTTTTGCTAAACCATGAAACTAGTCTGCTTGCCTAGCATTTGACAAGTTTGCAGAAGTACTTTTTCTGTCTATCTTGCATCCAGCATAGTCAGAGTTTTGAATATGATATCAACTTAAATCCTCCATCCTTTGGATACCAAATTCCAACATTGATGGTGTTCTTGAGATATTTGATTATTCTTTTGGTGCTAGAAGAAGTGTGATTCCTTTGGTTGAGATTGAAATCTTGCACATACTCCCACTTTGAAAATGCTATATCGAGTCTACTTGTTGTTAAATAAAGTAGGGATCCAATGATTCCTCTATAAAGCTTACGATCTACATCATTTCCATTTTCATCTTTTAAGTAGAATAACTCTTGCACACATTGGTGTATCGATGTCCCACTTGTGTCCATGCCATACTTGTGTATCAAGTCTTTTGTGTACTTGGCTTGATTGATAAAGGTGCCATCTTTCATTTGTTTGACTTGTAGTCAAGAAAATAATTCGATTCTCCCATCATGCTCATCGAAAATTTGCTTTTCACTAAGTTTGAAAATTTCTCACATAGCTTTTCATCTTACAGTCCAAGCATGATATCATCAACATAAATTTGGACTAATAGAGTGCTTGTTCCTTCCTCTATCTTGAAGAGAGTCTTGTCAATGGTTCCTTTGTTGAATCCATTATTGATCGGGAATTGTGATATTGTTTCATACCAGGCTCACAGGTGCTGTTTGAGTACAAAAAGTGCCTTTTGAGCTTGTACACTTTATATTCTTTCCCTTTGAGTTGAAAACCAGGAGGTTGTTCCACATATACTTCTTCTTCCAAAAGTCCATTTAGGAATGCACTATTGCATCCATTTGGTAAACTTTGAAGTCTTTGTGGGATGCAAAGGCTAGAAATAGTCGATTGCTTCGGTCTTTCTCTTTGGAGTAAAGGTTTCATCATAATCTATGCCTACCAGCGAGAATAGTCTTTTCTACTAGCCTTGCTTTGTTTACGACAATTGTCCCTTGTTCATCCATCTTGTTTACGAATACCCATTTGTTCCAATGATGTTGTTTGTGCACAGTGCATCAATAAGTTCCCGACCTAATTTCTTTCAAATTCATTTAGTTCTTCTTGCATAGTTGTAATCCGATCGACATCTTGAATTGCATCATCTATTGTTTTGGGTTCCACTTGTGATAGAAAACATGTTAGCATATTCTCAGGTTGTCTTGGTTTTGACTCACGTATGAATGTCTCCAATTACTTGAACTTGGGATGGTCTCTTAACCAGATTAAGATCGAGGTTGAAGTTGTTCTTGACTTAGTGCTTCCACAACTTAGTTTGTACATCGAACATGTTCTTGTTACGGTGCTTCTTGATTTGTATGTATGCGGTGGCTCATCTTGATTTCCAAAATTGTGATTGAATTGTAGTGAAATCTTTGTTGTATTCATATAAACTTGCCTTTGTCTTTGCTCCTTCTTCTTGTTCTTGAAGACCTTCACCATTTGTGTTTGGTTCATCAAAGACTACATGAATTGACTCTTCAATCACCAGGGGTTCTTTTGTTGAGCACTCACGAAGGCTTTCTTTGGTGTCGAATATCCCGTAAAGATTGCTTCATCGACTTTTTCATCAAAAGTATGTAGGTGATTCATGTTCAAAACAAAGCATTTAGATCCAAACATATGTAAGTGTGAAATAATAGGTTTTCTTCTATTCCATATTTCATATGGAGTTTTTTCATGATGTTTGTTGATGATTGATCTGTTTTGAGTATAGTATGATGTATTTCTTTGCTTCACCCAAAATCTCTTTGGCGAACATGCTTCTTATAATCATTGTTACATTTAACTTCTTTGAGTGTCTGTTTATTCTTTCTCTGCTACACCATTTTGTTGTGGAATCCCTACTGCTAATAGTTGATGTAATACTCCATTCTCTTCCACAGTGAGTTCGATTATTTCAATTAGGAACTATGTTCCTCTATCGATCGATCTTTATGATCTTTTGTTCTTTTCATTTTGTATTCTTCTTAGCAAATCAGGCAGCCTCTTGAGTGTCTCTCTTTTCTTGTTCATGAATATGGTCTAGGTGAATTTTGAGAAGTTATCTACCACCACTAGAGTGTATTTCTTTCCACTTACACTTACTGGTGTGACTGGTCCAAACAGATCCATATGTAACAGATGTAGGATCCTTGTTGTTGATTGATAGGGTTTTGACTTGAAGGGCTTTTGAGTTGATTCCCTTTTTGACATGCATCACAAAGACTTTATTTCTTGAATGTGATCTCTGGTAAGCCTTCAACCAAATTTTTCTTTGTGATGTGTTGATTGTTTTGAAATTTAGATGATCCAATCTTCTATGCCAAATCCAATTTGGTTGATTGTTTACTTTTGACAAGCAAACATGTTTTACGATGTTCTTGTCTTCCAATCTACCACATACATGTTGTATTCTCTTAACTACCCAAGTACAACTATTTTTTGTTTGGTGTGAATCACTTTGCATCCTTCCTTGTTGAAGTGCACATTATATCCTTTGTCACAAATTGGTGATACTCGGTATATTGAAATTCGATATTTTAACATAAGCCACATTTTGAATCTTCAAGCTATTTTTGATCATTATCTCTCCCCTTAATTTTACCAGGTTTTCTTTGCCTCAAAAAGTAACTTTGGGTCCATCAAAAGCTTTAAAGTCGGTGAGCCATCCTTTGTTCCTTATCATAATATGCGGAACATCCACTTGTCATGTACAGGACATCTGCCAAAACAAATTAATTTTGTTTAGGTACCCAACATTTGTTTGGGTCCATGCACATTAGCGATTATGCCTCATACTCCAAGTGTACATCCAAATGATCTTCTCTTTGGATAGTTGAAGTCATCAACTTCATATGTATAAGGCATGGCGAATATATTCTAATCTTTCCACTAAAGGTATTACGATACCTTTCTACTTTTTTGAGTGCATTTGCATCCTTTTCACTTCCAATATGTAGGAGAAACTTATTTCCATGTGCTTCTTGTGTCCAGGAATATGCCTTGGCTGGCTTTTCTTAAACACATGATGCATAATATGAAATGGTTTCTTCTCATACTTTGGAGTGTAACATTCAATCATCCTCGGAAGGGTAAAGTCTTCCCTTACCTTTACTAAATTCCTTTTCCTTTACTTGGCTGAATTGATGATTCACTCACGCTATTTCACTACACTAGGTTTTGACTTCACCGGTGTAGGGTGAGTGGTAGAAACTATGACTGTCATTTTCTTAATTTTGGTCCATTGTTGGACTGGATTCAATTTGGGTTGACTATTGTTTTTATTGTCATCACATTTATTGTAGCCAAGACCGGATCTGGATCCAAACTTTTTGGGGTTGTAAGATAGTGCCCTAAGTGGTGCGATAGTGATCTTAGCGGTAGGAGATTTTCTCAAGCGGTCTTTCAACATTGGATGGGTGATCATCGATGTTTGTTGATCGATTGAGTGGATCTCACTACTAGTTTGTTCAAACTTTACTTTGTCGAGCTTCTTTCTTTAATCTTTTATTTTCCTTTCTTAGATTCTCACATTCATGTTCGAATTTCATGATTCATCTCAATTTCTTCAAATTTGCTCATGAGATTTTGAATTAGGTTTCGCGAATCTAGTGGAAGAATAGAAGATTGTGCGATGTCGAGATGTGGATGCACTTTCGATGATGAGTGTGAGCTAGATGTTACCTCGATTTCATTAGATTCTTTAACTGCTTATAAGACATAGGTAAGCTTTTTCATTATGCAGAAATTTGTCGACTTTATCATCATCTCCGGAATCATTATCGGATGATTCTTCATTCTTTTCACCGCTAGTCTCGGCTTTGAGTGCCTTCTTGCTTTTCCTCTTATCATTTGTTTTGTATTTCTTTTTATCCTCATCTTTGTCTTTTTTTCTTGAGGCAATCGGCCTTGAAATGCCACTTTCTTCTTTGCGAGTTGAAGCATTTGTATTCATCATCCTTTTCTTCATCTCTTTGCTTGTGCTAGACTTCTTGTATGATGATGATCCTCCTTTGAATTGCTTCTTCTTGCTAAACTCATCAAAACGTTTTACCGGTAAAGCTACATGTTCCTTGACTCTTGTGTCTCTTTGTTGTTTGCAATTTGTGTTACTTTCTTTGAGGTGCAATTAGTACTGCTGGTCTTATGTGTCTCTCTTGGTGCACTTGCTTTTGTCTTGTTGTTCAACTCAAATTCATGAGCCTTTAGTTGAGACATTGAGTTAAGGTATCGGTGTTTGTAAGATTTGTTGTCCTACGATTCTTGA